>JAWWTY010000038.1:9564815-9606271 GCA_035222235.1 Margarornis squamiger
TGGACCAATCCCCCATGCACCCAGCGCTGAATAAACGTATCTTCTCTACAACTACCGAGTTGTGGGGTTTCTCCGCACGTCAGCAGACTGAGAACACAATGAGTGCATCCTTGCAAACTCTTGCATGGATGTAGTCAAAATGCTGTCCACAGAATGTTTATATTGGTGATGATGAGGGCAGCAGCAAGTGTCATGCCTGAGAGTCTGACCTCTGTGGTCCTGCTTGTAGGAATTCTTGCTTTTGTTGTTTTTGATCCCCAGCCCTATCCTGTTGAATTCTATAGTAGAACATGGGCTAGATCTTCACTTGCCCCTGCAAGCTTTCCCAGTGGAATTTACAAAAGCCCTCTGAATTGCCCTTGGTCAAAAATTGTCTTTCCTGCATGTGATATATTTGCTATAAAAACAGCTCTAAATTCTCAGCAAGTCAGGTTCTTTACAAAGGTATGGTCAAGTGCCAAGCATAGCCAAAGATATTTCAAGTTTTCCATAAAAGTGAAAGAAAAGATGACAAAACCCCCTATGCCCATGAAACAAGCATCACATGTTGTGGGGAGGGGCTTCTAACTGGGCTGCCAGACATACTGGCTCTGCTAGCTTTATCTTGGAAACTTATTTGTTATAGTTCAATAGAGCATTGCACATCAGCAATCTTATCTCAAATGCATCAGGCCTATGCATTAGCCTTCCTGACCCTTGCTTCCCTTGTGTTGCACTCAAATGGGAAAGCTCAACAGTATGGATAAGGAAAATCCATACTGCTAAGTGTGGCAGTATGGCTGTGATATCCTAGAGGACACTCCCTCGTCCTAATACCCTGCACCAGCTAGATTTCCTCTAAGCATTAGAATAGCAATGTCCAACATGTCTGTAATTGCAAAAAAGATGCATTATTGCTCTCAGTGATGACAGTGGAGGGAACCACAATGTTGTAGCTACTGCTCCGCCAGCACTGTTTCTACAGCAGGACTCAACACTGTTCCCACACGTGGACTTTTGAATTCTAAGATGTATCTTAATTCTGTTTTTTCATATTGATTGTTGAGACATACATGTGCATTTCCTGGGAGATAAATGAGTTGATGACCACTTAATATAGACCCTCCTTTCTACACTGACTGTCTGAACCTTACAAGTCAGGAAGGACTCTCATTGTATCATCAGGTCAATGGAAGGGAAGGAAGTCCATCCTGGCTGAGAACTGGGCTTCTTAAACACTTAAGAATCACAAGATAACATTTAACATCTGCAAAATCAGTTCTCAATGCATGTAAGAAAGGACCAGCACAGCTGTTCTGTGCTGAGTTTCATAGAAGCATCATAGCCCTCCATTATCCACAGGAGACAAAAATGTACTGATTTCTTAAGACTGCAAATAACCAAATATTAAGATTCTCTATAAAGCACCACAAAACCCTCTTAACTCTTTTTGAACAGAAAACACATTATTCCTAACAGGAAGTTAAAATGTTACCAGAAAAAATTCTGGCAGCTGATTAAGTGAAAATACCTCTCTCCTATGACTTTGGGACATCTCAATTCTTTTCAGAGCATTTAAGAATTAATGCAACTTTCCACAAAATTGACAACTGTCCAGGAAAATTGTCTGGGGAAGAATAATTCCCCAATTACTCTGTCACCTTATTCTCTGTTGCATGCTTCTCCTTTTCCACTTTGGCCAGAGTCATTTCAAGATCATCAATATCTTTCTTCAGCTCAGAGCACTCATCTTCAAGTTTCCTCTTCTTTGCTGTCAGTTCAGCATTTGTCTCCTCTTCATCCTCCAATCTTTCATTTAGTTCTTTAATTTTAGCTTCAAGCTGAATTTTACTTTTAATGAGTCCTTCGCATCTCTCTTCAGCATCAGCTAGATTTTCACTCTCCTGTCAGAACATATTGAAAGCTCATTGTATTTATATTAAAAATGACAAAAGGCAACATATGTAGTTCAAGTGCCATATCCAGAAAATAGATTGCACAAGTCAGGGCGGGATTTTCTATGTAAATCACAGTAATACATATGATTCAGTCATGAGGAAATTGTCCTGTTCAGCCATGGGTAGGAAAGTGGACCATAATCCCATGTCAGAGACACTTCCTTTTAGCTGATCGGATGGTTTGACTACAGTACCATGCAATAGACTCACAGGATTCAGTCATAACAAAAAACTTGCAAGGAATCAGTGAGATAAATAGGTGGGCAGCAAACTGGAATGCTACCATCATGGAAGCATGATCTTAGATGTGGATTTGTAAAACATATAGCATTTTAAAGTCACCTTTCATAGAACAGTGGGTGATTCTGTTATTAATAAGCTCCTTCAACTCTAATGATACAGATCAGACTGTCTTCCCAGTTTATTCACATGAGGCTAACCTGTTTACCATCGTTCTCTAATCTCTCTCTCAGCCAAGACAGGGCCAAGCTCAACCTAAATTGTAGCTTGCAATTTTTACTATAGCTAACATTTTGTGAGACATGATTAACAGATAAAATTTTGTCTAAATTAATGCTACTAAGATGTATTCTAGGCAGAATACCAGAAGAGGTATCTGCTGTCTCCTAGGGCAACAGAGGAGATCAAGGGCACCTTCAGAAAATTCACAGATGGCATCAAGTTCTGTGAAAGTGTTGATCTGCTGGAGGACAGGAGGGCTCTGCAGAGAGATCTTGACAGGCTGGATTGATGGGCTGAGGCCAACAGTGTGAGTTTCAACAAGGCCAAGTGCCAGGTCCTGCTGTTGGGTCACAACACCTATAGGAGTGCTCCAGTCTGGGGGCAGAGGGGCTGAAAAGATGGAAAAGGACCTGGGGGTGCTGGTGACAGTGGCTGAACACGAGCCCAGGTGTGCCCAGGTGGGCATGAAAGCCAAGAGCACCTGGCTTGTGTCAGCAATAGTGTGGCCAACAGGGCGAGGGCAGTGCCTGTCCCCTGTGCTCGGCACTGGTGAGGCACCTCAAATCCTGGTGTCAGTTTTGGGCTCCTCATGACGAGAAAGATATTGAGGGGCTGGAGCGTGTCCAGAGAACGGAACGGAGCTGGGGAAGGGGCTGGAGCAGCAGGAGCAGCTGAGGGAGCTGAAGGGGCTCAGCCTGGAGAAAAGGAGGCTTAGGGGGGAACTTCTCGCTCTCTGCCAGTCCCTAGCAGGAGGGGGGAGCTGGGGGGAGGTTGGCATCTTCTCCCAAGTGACAGGACAAGGGGAAACAAGCCTCAAGTTGCACCAGAGAAGGTTCAGATCGGATCTTAGGAAGAATTTCTTCACTGAAAGGGTGGTTGGACAATGGGACAGACTGCCCAGGGAAGTGGGGTGTGGAACAATATACAAGGACTTTTGTTGAAACTCAACTGATTCAAAAGCACACAGCAACAAGTGAGAGGTCCACTTGCACCAGACTGCCTTTGGCCATGTTATTACCTTTTAGAATCCGACAGGTGCTATTTCAGTCTCTGCTAAGCAATATTCTAGAGAAAAGCAGTTTCCACAGTTTAAAGCAGCCCTGTCCTGACTCTATCTTGTCATGATCAGTAGATGTGGAGAGCCTATATTTCATCCAGAATCAGACACCACTGTGAGGAACACATTGTATATACTGTGAGACATCTGATTCTTCCACTGATGATTGCTTAATGATGAAGTGGGTTTACCTGTGATTCCACTTGGAACTTCCTGTATTCCTACTGATGTGAATGTGTGTGCTTTGTAGTCACTTTGCTTAGGTGTGAGTGACAAGACGAGATACAAAGCAGTGGTGGCTCTGTTCCTGTTACATGCCTGTTTGTGAAGGACGATGAAGAAGAGAAGGGAAAGGGCAGCAAATTGAGAGGAAATGGGGTGAATCTGAAAATGAAGGTTACTCACAGACTGAACCTGAAGCTGCAGGTCATTTTTTTCTTGCAATAGGGTCACCATTTTCTCCTCCAGTTCTTTCCTTTTTGCTTCAGACTTTATAAGCTCTTCCTTGGTTTTCTCAAACTCCTCCTTCATGTTGGCCATCTCCTTCTCAGACTCTGCACTTTTCAGCAAGGGCTTGATCTTGAAGTACAGTTTCATCCAGGGCCAGTGTTTGACATTCATGAATGCACGAACATTGTACTGGATGATATAAATGGATTCTCTGAAAACACATAAAACAGTGTATGACAGTGGTGAGACTTGAGGTGGAAACATATTCTCATTTTTTGCCTCACAGAATCAGCATTTACCCCAAAGAACTTTTGCATATGGCTTTTTTCCTCAGTTCCCTTGCTTTTATTAAAGAGTCATTTCCAGGCCCTTATTGCAGAATGGCTGGTTCAGTACCTTGAATGATAACTATGTCTGGATATATGAGGAAGAAATAGTCCAAATTAGACAGACTTGTCTGACATATTGACTGGGAATTTCTGAGACTTTCCCCAGTCTCAAGGAAAATCCAAGTACTCAGGTAAATACCAGGGTGAAAACTGACATTCTTGAAGTACTGCTGCTGAGATTACAAATCTGGCAGTTATCATCAATTGTGGAAACAACAGCTAGATGCTTTTTGGACCAAGCAAATATATTAGAAATTATTAAGACAGAAACCAAAAAACCAAACCAAAACAAAATCCAAAAAACCCAAGGAAACTTTTTATGATTTTGAATGTAAACAGATGTTGTTGATGACCATAGTTCAAAGGGAGATTAGACAATTTCTTGCAGAGAAATCCAGTAAGAGTTAATGAATTCTTAGAAACTATGGCTCAGGAAGCATCTGAGCTAAATATGCTGCACAGTATTACAAATAAAAGCAGCTGGTTTGGTGTAGTGTCCTTTACAGTTATGCAAGCCTTGTTCCCGCTAAAACTTTCACTTGTCAACAACATTTGAGAAAGTTTGCTTGGGTTTCCCAATGCAGGCACTCCTGCACTCTAAATTTTGCATGATTCATCCCACTCAAAGGGAGAAAGATGAAGGGGATGTGGAATAGTTGAAAGTATGGAGTACCTTCTCTGTGCAAGCTCAGATTGTTCGTCTTAGGCGATGGAGCCAGGAAAGAAAATTAAAGAAAGGGAATTCAGAGAGTGGTTGTATGTCATTCCTTACAAAACCAATGTGATCCAATGAAACAATGAGACAACATGTTCAAAACAGACAAACATGAGCCTTGTTCAGTTGTCTTGTCTCTGTCACAGGGTTCTTTAAAGACTGAAAACAGTTAAGTGCATTTGTGGAGACAAGGTTCCTTGTTAAATACTAAGTATCACAGTCCTTTTGCAGTGACCCAATTGCTAAACGGCCACTGCCAGAATCTGTGAAGCTGTTTTGAGGAAGCTGTTAATTTGTATTTGCTTTGTTTCCCCTTTCTAAGGTACTTTCCCAAGGACAGTTTTTTGTCTGAGACTATATACTGTATTGATGGACCTTTGGTCTGACACAGTACAATTGTTAGCGTTTTCTTACATTACCTTCTTTCATTCATCTTTTTAAATTCAGTTCTCATGAGGTACCCTCTGCACATAGCTTGTGTATGAGTAATGAGGCTCACAAGCTTCTCATCTCTCATCTCTTCTAGGAGTCCCAGGAGACCTGCCTTGAAGAACACCTGGAACATAAAAGAGGGTCAAATGATTTGAGGTTTAGGCAGATATGTGGCCATTGACAGCTGATGTGGGGTAGTACAAGGCAGTTTTGGAAAAATGGAGAATTTTGTCAGTATTCAAATCCTCAGTGTTCCTGTGATTCATGATAAGTCACTCTGTATGATCTAATCACATTATTGAAGTGTTATTTGGTGCCTGCTCCAGTGTAGGTCATGAAGATCTAGCTCATCAATAGTTATTAAATCAAAGAGTTAACTTTCAACTTAGTACAATATCCTACTCTATCTTTTCACTGTATTCTACCCTTCTATGTCAGGCTCAAGATTTGGTCTGTAATTTCCTTAAAACTGGCTTGATAAGCATATGTTATGATGCCATCCAGAGGGACTTGGACAAGCTCAAACAGTGGCCTGTGGGAATTTCATGCAGTCTAACAAGACCAACTGCTGGTGCTTCACCTGGGTTGAAGCAACCCCGAGGATCAATCCAAGATTGGGAGATGAACAGAATGAGAGCAGCCCTGGGGAGAAGGGCTTGGGGGTGCTGGTGGGTGAGGCTGGACAAAGCCCCCATGCGCTGGACTGGTCTCACAGTTTGGGCAGCAGGGGAGAGGGGATTCTGCCCCTCTCCCCCCTCAGGTGAGACCCCAGCTGCAGAGCTGCCTCCAGCTCTGGGGTCCCAGGACAGGAAGGACATTGAATTGCAGGAGCAAGTCCAAAGGAGACCACCAAATAGATCAGAGGGATGGAGCAGCTCTGCTGGGAGGAAAGTGTGAGAGAATTGGGATTGTTCAGCCCAGAAAAGAGAAGGCTCTGGGATGGCCTAATTGTGGCTTTCCAGGACCTCAAGGGAGCCTACAAAAAAGATAGAGGACTTTTTACAAGGGTCTGGATTGACAGGGCAAGGGGCAATGGCTTCAAACTGAAAGAGAGTAGCTTAAATTAGATATTAGGACAAGATTATTTTCTGTGAGCATGGTGAAACTCTGACACAGGTTTCCCAGAGAAGCTGTGGCTGTCCCATCCCTAAAAGTGTCCAAGGTGATGTTGGATGGGGCTTGGAGCAACCTAGGGTAGTGTAAGGTGTCCCTGCCCATGGCAGAGGGGATGGAACCAGATGACCTTTAAGTTTCCTTTGAACCCAAGCCATTTTGTGGTTCTCTGTCTGTTCAGTAGTGGAGGTGATTTGCTTTGTGTTCAGAGACAGTACTGCCTTGGTTGTGCTGACCAGAGAATCAGTGTCTCGCCTAACACTGCTTTGGATATGGAAGATAGGCTTTGTGTGCCTAAATCCTCTGAAAAGTACGACTGTCCAAACTTGTCTGAGCCTGTCTAATATGCACTGATATAAATGTGTTCAACTGGCAGGAGAAAGGGGAAGCAGAAAATCTAGTTGAATCATGCTGCTAGTGTGATGTTCCCACAGCTGACAGTACTGCCCCTCACAGAAGAACAAGTTTTCTGTACTCTTTCTTGATAGCGGTGTACTTTGTTTATAACCATCATGAAGGTTGATTTTGTATGCAAGAAATACTTTCAACAAACAAAATATTTTGCCATGAATTATAGCTACACTTCCACAAGGGCTTTACCTTGGTGTGGCCGAATTTATATTGATTGTGGTCAACATCAATGGAGGAAAGAAGCTTTTCTGAAGCCTTTTTGCTGTCAATGAATTGGCCTTCTGGAATGGCTGAGGCATTAAGGATCTTGTACCTATAATGAGACAGATTGCAAGAACTGGATGCAAACAGGGTGAGGAAAATAGGATGCATTGTATATCATGAAATATATGGAAACTGAGCTGAATATATCATCTGAAATCTAGACAGTGTTGGCTGGCTGAACAGAACATGATGAAAAAGGGACAAGTCTATAGAAGAATTTGTTGGCTGTGTAACACAGTGTGCTATTACATACAAAATTAAGGCACACACTTAAGAGTGTCTGCATATACAGGAATTAGGAAGAAATTAGTGAGAACTTGTCAATCTCTTTTAACTTGTTCCATTAATCAGAGGAATGCTACTCAAATAAAAGATGAATTAAACTACTGACAAAAATCAGCTATATTCCAAAGGGAATGCAGGTCTTGCACAGCTCACAGTCTCTACAAGTGATACCAATGAATCCTTGAGTGGCCTGAAAATGACATGGTATTGTTCTGCAAAAGTGAACAGCAGTCTTAGCATTTTGCAAGGTAACTTAATGATAACGTAATCCCATGTTATGGACAGGACCACCTAATCCTTCTAAAGGGATTTCTTCAGATACATCAGTGTGGATGTGTGACTCTAGATGGGTGCACTTCTTATTCTCAAGTCTACCTTGGAAAAGAATATGTAAGATCAGTCTATAATGGCACTTTATTCATTACACTGCAAGTGTTTTGCATCTCTTTGAATCATCGGGCATTGACTTCAGTTTAGAAATTATACTAGTTCCGATATATCAAGAAATCTCTGGTCTGGTCAGAGAGGGAAACACTGGAGTGACCTCAGGATTAAGGACTTGCTTCTCTCCAATGCCACTAATATAGTCTGATTCAGAGGATGTCTCTTCCATGATGTCTCCTGAGCTGTGGTTTACTGAGGCCTTATCTTAACAGACAGTAATAACTGAAGACCTACCGTTGCTTAAAGTCTGCATAAAGGATTCTGCTTGGAAACCCCTTCCTGCAAATTCGGATGCCTTCTAGAACCCCATTGCACCTCAGCTGATGCATCACCAGGTAATGGTCCATTTCGCCTTAAACAAAATACATCCACCATGATTCCCTTTTTCTTCCAAAGAATATTCATAAGTATTAGCATTCCAGAATAACCTCCCCGCTTTTTATTTTTTCCCCCATAAAATTCAAGCTGAAGCTGCAGGAACTGCAGACAGAACATGCCTTCAATTCATCCAAGTTGCAGAGAGTTTCTTCACTGAGTTTTACTAAGAATGTGAGGGCTACCAGTGCTTGTGAAAAAGGCATAAGGAAACATTTCTCAAAAATGGCACATTAGTGCTTTAGGAGACCAGCTGAAAAATCTTCAACAGCATCAGCCTCCTCCCTGGATGTAGTCAAAGGTGGGACTGTACAGTGTAGTGCCATCCAGACAATTGGCTCTTTGTGTTCTGTAAGATTACCACACAGGAGTGGAGAAACAGGTTGCTTAAACCTCTTAGTATTTTTGTGGAGGACAGTTGATTAAAAATGGAATAAAATTCCTCCTGCTAAAATATCTATTGGATATAATAATCAAGTGTAAGACTAAGTCTTATCCCCAAATATTACAAAGTACAACTGGTGGAATAAAACTCTGGGAATCACTTTGTTATGTAGAAATTTCCATCCACTGCTAGAGATGTTCCTTAATACAGAATGGTCCATACCCTTAACTTTATCTTTTCAGTGTAATCAATAAAGGTTTACCCCAAGAAGTTGTTAGAAAAGTCAATCATAAGGAGCCTAAAACCAGCTAAAAATCACATGTCCAGTTTTCCTTCCTTCATGTCACCATCCCGAATTTCAATTACACAGTGCTACTTTTCTTTTTTAAAAGGCAAAAGTCAAGATTCCCTTTGAGTCACATCTGTCAAAGCAACCAACCCAACATTAAAATCTCAGCCATATCTGGCAACATCCATCCATACAAATATGCTTTTCTATTTTAGTGAGTTTCCTTAATTCCCTCCTTTCACCTTCTTGACTGACAAGACCCCAGTGGGATTTCTCTTTCTTCACTTTTGAATATTTACAGTCAGTGGAGTGAAACAGTAACTTCTAGGATGTGATTCATCTCACTCTAGGATAGATGTATATAAGGCGCCAGATGAGTCATACCTTAAAATGCCAATTTAAAAGGCCAGCTTCTCTCCACTGAATAGAAAAGGAGTTTGTATGAATAGCTGGAATGTGAATGTTACACGTGTTGCTTAAACCCTGCTCGTGGTCTTCAGGGTTACAAAGAGGAACATAAACAAGAAAGGTAGACATTCTCAAATTTGCCTTTTGTTTCCTGAGCAAATGCTAAGCTCCTGTTTCCTGGTATTCCTGTTGTATCCAGTATATTCTAAGAGTATCTACCTTATTCCACTGCTGCACATAGCAGCTTGCACATGGAATTCTACAAATGACATACAAATTCTTTGACAGTCCTCTAGCTCAGTGAATGAGATCCTAACACTGAATTATTAGGAACTGGTAAGTGGTCTTGTGCTGAACTCAACAGTCCTGAATGACACAGTGGTCCCTTAAACTAGGCATTTTTTAGGGATTTTCTAATGCTCTTGCCCATAACAGACAATTTTATCAGCTGTAATCAAGCTGGTCTTTATCATCTTCATTTCTGTAAATGCACTAAGCAAAGATAGGTAAGTGTTGTGGACCATGTAATGCTCAAAATTTAGAGTCATGATAGACAACACAAGAAAGTTCGCTTGGTTACTGTCCTGCAGGCCAACCCCTACGAGGACTTTACATGTAAAGGGTTCAGAAGTTGGTTTAGAAGCTAAGCAGACCCATTCCCATCAGTCCCATGTTTCAGAGTATAATGACAGAGTTACCAGGTGTCTTGGTCTCATTAGGAATCAGGCAACGTACAAAGTGAGGATGGGTGCTTCTCAGGTTAGTCATCAACTTGTTTAGATTTTCCTGTGATAGAACAAAACAAGGGTTTCAGCTTCAAGCTATAAAGATTTTGCATTCCTATTCAAATATCAGGGAGTTATCGAATCACTGAATGGTTTGGATTGGAAGGGGCCTTTGTAGGTCATCAAGCCCAGCATCACTGTCCTAGGCAGTGACACCTTCCACTAACCCAGGCTGGTCCAAGCCCTGTCCAATCTGGCCTTGGACATTTTTAGGGATGGGACAGCCACAACTTCTCTGGGCAACCTGTGCCATGGCTCACCACCCTGACAGTAAAAAAATTTTCTCCTTCTATCCAATGTAAACCTGCCCTCTTCCAGTTTAAAATCATTACCTTTTGTTCTGTCACTACAGGCCCTGATAAAAAGTCTTTCTCTGTCTTTCTGATAAGCCCCTTTATATATTGAAAAGCCAGAATAGGATGTACCTGGAATTTTCTTTTCCCTAGGCTGAGCACCCCAACTCTTTCAGCTTTCTTTATAGGACAGGTTTCCAGCCCTCAGATGATTTTGTGGAAGCATGGTTCATGTAAAAAGAAATTCACATACCCTGAACACAGCAGACACTGTCTGGAAAGAACCCCCCTTCTTCTTAGCACCTTTCTTGCCACCACCAGCACTATCACCTTGGAAAAGTAGATGGGAGGCGAACAGTTAGAATAAGCAACACATTTTGTAGACTTCACCTTCCTGTCTTTGGCCATGGACCAATAAAATACTTAATTTTAAATACTGACACACTGCTTCATGAGAGCTTAGTGAACTGACACTACTTAGTTGTTGATCAGTGTATGGTGTATTTGGTCTCAAGTACGAGATTTATTTTGCATCACAGTGCATATGGCTTTGCTGGTATGGAAGAGTGTAGCCTGACTGAAGTTTCCTAACAGTGTACTCTGCTACTAAGTCACAATGCTTTTACTATTGCCCATAGCCCCATTAACTTTTTTTTTTTTTTTATTAAGTGAAAGACCACAAGAATGTGCCTCAGTAGTGGACATTCATTTATCAGTGCAGTGAAGTCTTCTTTAGAAAACTCACCTAATCCAATGTTCCAGGTGAAGAATGCAGTTCTATTCTGAGTTATGGCAACCCTGAGACAGGAAGCAAACTATAGTCTCAGGAATATAAGTCCAAGCAACTTACTGTCTTTCCATATTTACTACACCCTTTAAGCCAATTAAATTGAAACTTAAATGGAGTCTTTGTGCTCTGAATTTCAACCTTATCCAAAATTTTATCTGCACAACCTTTGTTCTTGTCTTCCTGATACTGATCATACCTGTGATCATCCCCATGTGACTCATCCCCATTATCTACTAGAGGCTTGTGCAGACACACTGTATATGAACCAACTGACCCCAGGGAACCACCCATGCACTGTTCTCTTGAGCCTCAAACCCTGCTGTACATGTGCCTGATGACTGACTTGACTCCTGCTGTACACTGCCTCTGCTTTTTGCCCAGCATCCAGGCTATCAGAATAGTGTGTGTGTGTGAGGGTAGAAATCTGGGTCACCATTTTTGGTAAGGCAGATCTACTGATGGTCTGACTTGATGGTCTTCAAAACCAAAAAGAAAGGCAAGAGATTGGACTGCTTTCTGATGCCCATAGAGGTCTTCTAAATTATATTCCCTGTTTCTCTCATTTTCCCTTGCAAAACCAGGACTGCTCAGCTAGATATGAAATAGTTCCATAGTGTGCTTTTAGTTCTTCCAGTTCACATCAAGAAACAAAACTCTGTCTCTAAAAACTATAAAGTACTTGCACTCTGCCAGAAAACATACACCTCCTGTCACTTGGGTTCCTTGTAGAGCACTTGAGACTTTCTGCACTTTACTTCTCTGCACCACAGTTAGTGTCAGTTTTGTCAAATTTGGATGCACATGAGAGCAACATCACATTAGGGGATGACAGCCTACAGTATACCAAGAGAGGAGAAGCAAGAACAGAGTTTAGTTGATTCTTGTCTTATTGGTCATCATAGAAAAAGCACTTACCTGTTTCTGCACCAGCATAGTTAGAAAAAAGGAAGGACAGCAGCTTCAAGGATGATTTCTGATACAGCCCCACGACAGTTTCATTCAGAGGGTCCTTGTTCTTGTCAAGCCAGCCAGAGATGTTGTAGTCCACCGTGCCAGCGTAGTGCACCAGGGAGAAGTGGGCCTCAGCCTTGCCTTTGACTGGCTTGGGCTTCTGGAAGTTGTTGGACTTGCCCAGGTGCTGGTCATAGAGCTTGTTCTTGAAAGAGGTGTCAGTTGCCTTGGGGAACATGCACTCCTCTTCCAGGATGGAGAAGATGCCCATGGGCTGGGAGAAATATGAATACATGAAGAAAATAAGGGGTGGGGAGGGGAGCCATTACTGCAGGGAGTAAGAGTTGAGGTTCACCTTACTGTTAAAGGCAGTCATTAAAGGCACGAAATTAACATTGGTTAGCCCCTCTCCATTCCACCTCAGCCATGTTGTTCAGGAAATCATTGTACAGAGGCACAATGGTTTTATAGGCTGCCCCTTTTGATGAGAAAGGGTAATTCAACAGTAACATGTCAATTTATCAGAATTACTGGACTGAAATAAATGATCATAAAAGAAATGTGCTCTCCTAAAATGAAAAAAATTTTTTCTACCTTCTCAATGAGCTCAATGCAGGCAGCCAGGTCCATCCCAAAGTCAATGAACTCCCAGTCAATGCCCTCCTTCTTGTACTCCTCCTGCTCCAGCACAAACATGTGGTGGTTGAAGAACTGTTGCAATTTCTCATTGGTGAAGTTGATGCACAGCTGCTCCAGGCTGTTGAACTGCAAGTTCAAAATATTAAAAAAAAATGCCAGTTAGTTTCAAGCAGTCCTCAATGAGCAAGAGTACCCATGATAACTTACATCAAAAATTTCAAAGCCAGCAATGTCCAGGACACCAATGAAATGCTGTCTGGGCTGCTTTGTGTCCAGCTGTTGGTTGATGCGAACAACCATCCACAGGAACATCTTCTCATAGACTGATTTAGCCAAGGCACCCACTGAATTGTACACCTGTAAGAACCACAGCCAATATTCATTCAGTAATGAATGTTGACTTAGCTTTAAAGTTGAAAGAACTGTGTGAAAAAATTGAAAAGCTGATCAAGTGTTTATATACCTGTTGGACATTTTGTCCTTTAGTTACATATTCATTCCCAACTTTCACCCTGGGATAGCATAAAGCCTTGAGCAAGTCAGCAGAATTCAGACCCATCAGGTAGGCAGCTTTGTCAGCCACTAGGATCAGAAACAGCAAATGAGTTCAAAATAGACAAAGAAAGGTGTTCTGGTCCTCTGGGATGTTTCTGTTACAAGAAGCCTACTTTTGGTGCTACTAAGATGCCCCGATTATCAAGGGAAGTTCCTCTCCAGTCCCATGGAGAATATTTATTCCCCCTGCTCCAAAGGTGGTGTCTCAGCTGCAGCACACTCCTGTTCCATGCCTGGAGGCCTGCAGCCATGCTTAAGCTCTATGTCTTTCTGTTTCCTTGTAGAGCCCAAATTAAATAATTGACTTTGTGGAACTTGCAGCAAACTTAAAAAATTAGTTTCTGGGAGGGAAAATAATTTTCAAAGTGTTGGGCAATTTATGAGACTGTGTTACTAGCTCTCTCCTGGTGCAGTTCACAAGCAAGCTCTGCAGTCAGCTCTACCTTCTGTGCTGTCTGGCTCCGCCTGCTCCTCCCGCTGCTTCTGCTTGAATTTCATGTTCCCATAGTGCATGACGGCTCCTGTCAGCTTGTACATCCCCACCTTCTCATCAGGGCTGAAGCCCAGGATGTCTACGGCGCTCTGCAGAGGCAATGGGCAAGTTGGGAAAGCACAAAGGCTGAAGCACAAGGTTCAGGTGAGGTTTCTCTCCTGCCTGCACCGAGTGTGTCTAGCACAGTCCCAGTCCTGTGGCACTGGGATGCGGGACTGAGCCCTGGCTGGCCAGGCCTCCCTGGCTGCTGGGCCAGTAGTAGGTGCCTGGCTGAACTCACATCAGTCGCCAGCAGCTCCTCACTGTCATCAATACTGGCAACTGTGACTTCTCCTTGGCTCACGTAGGGGAAGTCATAAGGATTGGTGGAGATAAGGAGGAGATCTGCAGGTACATGAGGCACCTTTAGTGACACTGGAGCAGGTCACAGTGGAAAAAGAAAGCACACACTGAGCCAAGCCCAGCACTGCTGGCACTCACCAATGAGCTCTGGCTTCTTGTTGGACATTATCTGATAAAAAATATGATAACTCCTTTCACTGGCCAGCTGAAAAGTCACTCTGGATTTCTCCAGGAGATCTAACCAAAAGAGAGGTGCCATTATATAGAGAGATATACATATATCCTGATAAAGTACAATCCTGAGGTTGTACATGCACAAGTTCTGCTTGCACTGACTTGCTCCAACTCACAGGTTTCAATATCCGCAGAGGCCAGCTTGCCAGTTGCTCCAAAGTGAATCCGGATGAATTTTCCCTATCAAACAGTGCAGATCAACCCATTGGTTATGACAATCAATGAATGAGACTCGTATTACATGTCTGCTTCCCAAAAATCTGAAATGAACTCACAAAGCGTGAGGAGTTGTCATTCCTCACAGTTTTGGCATTGCCAAAAGCCTCCAGCAGTGGGTTGGCCTGGATGATCTGATCCTCCAGAGTTCCCTAGTTACAGGAGAAAATGTTTCTTATCAAACTTTGTTACTGGTTAATATCAAATATTGCAAAAGAGATATTACAAACACATAATTTTTACACCTCACATGTGATTTTAACCTAAAAATTAGCAGAGTTTTAAAACATTAATCAACCAACGTTCATGGATATTGCCATTGATTTCAAAGGGAAGAGCACTGAAATAAAGATCTGTGTTTTGTTTGATTCTTGTACCTGATATCACATGTTGGATATCACATACAGAGTCACTGCAGTGGAGCTCAAGGAGTTTGAAATCTGTATGACAGGGGTTTCCACTCTTGTTCACAAAGACAGCTAAAGAAAATGTGAAGATTCTTGAAATTTTTTTGAAAGTTATTTGAGCCCAGGATACACAGAAAGAGGTACAGACTTTGGTAGGAAGCATCTATCAAGGAGAATGCAAAGTTTTGCAATTGCATTCAAAAAACAGCAGCCTTTCAGGATGCAGCAAAGCATCTCTCAGCATGCTTTGAAAACAGTGGGACATGGACAAAGTCTGACACTCAAATACCAAACATAGAGAAGCAGAGAACAGATCTTAGATTTTTTTTTTTCTATGTTACTGCAGAAGGAATGATCAACATGTGAAGTTTTGATACTGTATTGTATCTCTCTTGGTAACTGCAAAAATATGGGTGGGAAAGAAAAGCTTCTGTGATATGATGTCTCTCCTCTTCTGTGAAATACAGTCCAGGAAGCCCAGTCCTTGGTGTCCTTAGTCACACTAGTGCTACAGGCACCAATGTGTCTCTAACAAAATCATGATTGATCCTGCATAGGGCGTGAAAGTGTTGCCAGGAATAATTTTCAAAATATATGGAAAATAAAGAATGAGAAAAGAAAGACAAATCACTTTTTATCCAGATGAAAGACGAGCAGCACTGCATCTTTGTGCGTGTAGTGCTCAGTGCAGCCTTGAACATATTGCAGTGGGGAGAGGGTGCCGTTCCCAGCACTGTCAGCAGATGGCACAGCAGGTTTAAATTAATTTTTGTTAGTTCACTGTGAAGATGGCCACTATAAAGTTACGACAACACAGTAGCGTATGGTTTTTTGCCTTTTTTTTTTTTTTTTTTAATAAAAAATCCTAAATCCATAGAGTAATGCCCTCTCACATATATCTTTCAGCTAAGTGAACTTTCTCATTTAGGGGAGTGGAGGGAAGGCGAGGCGAGGCAAGGCGAGGAGGTGTGTGTCCATGCAGCTGACTACACCAACACCAAACCTCTTTTTAGTGCACAACTGTAACCAGGGAACTACCACAAGAGAATGGATAACAGCATGGAAGAAGACATGGCAATTCTTTACACAAGTTCCTTCTGGAGTCCTGTCTGCAGTCTGAGTGACAAAGTGCTGGAGGCTGAGGCAGTATTCTGAGGAAATGCTGTTACGTGTGTCCCTTATTGTTATACTCTTGCCTGGCATCTGCTTTCAGCCTCTATCTGTGATAGAATGCTGGGCTACATAGAATGATAACCTGAGTGTTTTATTTAATGCTGTTATGAAGAGGAACATACTACTGTCACAGAGATTGGAATACTATAAAAGAAAATAGAGTATTCTGTGAATTAACTCAGAAGAGGGCAGAAATGGTTGCTGTTAGTCTGAGAGCCAGGTGATTTTCCTTGTATCACACATGCTCTGCGCATCTCTCAGCTGTCTCGAAGCTTTTCTGAGATCAGTCCTGCCATAGTGGGCAGCTGATGAAAGCTGAGCCCAGGAGATTCTAACATGGTGCTGATGGAAAGAGTGCTTGTGATGAACTTGCCTTGGCCACAACAACCCATCAATCACAGACACCTGTCTCTGAGTGTGAAAAGAATATTCAGCCTTGGAATCTCCTTGAGTTCCGCTATGCCCTTGGGTACTCAAATAACGTGCTGACACGTGTCAACCCCTTCGATGCACATACCATCTCATAGACGGTGGTGGCACACACTTGTGCCACAAGGGTGTATGTTGCTTGTTCAGTGATGGGGAATGAAGCCCGTGCCTTGTAAATGCACCAGTGGGTTCAGATTGCAGCAGCTGTGCTGCTCAGCAAAGGGACGTTGGGGCATGTGCTTTCTTTCCTGCAAGGATTCTTTCTGAGGATACTTTCTAATTGTCAGACAAATAGTCCCAGCTGTCCCAAATCTGTCCCTTTTCTCATGCTGCCCTTCAGGGCAGTTACGCTGGCCACAGGCAGAAAAATGAGCCAGTGGAAGCTACTTCCTGATGCAGTTGAAACGATTCTTAACTTCAGCAGAACCACTCTGGAGTCCAGAGTTCCTGCACTTCCCCTGTCAATACAAATGAACCAAGGACCAGGAATGGCACAACCAGGTGCCAGTGGGAACTGACTGCTCTCTTTACACCTGCAGCCACTCAGGTGCTGTGGATGTGACTGATCTCAGAATACACTGATGGGTAGGTAAATAGATGGACGGTCAGCACAGAGAAAGCTGCTGTCTAACATTGTCTTCCTCTCCCTGGTGAAGAGTCATCTGTGTAAATGGAGATTGGAGAGAAGCTGAGACCTGGGCCTTTCCTCCATTGACAAAATGGTTTTACAAGTAGAATTCAGACAGATGGAGGCTGGATAGCAGGGGTCAATGAGCATAGGTACGTTTGAGCTGTGCATCCTGACTGCT
Organism: Margarornis squamiger; assembly: GCA_035222235.1. Lineage (NCBI taxonomy): Eukaryota > Metazoa > Chordata > Aves > Passeriformes > Furnariidae > Margarornis > Margarornis squamiger. The sequence continues at coordinate 9,582,348 of JAWWTY010000038.1, forward strand.
TCTCTGTTGCAAAATACTTTCTGTTTTTTGATAGTCCTGCAACCCTAAAATACACATTGGTACTTTTGGCTCTGTGGGCACAGTGTGGGCAAATACTAGAAGGCAGAACCAATTTCATACCTGCATTTTGCCAGGCTGTGGATCTTTCTTCTTCTCACCAGTAACTGCAATTGTTGCAAAGTACTGGATGACACGCTTTGTGTTGACAGTCTTCCCTGCACCAGATTCTCCACTGTTGAAATAAAAATATTAATTATTACAGGAAATATTTTCACTTCTCTGTCAGCTTTGTCACTCATATGAAAATATACTCACGTGATAAGGATTGACTGGTTGTGACGATCTGAAATCAAAACCACAGAAAGAGCATTCAAACAAGATGTGAAGGGCTTCTATTCCTCAGACACAACTAACTGACTTCAAGGGAAAGAACTATGTTCCATTTGTATTTGTCACTTTGTTACAAGATAAGCTAAATTCTACATTAGTGTGCATCTGGATTGGTTTTTTTATGCAGAAAGGTTGAAGTAGCCCAAAATCTAACTTCAAGCAATGATTCTTTATAAGGCTTCCCCCTTACTCTTTGGGGATTTTTTTATGTATAGACCTTGCCTTAATTATTGTTTAGTTGAAATCAGATTGTTTGTTGTGTTTCTTCTTTATCATTTCTTTCAGTTCCTTACAAGGAGAGGGGCCACAAAGCTAGACAGCCAGCTCCTTTTTTTCCTTCATTATCTGACAGCCCAGAGGTCATTAAGATGTTACAGGGAGTCTGATCTTGAGTTGTGCTGTAAGATTATGGGACCACTGAGTAGAGCTTAAGATGCCTGAATTATCAAGTGTTCTTTGACCAAATAGCTAGCCCTATGCATATCAGGTTTTTCCACTCTTGCCAAATGACTCACCAGTCAGCATGAACTGATAGGCATTGTCAGAGATGGAGAAGATGTGTGGAGGGGCCTCCTGGCGCTTCTTGCCTCGGTAGGCCAACACCACCTCGGGGTTGTACACGGGCAGCCACTTGTAGGGGTTGACCGTGACGCAGAAGAGACCCGAGTAGGTCTGCGAGGAAGGGAGACAGCACGTTGGCTTCCCCTGGGCCTGGCAGAGCAGCTCCTCCAGCTGCCCAAAGGAAGCTGCTGCTGCCACTTACGTAGATCATCCAGGCTGCGTAACGCTCTTTGAGGTTGTACAGCACAGCGGGCTCGTGGAGGTGGGTCATCATGGCCATGTCCTCGATTTTGTCAAATTTGGGAGGGTTCATGGGAAAGACTTCATCCTCCTTTACAGTCACAGTCTGACAAAACCAGAAGGGAACAACAGGAGAAAAATTCTGAAACAGGGAACTGCCTGAACTGGATGAGCACATTTGTGTTACAGTTGGTATTACTTACTGTGTCATCATATGTTTTAACTGTGACTTTGCCACCTTCTCTGCTCTGTATGGTGCCTTTCACATACATTTGCTTATCATCCACTACAAAACAGGCTGCCTTAGCATCAAATGGGCGATTCTGAGCTTCAATTCTCTCCTTCTCTGACTTCCGTAAATAGGGAGCAGCTTCTCCAAAGATGGCCATCTCTGCATCCGAACTCATGGCTGGAGTTGCTCTGGAGGAATACATAAAAACTTCAGAAAGTCTGTACATTTCTAGTTTATATTTATCTAGAGAGTGGTCATGCTCAATGACTAATAGGAAGAGAAAGACTAATCAGGCACTTAACTTCTGCCTCAGTTTTAAGTATCTCCTGAAGAAGTGTTAATAAAGAAAGTTCCTTTTGTAGACAGAGGTGTATTGTCTTTGGAGACATGTCCCTTAAATGGGATGCCTATGTGACCAAAATGAGGGCAGAGAGAATATCAAGCTGGAAGTCTTCAAAAGCTGGCCTGCTCTATCTTCATCTCCTACTGACAGAGCTGCACAGCCACATCCTTCTCAAAGCCACATACACAAACCCACTGAGATTATTTCATTAGACATCTGACAATTTAGACGCAAGTAAAATCTGTAAGTTGTGCACGTTCGCTCTCACACAAGATTTCCCAGTGGAGGTGTTCTTAACACCCTTCTGTTTTCTATGTTGTAATACCAAGCAGGGGAAATTCAACTAGTTTCTGTCCATACCAAGAACTGGAACAAATTGTGAGGGTCAGTCATCACCTATCTAAAGCCAAATCTGTTTATCATATATACCAAATATAAAACATCTTTTCAGATGTTGCAAAATCAGACAATAAAGGAATACCATATATTGCAGATAACAATTAATAACATAATAGTAGGTAAAAAAACATAGTATCTAGATAATTAAATATGTCATATAAAATTTCAAAGAATTTCAATTACAAAGTACCTGTTAGTTTTAACATATTATATAGACTAATATTGGTTATGAATCACTAAAAGATAATTAATGTATACCAATATGTACCAGACATTGTCATGGATTTGTTTAGTAGAAATATTTCAAAAACTTCTTTATGTTCAGTTTTATTTTATATTTTAAAAAATACCTAGTAAAAATTCTGCAACATGAATAAATGCTATTGTTTGCTACATTCAGAACTGTCATGGATAATTCAAGAGCATCTGGACATAGCACAAGCAGAAATAACATAGGCAAGAACTGGCATAAACAGAATGTTCTTCTCCAGGCAGGCTAATATACAGGCTAGAAAGAAAAAAATAATGCAAAAATTCCGAACTTCTGCTACTTCATGTGCTGACATACTGTGGGACTTAAGAAGAAAAAGGACAGAATTGAACAACTCTGATGTGTTCAATTACAGTACTGAAACTGTCAGCATGGAGTGGTTTTATGTGGAAGAAAAATGATGAAAAGAGTATAAAGGCATTTGTAGTGCTACTTTTGGACACATTGTAGAGTGCTGATCTCTCTCAGCAAAAGCTATCTGCTATGGGATGGGAATCTACACCGTGCAACGATTTTGCAGAACATCTCTTGCAAGAGCTTTTAGCACCCAGGAATTTCAAAGCACAAAATCCAGAACCTCTAACTTACTTTGGAAGTATTATTCTGCCCATACAGAGTTTTTGCCTATGTGATTCTGACTCTGAGGAGCTCAAGGGAAGCAACATAAAAGAAAGAGAGAAGTCATTTCACAATGTCTGTGAAAAAGTGAAGCAGATTATCAGACAATGCCAATATGTTATCAGAAAATTCCTCAAGGAGCACAGTCTGTTAGACTACTGAATGCCTTTGACAGAAAACAGTGTAAAATTTAGATCTTTTTCCTGAACACAGAAAGTGGCATTCTCTGGGAGAATAATGTATACTTCCATCCCTTTCATCTCCAATTTCAGTGAACATTTTTTGGTTTTAGGATAACATCAGGTGGAAGACAAGATCATCCTGAACTTTGTTCTGGTTTTGCTGCCTGTGTGAAAAGCCCAAACCAGTAAATAATGTTCTAGACCTTACCCTAGAGGAAACTAACTCTTGAATTGTACTTTGAGCCTCCTCTTTGAATACAACCTTCGTTTCAGGCTTCCCATTGTTCTGTAGATGGCAGGGGATGAATTTTGATCATCTGTAAATGCAAGGTTATACCCAAAAAAGACATTGCGGTCTCTGTCTCTCATGCCCTCTTGGCTAAGCTTGAATGTCTGTAACTTTTCTTTCCCAATAAATGCAATATTCCTACCAAGAACTGTGAATATGCTCGTGTTGATTAAAACAGCATATAACCTTTTCAGTGACCCTTGTTCTATGTCACTGTTATTTGCACCTGCCCTCGCCATTATCTGGGTGAGCTTCAGTCATTGCTCAGGATCAATTAGCAAAGGTAAGAGTTATTTGTTAGACCCTTACCTTCAGAGACTCCACGAGGAAATCTGCTTTCAGTACCTGTGTGGAATAGTTAAAAAAAAGACAGAAAGAGTTACACCAAAACCAGTCTGCTGTCTTGAGCATATGCTGTATCAAACATTTCTACACCCTATGTGGTCTTTCCAGACAGCTGAACTGCATACAGAACTTAACAACTCCTGAGCTAGAGCAAAATCCCACAGAAAATCTTGTGTTCCTCCCCATATTACTGTGAGATACTGAAAATAAATCTAATGTCCAGGAAAAGATCAGCTACTTTACATATATAATCCCAGCCAATTTCATCTGCCTTCAAGGTTAGTTTTCCTGTGCCTTTCGTAGGACTTGGAGGTAGCAGAGTTTGTCTTGAAGGCCCTGCCAAGGACTGGCATGCTATGGCTCTTCTGCTTCTGCTTGTGCCACCACACTGGAGTGGTTTGGGTTGTATAACCTTGACATGGCATGTAAAGCATGCCCTGGAATGTTAGAGGTGGGGAATGAGATGAAAATCCTCCTACGTATTCCATTGCTTTGTGGAGCTGTGGAGATGTCACAGTGAGAGTATGAGGCAAGCGGATGGGACTTACCCTGAGATGCTGAGGTAACAAGTGATAAAGTTGCCTTCAGCTGTGGCTCTTTATATGTAACCTCCTGCCCACGCAGCATTAGAGCACTCTATTTTTGGTCAATAATAATTTACTCTTTAGTTGTAAACTTGTTGAAGCTCTGATCTCTCTGCTAATTACTCAGAGGCAGGATTGGGTTTAGGTTGTATTGAGTCAGCCGCATGACCTGTTCTTTTCACATTGATCTGTGCCAGGGTGGAGGAACCCAGAGACAGCTCTGATAATGCCAAATAAGGCAGCACTTGGCTCCACACTGCCAGAGTTTGCTTTAGCCAGCAGGATGGGGTTTTCTCTAATAGTGTACAATTATTTTTTTTACAGATCCCATCGTATCCTCTCTATCCACACTAACAGAGATGGAGAAAGATTTATTGAGAAAAAATTTTTGCCTCATTAAATTTTTTATACCACTGTGTGGGGCGCTGGCAAGCCAGCCTTGAAGTTGGGACAGAGTGAGACAACTGCTTATGGACCACAGGACAGACTTGCAGTCCTGGCCTGTAGGTTTGCAATATATGAGGCCTGCAGACATACTCAGGGTCTCAGCCTTCAGGAAGGAGCCTGACTTCTGTGCTCCATTATCCTGCAGATGATGTCATGGAACAGGCTGGATGTCAAACCACAATAACTGTAATTTGCTCTGTAAGGGGATGTGGAAGGAGAATGTCTACTTCTTTAAGAGTATCTAGTTAAGGACTGGTTTTTGACACCACAAGGGACAATAAGAAAGGGAGGAAGTCATAATTAAGAACATACTGGAACATAAACCTGCCTAACAAATGATAAGGGAGGAGGTCATGTGAACCAAACCTGGTCAGTCACGTTGCTTGATGAAAGCATGTGAGAGTGTAAAAATCTTTATTCCCTCAGGCTTACCAGATCAGGGACTATGTCTGTTGGGAAACTAAGGTAAAAGGGTAAAAATAGGTCTGGCAAAACAAACATGGAGACAAGAAGAAACAAACTTCCTCAGTAACACTAATGGGCTATTAGGAAACTACAGATGCCATTTCCAGAAAGATCAACTGCACTTCACCACTGATAAAACTGTTAATGAGGGGAGATCCCAGGCAGGGTTGAGGTGGCTGCAGGGCTTGACAGAGCTGTACAGAGCCATGAGGGGATGTGCAGGACAAGGGGGGAGCAGGAAGGAAGGAGGAGGGGAGTAAACAGGAAGGGTGTAAACAGGGGCCAGTCAGTGTGCTTTTCTGAGCACTGCACCTGATCACCATAGTCTACCCTCTTACATATCAATAAATCTTTTCTTAACTATTTCTTTGTGTGATCTCCCTCTCTGTCCTGCATGTGCATGCATTGACTAAGTGACAGCTACTGGTGAGGCTTCAGTGAATGTGTGAGTAAAAAATCTGTGTGCTATCTGCTATCTGCTGGAATCAGGCCGGGGATATCCCTGGCACGTGGAGTCAGCTACTGGAGCCATCGAGGTCTCAGTATCAGCTACCAGAGCAAGTTGGGGTCTTGAGCCTCCATGCAGTTGTGTGGGAATGGGGTGTGTTCCTAAAGCCATTTTGCTGGGGAACACTGAGTTGAATGAGGGGTTTAGTGTGGGTGGCTGGAGTGGGACAGAACCAACAGCCCAAGGGCCTGTTGCTGGCTGCTGGTAATGGTAAGTGAGCATCTCTTCCTCCTGAATCCTAGTGTGTATGTGTGCACTCACCATAAACCTTAAGCTGGACCAGCTGGTCAGCAGGGGAGCCTTGGGCCCAAGCTGGAGCATCAGGCTGTGCTGATGTGTCCATGGGACCTGTGAATATGAGGTGCCTGTTGGATGAACGTAGGTGTGAGCATCAAGCTGGACCAGCAGGCAAATAGGTAATGGGGAAGTTGGTTAGAGGGCTGGGGTCTGAGCTGGGACAGAGTTGTTGTGCTGGACCCAAGGGAGCTGCAAATGTGCATGTGCTTGGGAACCTGGTGAGTGGGTCTCTGTAACTGCACTGGTGACTCCTATCTCTGCCAGTCCCTAAGGAGAAGGAAGGGATATGCCTTTGGCTGTGCCATGTGGGTACTCTTGATGGCACCCTGTGTGACTGCTGTTGGCAGCATCTGTCTGTGTCAGTCTCTGTGGCCACTTGTGTCAGCGTCCTGTGTGTGTCTGTCTCTTTGTCTGTGTGTGTCTCTGGGGCACATGCTCAGCTTTGCTACCACTTGAACCCACCAAAGTGACAGCTGTGTCCCTTAACCTGGACAGAATCACTGGGTCCATGGACACCAGTGGCCAGGCAGGCTTACTGGGCTGGAGCGGCTGGAGGAGATGCCTGTGTGTTCTAATGTCACTTAGCATCCTCCACCACAGAAATGCAATGTTTTTGGGACCACCTGTGGACATGTTTTTGAGAATCATTTACTGGAGCCCTGCTATGTAGCAGCTTCCTGGGTTAGGAGTGCGCAGGTGGAGACCTCATCCACAAAAATGCAGAAGTTGAACATGGTGATGGCTTTTGAGTTAGGATGTGCTGCCTGACAAGTCATGAGTGTAGAGGAGGACATTCCACTTTCAGGAATGGAGGAATCTCCCCAGATAAGGACTGTTTGGCTTAATATTTTGAGAGGAGTAGCTGTTTTGTCTGTGTGATTTCTTCTGAGTAATGATGGTCAACTTAGATCCCATTTCTGTGTGCAAAATCTGTGTAGGATTAATTTTTTCTCATGGGCATAATTTCATGTTTATTATTATTAATTTAGTCAGCAGCTTTAATTAAAAGATAGTTACACTGAGGAAAGCAAAGAGTGAATCTCTCCTTCCTTTCTCTTGGAGCTGCTTTGATATGAAGAAAAAGTGTTCTGAGTTAGAAAAAATATGAGAAAGCCAGAGATAAACATGGTTCTGTAGGATCACCACCAAGAATTTGTGTCCATTTATAATATTTAATCAGCAGCTGCTTGCTATAAAATATACAAAGAGACCTTTGAATAAGGTTTAAGATGTAGAACTGAACAGTAGGGTGCAAAGTCATCTTGTGTCCTAAGCACTGCTGGAGACTTTTTTTTTTTTTTTTTGCCTTCTTGGAGATTAGAATTTCAGCAGGAATGGTGAGAATGTTCATCTGTTCCCACCTGGGCCCATGCACAGGATGAGAGCTCTATGGCTACTGGAACAAGCGCTTGGGTTCTCCATTCCTCAAGTGACAGTAAGAGTTCATTTCAGGTCACTCACAGTTTGGGAAAATACTCTTACCATTAGATTATTTTATACAGGAAATGAGCTTGCAAAGTAGATTTGTCATCATTACCTCATATTTTCTTTATTTTAAAGACAAAAGAAACATTTTTCAGATAATTATTTAAAGGCCATGCAATCTGCTTCTTTCTGGAATGACCTAGGTCCCTCTCTGGAAAGAGATGAGTTGTCAGATGCATTGTTGTAATCTCTTCTTGTTGGCTGGGTCTGGGGAATGTCCTTGGTGCATTTACACAGTTCTTGTTGGCTGTTTGTTTTGGATTATGTTCATGATGCCTATGATTTAACTACACTGTGCAAGAAGCAAAGGCATCTGTATTGGATTTTGCTATAGAAAGTGGATTCCTGCAGTGTTGAGATGCATCCTATTTAGGCTCTTTCTCTTGCTTCTTGAGTTTTTTCCAGTATGTTTTCCCATGCCTTTTTATTTTTTTAATCAGAGTCGTTTTCAGTCTCTCACAGTCTGACCTGAAGTGTGAGCACAGACTCTGTCTGAAATGACAGTGACATCACTCAGATGTGGAGATAGTTTTATTATTGTATTTTACTGTGTATCAAATGTTCAAACTAGCTGTGCTGGTTGCACCATCAAAATTGCAGGCATTTTTTACATTTTAGCAGTTTCAAGACCTGGTTTTGGTACCCTGAATCTGTATTACAGACTTTGTTCTTCATTATTTGCTATATGCACTTACATTTGCATTTTAATAATGTGCATCTTTAGCTTAAGCATAAGTATACTGGAACCATGGTTACTCTTTGTCAGAGGCTATCTGATCTTTTAAATCTGACTCATCTAATTCCTTTGTAATGAAAGTAATTTTGCATTTTCACCTGGGTAAAAACCAGTAAAACAATATGTAGTGAAGAACCAATCCTTTCCAAAGGCACACCCACCCACTGATGACCCTACATATTCAGAATAATTTTGTCACCTCTCAATTCAGCAAATTTTAATCTCTGTAGTGTGTACTGCTCTGGTCTTTTGGTGTTCTAGCTTACCAAAATACATACAAATGAAAATCACTAGCAGATCTTTGTGCTATTACTATTATTGCTTTTAACAAGAAAGTATATAAACTCATAAATATCAACACTATTTAAGCTACCTTAAAGACAGCACAAATTACTGGATTTAGTTTGGCATATCAAGTATTCCAGTGTTTGCCTCAAATCAATATCAATATTATTAGTCTATTATTTACAATATTGTTATAAGTTTATATGTTTATTATTTATAGAATTTGAAATTGCTAGCTGCCCTCTGGAATTTTTCCAATACCTCAAGAATTATTGAAAAATTATTATCAGTTATGCTTCTTCAATATGGTGTCTGCTTGTCAGGCTGTGAAACAAGTTACTTTGGAAGAGGCATGCAGAAAGAAATTACTGGTATGGAATAAGCTCCACCTGAGAAATGACTAAGTAGACTTGGATTTTCCAGTTTGAAAAAGATTTAGAGGAGAAGGTAATACATCTATACTATCTGAAAAATCCTGAGTGCCATAGATTTATTCAATGTCTCTTTTATGTAAGAACTGTGCAATGGCAAATGAAAGCAGGATGACAGTGAAAGAAGATGAAGGTGAAAAAGCAGGTGAAAAGAATTGTACCAGAAGGCATAATGGATGGCACCTACACAAGGCATCTGACTGCAAGGGTCAGTGAGAATGGCTCTCCCAAGGGAATGGAGGAATGAAGGAGAGGTGATAAGGATAATCTTCCAGCATGTCTGGGAATTCACAAGTTTTTGGGAGAGGACCTAGGGTCACAAGAAACAAGGGACTGGAGGTGGTGCAGATGAATTTCAGGGATCTTATCAAACCACAGATTGTGCATTTCTCCCCAGCCAAAAGGAACTACTGTTACAGGTGATGGCAGTCCCAGAGCTGTGATTGATGCCAGCAGGTACAAAGAACCTTTAAGCAGAACATCTTTTTGTTGTTTTGACAAAAATTGCTTCCTTGTTCTTCACAGGTAATGATGTCTGGCATTGTCTCCCTCAGAAAACCCCAAATATCTGTAAAGCAGTCCTATACCTCTGCACACTATTTATTATGCTTCTGGAATACAGAAAATAAAATATCACTGCTTCCACTAAACTAGAATAGAGGGGGCAGGTCTAACAACTTCAGGGCACATTGTATCTTCTCTGCTCTTGTCTTAGGTACAGTCTTCCATGAAAACCAGAGCAGGGAAACCAGAAGAATCCTGCAAGAAGACAGAATAAACCAATAGAAAGACATTTGTCCAAAATGGCCACAGGACAGTGAGTTGGGATGTGGAGGCACTGTAGGCTACTGTGGCAGGAAAGTAGTTCTGCCCCGTTCGGTGACAGAATAGCATGAGGTGTACACTCCACTGAGGCCCCAGAAATTGGCAGCCTTGCGGTTCTTGGGGCAATCCTTGTGATGGACTCTGTGACTGATTTGCACAGTATAAGCAGGGTTTTCCAGCATTTTTCAGTATCTCTTTTGACTCAGGATTACACTCATCGATGTACTACAGAAACTCTAATCTGGTGATGCTGAGAGAATGTGGGAAGTCATGTTGTGGAGTACTCTCTTTACACAGTATATTACAGAGCAATGAACAAACTCAGGAGGAAAATTATTTTCTAGATAAGACAGATCCACATTTGCTGCTTCTTTTTGTTTTCTAGAGCATGTAGTTATCTTTTAAGATGGCTCACAAGTTCCTGGATTTAAGTGGGCATTCGTGTTGCTCCGGAAGTTTTCCCTCTTGGTAATCATCCAATGCCCATTATCTTGTAAGAATGACTCCAAAGACAGGGAAAGGCTGTATGTGTGCTCTTGAGCATGCTAACTTTTTGGGGCATCCCAGTAAGACACTGAGGAGCTAAAAGACTCAATGTCTACCTTTCTTCCCATTTTATGAGTGGGGGAATAATGTTTCCTTTGGGCAAACAAAATATAAAAGACTTCTCTTGTGGTCTAGTAAAAGTTTTCACTTTTAGTTAGACAAACTTAACCTGCAAAGTTTATTTAAGATGAAAAAAAAATCAACCAAACTTGTTGAATGTAAAGACTCAGAAAACATTATGTATCAGGAAGATTTGTGGAAAGCACATTTTAAGTCAGTTCAGGTAAACACATGTAAGTTCTAGAGGTAGCGGTAAGCAGATATAGATAAGATGTTGATGTGACTGGTCTATTGTCTATCTTGATTAATATGTTGCTATTCAGACTACCTACTTCATATATATATATATATACACACACATATATATTGCAGAATCACAGAATATGCTGAATTGGAAGGGATCCACAAGGATCATCAAGTCCAACTCCTGGCCCTGCACAGGTCCATCCCCAAGAGTCACCCCCTGTGCTCCAGAGGATTATCCAAACCCTCCTGGAGCTCTGGCAGCCTTGGGGCTGTGCCCACTGCCCTGGAGAGCCTGGTCAGTGCCCACCACCCTCTGGGGGAAGAACCTTTCCCTGAGATTCACCCTAAGCCTGCCCTGCCCCAACCTCAGCCATTCCCTGGGTGCTGTCCCTGGTCCCCACAGAGCAGAGATCAGGGCTCTGCCACTCCTCTGCCCCTCCCCAGGGAGTTGTCCCTGCAAAGAGGTCTCCCCTCAGTCTCCTCTTCTCCACCTGAACACCCCAAGTGCCATCAGTGTCCTCACACGCTTCCCCTGCAGGCCCTGATCCATCTCTGTGTCCCTCCTTTGGACACTCTGCAATGGCTCAATCTCTCCCTTCCATTGTGTCCCCCCAACCTGCCCCACCATTGCAGGGGAGGCCGCCCCAGTGCAGAGCAGAGCGGGACAATCCCCTCCCTGCCCTGATGCCCCCCAGGACAGGGATGTCCCTCCTGGCTCCAGGCACTGCTGATTCGTGGCCAACTGGCCACTGACCAGGACCCCCAGGGCCCTTTCCTGGCACTGTTTTCCAGCATCTCATTCCCAGTCTGTCCATCCATCCGGGGTTGCCTCAGTTGCAGAATCTGGCACTTTCCTTTGTTGAACAGGCATGTAGAAGTGAATTTATCAAAAGCATAAGTATGGAATTTTTTACAGCACTATATCTGTCTAGGAAAGGGCAACATTTATTGTGGCAGTCTCTAAACGTGTATTGTACTAGCTGATTCACCTGCAGGGTTTCTGTAAATTCTTCTCTCCATGAAATTCTGTAAATTCTGCTATTTGCAAAGGTTGGCACATCACAAACATCTTCAGAAATTCTCATAATTCTGGCTTTGTCAGACAATATACGATACATAAATGTCAGCCTGTTTCGGGAGCTGAAAGGTTAGGTAGTATGTCAAGCACAACCTCACAGATTTGTGCACTTGATTATCTTAGGAATTCTTTGCTCTTTTTGATAGAAGAGTGTTTGTTTTCTCTATCCTGTGAGTCTGGTAGTAGTCCTCAGTTCTTTGCAGTTAGTACAGGGTGCACACCACACCTGTTCATAGCACTAAATAGCTTTGATCCCATGACAGTTACCCAGGATCTTTTCCATTGGATACCCATGAAGAGATGATTTTCCCAGTACAGGTGGCCAGGGAAGCCACCTTGCCATATCAAGTCCCCAAACCACTGACTGATAAACTGCTGTTTCTGCAAATGTCTGATACTTTGGGGACAGATGGATATTTTGGTCTAAACTAGTGTTCCTATTCTCATGTTTCATATCCACCCCCCTTTTCCTGTGCCTTTAGGCAGATATGTATTTGTTCCTGATACCATTACCTTTCATATCTTTTATCACTCCATCTTAACATTGTGTTGCTCTTATTGCAGTACACAGGGAAGACTGGAAGGGGAAGAGAGGCAACTATCTTCTTGTTGTCTACCATCAATGTAAAGACTTCTAAAAATGTAACTTTAGAATTAGCCTTCATGTAGGAGTCTTCTTTTACATCCTCTGTGATGCATAGTTGCCTGACCTTTAAGATTCTTAATCTGCATTAGTAATTTTGCAAGTTTAGACTGTGTCCTTCACTGTTCATGCTGGTCTCTGAAAGTCACAAAGATAGTCTCTCATACACATTATTAGGGTTCATGATGGGATAAAGCCAATTCCGTGTGCTTTAAATTATGCATTTGCAAAGTTGTAAGGGACTGGTTCTGGAGAAAAGGGGAAAAAGAGACCATTCACAAGATGCAAAACTGTTACAAGATTCACTGTGATTTATTGCCATGGTAATTCCACAGTTGAATCGGATAATGTCCTGTTTTACTGAAAGCGTTTTGGTGTTCAGTCTCCTATTCCATGGACAAAAGAGCAAGAATTCCTCCATAGCTCTTCTCAGGTTAGACAGTGTGATTTTTAGGCTCAAATGATCACTGTTGCCAGAAGACCTGCATATACATGGGAGATGTATATTCAAACACATTTTTTTATGTCAGCAAGGGTTCCTGCATTTAATAGAAACAAATGTATTAACCTTTGAACATATGTATTAAAAATTCATCTTTTGAGGCTGACTTTAAATAATACTCTTTTCTAATGAAAGCACAAAGATAATTTATATAAAGGGAACAGAAAGATAATTTAAACTTGTCAAAAGTGTCTAGTACTGCATACTGATTTTCTGCATCACTGAACTTGAGTTTGACACTGCACCAAGGCCAAATAGAACTAATGATAATCTTTGAGGGATTCCTTTCTAAAAATATATTTGCAAGTTTTTTCACAGCTGTCACCTACTTGCAGCCTAGGAAAGCTTTTCTTGTAATACTGGACCACAGGCATTGAAGATGTCTTTTAGCTACACTGCAAAATGGTCAATGATACAGACTGTCTGGGGGGAAAGGAGATCTCTATTCTAAATTTATTGTTCTTTTTTCCCCCAGCATAAAGCAGGGATATGATCATATCTTCAGGTTGTTTCAGCAGTTGCAAAGTTGGCAGCAATCCATATCCTGTGCAATTTGCTGACAAGAAATTTATTATCCTGTGAACTGTGTGATTCTTTCACCTCAAATGACAGATATACTTCCTTATGCCCTTTCTGAGACAACCAAACTAGAAAACAATTTATTGTGAGGCCATCAATTATATTTTGCCACAGTGAAGTCAAGAAAACACTTTATTTTTTATTCCAGATGATTCTGGCAGCAAAAGCAGAAGTAGAGGCAGTAGCAAATGAAATAATACAGATTGTTTGCTCCCACTTACAGCACGGTCTCATACCTGTACTCTCTACTTGTACAAGAGCAAATTATTTTTCATATTTGGAATCTTATGTAGTAGCAAGCAGAAAAAAACCCCCACACCACAATAACAGCAACAAGCCCCAGTGTTGAGATAAAAATGGCTTGACTTTCATGCCAGAATTTTTCAACTAATTGAATGATGAAGATGGTACATTCTGCCTGTTGCCAAACAGACAACATGAATAGTTACAAGTGGCCAAGACCAGAAGGTGTTTACACAAGCTTTCAAAAAAAGCATGATAATGTAACATCTGAATTATTGGCTGTGGTGTGTGAGCTTTTACTAAAGCTGCTTTCCTTTTGAAGATCTGGAAGTTGTCTAGTAGAAAGCTAATTTTTGAAAAGTGTTTTAGGGAACTGTGATACGATTAACCTGGTGCCAGTACTGGGAAAAGGGTAGAAGTGAATAATGAGTAGAACTTGAGAACACAGTCATAAATATAACATACTGAGAAAAATAGCAATTGTAAAGGGGGGTTGTTTTCTAAAAACCTAGTGGAGAATCCAAATATGTGTGTAGGTGAGGAAACCAGCTTGTACTGCCTTAATGAATATCTATAAGCCATATGAGAAGGTATATCACCTTTCTTATAGAAGCTAAGTTTGTGTCTGTTTTGTTATATGAGATAGTTTTGAGAAGTGATCCTGGATGAGGACAGGCTGATAATCCTGCTGCAGACATGTCCCTGGGAATGGTCTCTGAGTGTTCAAAGTGGCTTGATCTGAAGCAAATCCTATGAACAGCTTGGGGAGAAGCTCAGTCCAGCAGCTCTATTTATACATATATTACATTAGGGCCCAGCACAGCCCTCTTATACTGCCCTCAGTGGGCCTGGCGTCCCCACTCTCCTTAATTAACCTCACAGCCCTCCCGAGCAATGTCCCATATACCCCTGCTGTCCTTCTCTGTAGAACCTGCAAATTATGAAACATTGTGTACTGAGTAAGGATTACCAGAGCGTCAGAAGGACCTTGCCTGGTGCTGAGGACTCCTCTGTTTTTTGTAAAATGTATTCTATCTCTGGGACATCAACATTTTGCTTTGCTTGAGCTGTTTCAAAGTAGGTAGTAAAGGGAGTGTGGAGAAGTGACCTTCTCACACAGCAGGGTTGCTTCTCCCTGTTGCTCTCCTATCGCCCACACCTCCCTCACCTTTCCCTGCAGTCTGACAACAGACAGTGCACAGCTGCTCAGGTCACAGGGCTGAGACCAGGGTCCTGCTCCTCTCATGGCCACTCAGCACTACCCAGACAGTCACTCAGTCCAAAGCTGCTCTCCAAGGCATCTCTGTGGAGCCAAGCTGAAGCCACCTTCCTCTGGGACTGCTTCTCTCCTTGCTACAAAAATATATGGGGGGACAAGTATCATAAAGAGTGGAATTTGTGAAATTTGCAATATTTTTCTAGCTTTCAAAACAAACAGAAAACTCCATAATGTCCTATTCTCCCACATTTAACTGGGAAGACCATGCACCAACTCTTTTTAGCTCCCTTCCTGATTTTCCCAGCTGAAGCATTTTGAAGGATCTCCTGGATACTCTTGTAACCGCACTGCAGCAACTTCAGGATTTTGGAGGAAAATACAACACACTCACGAAAAATATAACTTTCAGCCTGACAGTGAGACAATTGCTGCAGCTCCATGCCCTCAGGTGCTGCAGATACATTCCCAGAGCATGTGTGTACACCCCATGGGTCAATTGCACAGCTCTGTGCTTTGTCGACAGTGTTCATACACACACCACCCCCATGTTTGCAGTACTTACAGCTACAAGTTTCACTGTAAAGAAAAAATTAAAAAGCAGGTTGTAGAGACAAAGGAGGTGGGAAAAGGACAAAACCCACAAAATCCTTTATAAGGAAGGTAATTATGACATTTGCAACTTTCATCCCTCCTCTCATGTTCCTATGTGAACTGAAGCCCTATTACCCTATTTATTAACTTCGTAAAATTAGAAACTCTTCTGTAAGTTGAAGACACTCATTGACAATTGTTAGTACCTCTGTAACTCAGCTTCCAACACATGGTTTGAAGAGAACCTGTCCTCAGCTCTCTGACCTCTACTTTCTTTGTAGTCAAGGTACTTAGGACTTGGTCTGTGGTGGCAACCAACTCATACCACTAAGCCAATTTCCACACAAATCTTCACATACACAATATTGTGTATGTATTTTTCAGTCCATCACCCCGGTTAATCCAGGAGTTTCCCTCACAATATTCCAAAGGTTTGGCAAATAATTCTGACAGATAGAACACATTTGAAAAAGGATCCATTCCCTCCTCATATTTGGAATGTTGAATCTGCTATTTTGGGAACACCAGAGCCCAGCTGTCTCTTGCTGGCTATGTCAGATGTTAAAGGAAAAGACATCATGCTGGACCCAACAGTCTGGGAGAGGTTAAGCTTCAGGAGCATCATGCCTCCAGATACGTGCCCCCTGGTCCATGTTCCCTGTAGCACCAATACATACAGAGCAAGGGTATGTGCCCCGTAAGCATTTACATACATAAGTACATCTATATAAAAAAAAAAATACTTATATACATACTTAAATATGTTCAGGACAGACTGCAATGATCAGGCACAGGCCATGGTCACACAGGCATACTGACCAGCCACTACTTACCCATGATCAGTCATTTTTATCTCCTTACTCATCCAGTTTCATATGTTCATTCCTGCCCAGATCACGTAACGTCCTCCTCTTCAAACCTTTGGTTTCTCACTAAAACATCCCATCACTCACTCTGTGTGCTCCCACTGGCTCTTCTTCTGCACCCCCTGACAGCAGCCCTCCTCAGTCAGAAAGGAGAGCTGCTCCCTGTGGCTCATGGTAGTGAGTTTCATGCCTGCATCCTAGGCCTCGTGTTGCATCAGAACAGCCCTGGGGACCTGGCCAAGGTGGCTGTTCCTTGGGAGTTCCCACTGCACCCTGTGCTCCCCTGGACTAGAGGTGGAGTGCTTTGATGGACTGACGTGCCCCTGTGGTGGGCTTGGGTGTAGCTGGACAGGGTGCTATTTAGGCTCCTTGTCTTGCCACAGGTCTCTCTGTGCTGCTTTATGGGTTGTTATCACATAACCAACACCAGTCACCCAGATGTTGCCCCCAGGCTCACTGGACTTCATCTGGGAGACAATGTGGCATTTGCAATAGGAGGAGAGACCTTAGGAGGCATACACAGATCTTTCATGATGTTTTGAGATTTGTTCCTCTGACTGTCCTGCTGTAAGAAGTTGCTGAGAAAGGGTCTGGAGCATAAGTCTGATAAGGACCACCTGAGCAAGCTGGAGGGGCTCTGCCTGAAGAAAAGGAGGCTTAGAGGGGACCTTATTCTCTACAACTCCCTGACAGGAAGGTGGAGCCAGGTGGGGGTCAGGTTCTGCTTCCAGGGAATAAGTAACAAGAGGAAACAGCCTCAAGCTATGCAAGGTGAGGTTCAGATTGTGTATTAGGGAATATTTCTTCACTGAAAGGGTGGTCAGGCATTGGAATGGACTATCCAGCAAAGTGGTGGAGTCACCATCCCAGAAGTGTTCAAAAAACAAAAATGTTGGTGAGCCACTTTGGTACAGGATTTAGTGGTGGACCCGGCAGTGTTAAGTTAATGGTTGGACTCAATTATCTTAGATGTCTTCTCTAACTTAAATGATTCTGTGATGCTATGTTATAAGCTATTCTAGAGGTGGGATCAGCTCCTCAGTCAGTCCCAGTCTCTGCAGCCCATACCACTGGGGATGAACCCTAGGTTCAGCCTCCTGTCTTCAGAGGTTTAGCAGAAGTCAGCCAGGCAAAGAAAATGTCATGGCTGAAGCAAATTGAAGCCTTATTTTTGTCTTTCTGTAAGACCATGTTTGGACTGAGCCTTTTCCACTCACTGCTTTTGCTTTCCTCCAGACTTAGCTGAGGCGTGATGGCTGTGGGACAACGGTTTTAGCTGTTTAATGTTTGTTGCTGGAAATGTTTGCCCAGACCAGAGATCTACCTGCAGCGAGGTAGTGCCTTGTCCCAGGCACAGGACAGGACTGCAATTTTCTCTTGGGGGGATCTCGGCCAGTAGCCCCTGTCAGACTGCCCATGATGCACAGGGGCACAGCCAGGCTGGGGCAGGGTTGGAGGTGTGCTAGAACTGCTCCATGAACAGAGTGTAAGCGAGCATGAAAAAAAAAGGGTGATGGCAGGGGTGATAAAACACAACTACAGTGTGGTCACATGGATTTGGGACAGAGAGGGTTGGGATAAGTCAGAGATGCATTTGGAGGGGAAGCAAAAAGAGTCAAACTTGATGTTTTTACTGGTGTTAACGTCTGAGGCCTCATCAACATATTGTTGTGCCATTTTTGAATGTTGTGGTGCCAGATAGGCTGAGTGACAGCTTTCATTTTTTTTCTGGTGCCAGTGGTGTCCCTTGAATAGCCCAATATTGTGCAGAACCTAAAGAGACCAGATCTGTTGCAACTGCTCTGGTTGGCAAAGCTCATCAGTTTTTGCACAGTGTCAGCAAGGTGTGGCAGCGTGACAAGACAAGTAGAGGAAGAAGCTGCTGCCCAGCCTCTTCTGCAGGGTGTGACTCCTCACAGTCAGTCACAGACACATCTCAAGTGTACATGTGACCTGCAGCACTCCATAGCCAAAGGAGGTTGCTCCAGCACTGTGCAGTCCTGCGACCATTCCAGCTGATGTCCACAGGTGATGAGGTCTTGTTTGTTCCACAGGAATGATGTTACCTGCTGCTGCCAGGGGAATTACAACTACCCCTCAGGGCTGCGCTGCCCTGTTGGGTTGAGAAAATGGACCCATCAGCCTTGATTTCTGTTATGAACTGATACTGATCCCAAGTCTGGAGGGCCTTTGCAGTCCATATTTTTAATCCAAGATGCCATCCTGTGCCCACACTGTAAAGTACATAGGAAAGAACCTTTGCAAAAGCAAAGTCCTGTCTTTACACTGGCATGCACACAAAACTTGTGTCAAAGAAGGCAGCTATTGTCTACAAAGTTTGGATCTGTGGACAGAAACAGTTTGGACTACGCTCTGGCTAGAAGTCTACGCACTACCTAAAAGAAAAAGATTATCTGCTTGACTCAGGCAGGAAAAAAACATCATGAAAAGTGAGACCCTAAAAGCCTGACATGACAGATAAGAAGGTTTCTGAGCAAAGAGGCTTCCTACTGCTTTTCTTTCCATGACAAACATTAAACCAGGACTATCTCTGTGGTACAAAACCTGCAGGCTCATTTGTCATTTTTTTTTTTTTTCCCCGGAAAGGAACTCAATTTTTTTCAGAGATGGTAATCAAGTCCTTTCTCAGGTGTCTAACATGTGACTCTGGGAATATGTTTGGAGATACCATGACACTCAACTAGGACTCCGTCAGGGCAAGCTGTCATGTACAGCTGTAAAGTCCTTGTCAAAGCCTTGAAATGGAATGCTAAGAAAAGTGACTACTTTTGACCTTGATTATATATCAGTGATGAAACTAACATATATTTTTATGTTACTGGATTGCTGCTCAGAAAAATAGCTTTGGGAATTATGAGTGTGTGTATGTGTATGTATGCATATATATAAATGTATGTATATATGTATGTGTATGTATCTATAGACACACACACACACACACACACACACACGCACACATATATATATATGCATGAATTGTGTTCAGTAAACACTTTAGTATGTAATCCTGGGCACATGTACAGGCTGGGTAGGGAATGAATCAAGAGCAGCCCTGAGGAGAAGGACCTGGTGGTGCTGGTGGGTGAGAGGCTGGACTTATAGGTGCACTGGGAGCCCAGAAACCAAGCTTGTGCTGGGCTGATCCCACATCATGGACTGCAGGGGAGAGGGAAATTTTTCCCTTCTGCCCAGCAAAAGTGAGACCCCACCTGCAGAGCTGCCTCCAGCTCAGAGGTCCCAGCACAGGAAGCACATGGAGCTGCTGGAGCAATTCTGGAGGAGGCCACAAAGATGCTCAGAGGAGTGTAGCCCCTTTGCCCTGAAGACAGGCTGGGAGAGCTGTGGGTGTCCAGCCTAGAAAAGTGAAGGCTCCAGGAAGACCTCAGAGCCCCTTCCAGTGCCTAAAGGGGCTCCAGGAGAGCTGGAGAGGGACTTTGGAGAAGGGGGAATGGCTTCCCACTGAAACAAAGTTTAGATTGGACATTAGAAAGAATTTCTTTCCTGTGAGGGTGGTGTAGCAGGAAGTTCTGCCTTGGTAAGTCTTACTTGCCTTGGGCCTAAAATCCAGTCAGAGAATCCAAACAATCCAAGTGTCTGTGGTGAGCTATCACTGGTGCTGTGGTGCTGCTTTTAGTGTTGAATTGTGCTGAAACCAACCTGGTTCACCAAACCACAAACACACATCCTGCTTTTTGAAGCCAGACTTGAGAGATAAGGTGCTGGCTGGCCTGGGGATGTGTGGCTGGCACTCAATCACTTTGCAACCATAATAGTCCAGTCCAGCTTTCATATGGCAGATTCTTCCAGACTTTCTAGGAGTGTGTGGAGCTTCTCCCGTGAAGCAGGGACATCTCTTCATGGTCACTCCCCAGGGGCTGAGTGAAACAGAGATCTGCCCATGATCCTTGTGTGGTGAGTTACATCAACCTCTGATTAATGATAGTTTCTTTTTGCCAGCTTTGATACAATTGCTTTAATACAATTGCTTTGGTACAGTGCACTATACTAATAGTTTTTTGCTTTTATACTGTCTAGTAAGTAATTCTGATTAAGGTCTTTTGTATGTTCATTTGCCTGTTCTTTTGCTTGTTCATTTGTTATAATAAATAATTACTTTTATATAAATGTATCTCATTTGCCGTCATTAAAACCTGCAGGACAAAAGTGGTTCAATCATAACTCTATAATCCCTTAAATTTAAACTGTGGACAAACTCTGAGGCTGAGATTGGATCCAGACACACCCAGGCTCTACTCCAAGAAGGATTTTAGAAAGCTAGGGAGTCCTTGTAGCTCAGCAAGAAGGCTTCCCTAATTAGCCCTGTCTAAGTCTTCGACTCCCCTGGGACAGGTGGTGAGGCCCTGGCACAGGTTGACCAGACAAGCTGTGGCTGCCCCATCCCTGGAAGTGTCCAAGGCCAGGTTAGACAGGGCTTGGAGAAAACTGGGCTAGTGGAAGGTATCCCTGCCCATGGCAGCGGTGGAACGAGATGAGCCTTAAGTTCCTTTCCAACCCAAACCATTCTGTGATTCTAGTATTTCACACATATATCTTAAAACCTTGGAAAGCCTAGGAAGACTCTAGTATTTCTATCTTCAATCCTAGTTTGAATAATACTCATGAAATAGAAACTAGAAGGGAAAAATTACTGAATAGCTCTCAGTCACTGAATGCTGTCTTTCATGTGTCAAACTAAGAATCAGAACTGTGGAAAACAACTACAGGTTATATAAACTAATACATCATCAGAAGTGACTGTCAAGTGAACACTAGTCATTCATTCCATGCTTAGAAAGCTTAATAACTTAATTTTTTTTATAGGAAATCCAAGGGTGGTGAATGACGGACAAACTCTTTAGAATGATGGTCAGTTCTGAGACGTGCAACACTGTTTAGTTCAGCCTGTGTTCACTGAGAAGCACAGTGGCTGTAAGGTTGGTCTGAGGCAGTGGTGTCTCAATGGCAAATGGCACATGTGTTGTGGGCTAGATCACTCCTCTCAGAAAAAGCCAACTGAAGAAACTACAGACAGAAATCTACTGTGAGAAAAGTTGTGTTGTTTATCATAGCCTTCAGCTCTGGACTTCTTCAGCTTCTGTGCCTTCTGACACAGCAGATAGCATCAGAGCCCCATTATCCAGTTAACATTAAAGTATGAAAGGAAGAGATGTACAATAAAGTTTTAGGGTATGGCCCAACTCCAAAGGAAGATAACTGAATATTCTTGGTGCTTGTGAACTCTGGCAAGTCATCGGGTCCATCAACTAATGAAACAAAGAGTGGGACAGGCCCGTGTCACAGCAGTGAATTGCCAGTCATTCGGTAGTGCCGATGGGTTTATAAAATGCAGTAAATCCTTTGCCAGATTAGCATTTGCTCTATTATGCTACAGAGACCATTTTGGCATTTTTCATTGTAGATAATTGATTTTATTCCCGAAGGCATATCTGTGGATCTTCAATAGGAGTAGTTGATTTGGCTTCTTCAGTTATCTTATTTTCAGGTGGAATATGAAAAAATCTAGAGAAGGTCTCAGTGGTTCAAATCTCTTTTGGACTGGGGAAGGACAAGTCCTCTACATATTCGGTTATGACAGAGTAAGTGAAACCTATTTCTCCTTGTTTTTAACAGGTGACCATGGATTTCTCTGGTGTTTGCTGAAATATAAAGAGTGAAAACACACATTTTGAGTGAGGCTAGGCTGGGAAAAGTTATCTGGATTACCTTGAAGACTGCATGGGAGGAAAGTGGCTGCCTGATCAACTTAGAAGATTCAGAAGAGTTTTGGGAACAGAATACAGACAAGGAATGACTGATTATATGAGATTGCTGGTGTGTTGCCCTGGGAATGTTGGTTTACACATCACTTTCATGAACAAAAGATAAAAGTAGATCTGATTTTAGGTTTAAACGTCCTCTAAACTGTGTTCCAAAGTGGTTTGAAGGACTGAAGAACTTTAACTTCTAGCAAAAAAAGACACAAGATTTAAAACACTAATCAAAGATTAAACAGGATTAATGGAACATGCAATAAATTCTTATCTTTGGACAGAACATTTGAGGTAATATCTATTGTATTCCTAAAGGAACAGCTATAAGGGATTATTATATTCTATTGCAAAAAAATAATGATTTTCTCCATTAAGGAAGTATTAGATGAAATATGGTGAGAACAAATCAGGATGTCTGATTAGACCACTTCAACAGTGGTTGAAACACTGAATACCTGAACAAGACTTTTAATTCAATAAATGTTTAAATAAATAAGGAAAAATGTAAACCTTGTAAGAATTTAGAGTAATGATTAAAATAGAACACTCAACTTCTCATTATTTACATGGTAAAAGCTCCATAATTTTTATTATCTAGGCAATAATTATCTAGAGATTGGTGACAGACTAAGCAGTGATTACAAAATAAAAGTGACAGAATGTCACATTTTGTGCAATTCTCTCACTTTACAGCACGGGAGTCATTTACTCTTCACTTTCTGCCTTTTTGCTGATTTCCCGACTCTTCACTCGGAGCTTGTTGACCTGCGACTCTGCAATGTCAGCCCGTTCCTCGGCTTCCTCCAGCTCGTGCTGGATCTTGCGGAACTTAGAGAGGTTGACATTGGACAGCTCCTCCTGGAGATAAGAAGAAACAAAATAAGCTTTAAAATATTTGATAGTCCCACTGTAACACTGCCCTTAACATGCTACGGCATTTCCCCTTTTGATAATGAAAAAACCCACCTAAGACTATGAGTTAGTATGTCACTCTCTCTAATCTAGGAGGAATCCAAGGAAATAGCTTAAATGCTAAATGTTTACATGGTTAGAAACAGAGACCTACTCCCAGTGTTGACCTGAGCTTAAACAGAGCTACAGAGGGGAAAACACCACCACAGAATTCCACATCCAAGTGGATAAAGACTGATTACACACAGCAATACTTACAGCCTCCTCAGCCTGTCTCTTATAGGATTTCACCTTCATTTGCAGCTTGTCCACCAGATCCTGCAGCCTGAGAACATTCTTCCTGTCTTCCTCAGACTACATAGACAAGAGAAGCATCTCTTTCATCCTTCTCTACATGAAATAGACCATAACATTCCTAACAGGCCATTGGTGGCCAGTAAGAAAGAAGTGATAAGCTGAATCTTACTAACATGATCAGAAAGATAAGTTCTTCCAGTGTTTTCAGTGTTCTCCTTTTTGTGTGTGTAACTTAGGACAGACAGAAATTCCTAAGGGCTACATTTTGGCTCCCTGGAAGAAGCGTGTGTCAACACAAAGAAGCTTCCAGCCTTACCTGGTAGGTGAGTTCCTTCACCCGCCTCTCATACTTGCGCACACCCTTCACGGCTTCAGCGCTGCGCTTCTGCTCAGCATCCACCTCCCCTTCCAGCTCCC
>JAWWTY010000038.1:9643015-9669984 GCA_035222235.1 Margarornis squamiger
CGTAACGCTCTTTGAGGTTGTACAGCACAGCGGGCTCGTGGAGGTGGGTCATCATGGCCATGTCCTCGATTTTGTCATACTTGGGAGGGTTCATGGAGAAGATTTGATCTTCCTTCACGGTCAGGGTCTGTCGGAGCCAGGAAGGTACATGCATGTCAGCTCAGAACCAGAGTGGGAATGAAATGTTGTTTATAAATCTTGCATTTTACTCACCTCTCCCCCTTCAGTCTTGACGGTGACTTTCCCTGATTCCCTGCTCTGAATTGTGCTTTTCACATAAGATTCCTTTGCATGTACCACAAAGACAGATGACTTTGCATCAAAAGGCTTGTTCTGGGCCTCGATTCTCTCCTTTTCTGACTTCCGTAGGTAAGGAGCCGCCTCCCCAAAGATGGCCATCTCGGCATCTGAAGACATGGCTGTGGTTTATTGTGTGCAGCCAGGCACGGCACTGAAGTGGAGAGGTGGTGCTGAGGGAAGGAAGGAATTCCTTTGTACCAGAGACTTGAGTCTTGGTAGTGTTCTACTCTGCCTACTCTTACGTTCTCCCTGTCTGCCTTACCTGCTTTTCATCCTAGATGTCTCTTAATTTACTTAAATCTTGAAGAAGATAGGTTTCTTTGATGAAGGTTATTTTAAGTGTTTTCTTTTCCTTATTCCAATTTACATGTACAGTTCTTTAGATCTTGTAGTGTTTCAGTAAGCTATACAGAAAATTTGCATTGATTGGCAAAGTCAATACTAATCAGAGATGCATCAGAGATACCAAGCAGAAGCAGAATAGCAAGAGAAGTCATCTTATTGAAATTATGAAAGGCCATTTATATTATTTCTCTCTTGCCCATTTTAGACCATGTAATTTATGTCAACTATAGGGATGGAGCAACATAAGCAAAAAGATGTGATGTAAGCAGAAGCAGAGTTATGAGTTGTCTATGCAAATACTTTCAGTAATCAGAGTTTTGTCATCTCCAATTGTTCTGCCTTTTTCAGCTCAGGCTGATCCTTTAAGATTAACTTGTACCAAAAGAGGAAAACTCAATAAAAAACATTCAGAGAGTTTTGACAAAATCTTAACTATACACATGCTGGTCACTGACCCTCTCTTTCCTGGATTTCTGTTTACAAGCAATCTCTTCTTAAAGAGTTCTGTCTGTTACAGGTCAATTATTTCCCATCAGGTACCAAACAAATGCGTCCAACCCAGTTATGAACAGAAATTTTCTCTTTTAGACAGCACAGCTCAGGTGGAATTGCACTGCATCAGTGTGCAGGTATTTAAAAGGGTATGGAAAGTGGCCTTAGAGCCAACTTGGAGTCTGTTCCTATAGAGTAGGTAAATCAGTCTTACCTCTTGTGACACAAGCTGGCTCTGAGGCTGGAAGCTGGTCGATACTGAAAAAGAGAAATGACAACTTCCTTCTTATCTTTACACAGACTTCCAAAGATAAGACATAGGGCAAAAATATGCTGGTGACTTGAATGCAGAATCAAAATGCCTTTTGACGCACACAGTTCTTTAAGGAAAGCAGTTCTACAAGAAGTAGGAATGCAGTGAAATTCTTCCAGTACCCAACCCTCCATACTCTTACCTTTAATCTTTTCACAGAGACAGAACAAAGTTGTCCTACCAGCACTTTTATAGGTTCTGGTTTGCACATTTAACTCCCTCCTCCTCTTTCGTAGGTCAAAAAATTTTTGGCAAAGCATTGTCTGGCAAACTTGACTGAGTGCATGATTCCCATTCAGGGTCGTGGATATATTTAGAAATATCTGCAGTGTTCCTAGCTATGTGAATAAAACTCCTATAAATATTTTGACTTGTAATCTGAAAGGAGGAAATGCTGTCCAGCAAATAGGACAGGCAGGACTGGGTCTTGGAATTGTTGGCTTCTCTTCTCCTGACTGTAAATTGCTGTTTGACACATAAGATTTGTGTGTCTCAGGACTCAGCAGTAGCAAAGAGGATTATTATTATTACAAGAGCTTTTGAGAGATTCTATTCTGAAATATTCTGGAAATAAAGAATAGGAGCAATCTTTTATACTCTAATTCCAAAATGGGGCAAGTGTATCATGCTTGTGTTACTGTACCTATTTACAACTCCTTAGTTTGCTCTTTGAAAAGATCAGATTATCCTCCCTGCTTCATACATTTAATTAAATTGTTTAGTTCTTCTGACGTATTACCAATTGGCTATGATTTGAAATTCAATTTTAAAGGTATAGTTCTGTTGTTCTCCATACCTGGCTGTGCTGGTTTGCTCAGATGTATGTTCAGTGGTAATCTTGGTAAGGTGACATTAGCAGGAATTCCTAAGGAAGATTTTGCATCCTTCATCTTTTAGGTTTATTGGCACTTTAAACTTGCCAATCTGCTGCTACTGTAGAGACCTTGGACTGTGGCTGTAGTTACCAAATGCAAGAATGGGATTTAGATCACAAACACACCTCCTCCAGCCTTCCCAAGCACAAACACAAACTTCACAGAAATGTAGAGTACTCCTCAAAGGATTTTCATTTCCTTTGCAATGAGGTATGTAGGATCTGCTATTCAGTTCTTCCATGGAGCTTGAATGAGGTGCTGTGATTCTGTACCATATTCTGAAGACTCCCATTTTCTCTCAAGCATCAGAGAGTTGAAACACTGTAAGAAGGGTCAGAGAGAATAACCAGTCCTCTCAACCCACTGCTTTAAAAACCTTTTGTGTGCTTCCAACTCTGAGACATCTGAGATCAAGTATTCTTTTCAGGCTGCCAATGTCCTCCTGAAAAATAAATATAGAGATTTTATAATTTCTGTTTGAAAAACAGTATTGTGTTTGTAGAATTTTCTTGGAAGAAAGTGTCATCCTCTAGCATACAAAACAGGATAAAGGGATAGAAATAAAGGAGATATTTTCCTTTCCTCTTCTCCTGCATTATATAATTGCTTAACAAAGAATAGACTTGACTGTTCTTTATATGTCACATGAAATTAACTCCAAGACGGATCTGCAATTTTTTGATAAACTTGTCTCGGACTGTTGACATAATGTCTTCCAACTGAAAGCTTAGCAACTGAAATCCATATAGCTCTAAGAAACTTTGCATCCAGTATCCACTTTTATAGTTATCGCAGTGTTTGTGTCTAGTTGTAGCTGCAAAATGATTCTTTATATTTCAGTTTCCCTCCTGGGTCCTCTGCACATGTTAATTAAAGAGGATGACATGAATTCCAGTACACTGGTTCTGAGATCACAGTTGCAGTATATAATTCTCTGTCAGTTTGACATCTTGTATTTTGTTTCACTTCCTAGAGTAATGGGAATCATCTGGGAAGGCAACGGATTCAAGAAGTAATAACAGATGACTTGTTTTTCTGTTCCCTCTCCTGCTAGAAGCACGGCAATAGAGGACCACCTTCTACATTGCTTGGGTTTGTCTGTCTAGTTCAGGAAATTGCACCTCACATATATTCTCCTCTTTCATGAAGTCCCAAAGCCATTCTAGGGCTCTGAGTTCTTGTTTTGCTTTGGCATCTCTTCATGTTCTCTAAATTTCCTGAATATTTTTGCATCTTTGTGTCATCTCTTGATCCCATTAAACTCCAGACTTTTTATATAGAATTTATATGGAATTTGTTAAACTGGAAGGGGATAGTGTCAACTTGTACTTAAGCCACTTTATCCTCTTTTCAAATTCTTGAAAAGATTGCATAAATTTTTTTCACTTGAGGATGGAAAAAGGATTCATAAATACAAAGAGGTGATGGTTCTGCTTGTCCTGTGATTGGTTATAGAGGTGGACTTCACAATACTGGGCAAGTCATGCACCTCAGTCTTCAACTCACCTTTCTCCTTTGCCAGATTCTTCTTGATGCTTTGCAGGTTTTCACTCCCCAAATTCACCAGTCTGCAGTAGAAAAAGAGTAATAACAATAACCCTATAGGACTATAGGGAAAGGGTTAATTCTGTGCAATGTGTTTGATGTGTTTTATGCTAATGTAACCACCTCCATTATGTAACTCCCTCGCTTATGTAACCACCTTTGTTACTGTAACTGCCTTCGGGGGGAGGGAGTCCAAATACTCAAGCATAGCCATTAATAAAAAGGATTCTTCCTTGCGCCTCAGTTGTGAAGGGTCTGTGAAGTCACTGCCACAAATGGTGTCCCTGGAACAGGGATGATAAAAGGGAATGTCAGCAACCAGAGGCTAGTCTGCTGGGACATCCAGCTGGTGGCAGCCCCCAGCCGAAACAAGGAAAGGTGGAGCTCCTCTCAAGGTCATGTGCACACCACCTCCTGGACAGCAAAGAAAATAGGAACACAAGGAAAACAGAAAAAAGAAAGGAAACTCAACAAGGCAGGAGGAGAGAGGTTGTGGATGGGGAGGTAAATTATCCCAACAAGAAACAGAGCTGCCTGTTAAACAGGCAGAAAAAAAGACTAACTGGTCTTGGTGGTGCCAGCAGCAGCATGATCTGGGGTGGGTTCTGCAGGGCCAGCGGGCGGATGGCACCAGCATCGGCAGTGGCGTGCTAGGAGCGCAACAGGGACTGCATAGGGCAGCAGTGGCAGCTGCTGCTTTTCGCCTTTGTCTGGTAGACCATCTGGCAACTGCTTGGCAGCATCCATGTGGAAGCACGCGAAAACAAAAAAGGCTTGCCAGAGGCTGCGCAGCCTCAGAAGCAGATACAGAGGCAGTTAAAACCCAAGTGTACCAAACCATGCCGAGCTCTCCATTGATCCAAGACCGACGAACAACAAGCAATACCTGTTCTCCTTTGCCATGCAAAAAGAAAGAGAAAGGGGAGTCTGAGTCTACCTCTGATCCATAGGAATGTTTGTGAAAGAATTACATGTTTTGAATTTTTAAATTGAACATGGGGAAAGGATACATTTATGTTTTTTACAGGTTTTCAGCTGAAGTTATGTCCTCATCAGAACAGCAACTCAAGAACGAAAGAAGCGTGTAGTAAAATATTGCTAATTCAAGGGTAAGAATTAAAAATTATAATTTCTCAACTCACAGTCACAATGCATAAAGAAATAAAACTTTCAAATCTGTTTGCATGAATGTATGAATGAAGAGGCCACTAAGTGAGTGCAGATATGTGTGAGTGCCTGAATCAGTGAGGATGTGACTCCTTAACTTATTTACACAGTGACATACAACTATGCTACCTCATCCACATGTTCGCCCTCAAATAAAGGTCTGCTATATTCTGCATCAGTTACACATTTACCCTCAGATAGAAGTTGAAAAACACACAAACCCTGGACTAACCAAAGTTACTTGTTCAGAAAGGTTACATGTCGTTAGTGTCGTTAGTGTCAATAATGGTTTTTTAGTGGTAGTTTCAATAAAGGTTTTAAGTATAGGTGATAGAATAAATACAATAGACTTGGTTTGCAATTTGAGTTCTGGTTGTATTGTTAAGTTCATGGAGTTTTAGTATAGTTTCTACCTTGTTATTTAATAAAAAATGGGGGATATGTCAGGAAAGGGTTAATTCTGTACAACGTGTTTTCTGCTAATGGGACCATCTCCGTTATGTAACTGACTCCAGGGGAAAGGATATAGATACTTATAAATATAAATAACTTATAAATACATAGCCATTAATAAAAAGGATTCCTTGTTGCGCCTCAGTTGTGAAGGGTCTGTGAAGCCACTGCCACACAGGACCACAGAAGTGTCAGTAATATAGGATCTCTAGGGGTTTTCTACTACTCATATTTTTAAGTCATGGAATCATCTCACCTCTCTCAAAAATTCGTTGCCATGGCGCACTGTCCACTCATTGAGAAACAATGTGAAGGTTGAAGCTTCCAGGCTGGTCCTTATGTTTTACTAAGTGTTTGTCTTCCCCACTTTTTTTGAAGGCCTGTGGGTAGTTACAGGCTGCTCTATCACTTACCAGGGTCTTTGCCACACCAAGCCCCTTGTAGGTCATGTGTGCTGACCACCTTGGCAGTCTACCACTGTACTCTCAAGTTTACACACAACATTCTTGAATAAAGGGAAAATAGTAACTTTCCTCAGTCTGATGGTGACACTCTTCCTAGTCTAGCCTAATATATGGTTTGTTTCCTTCATGATAAGGTGGCACTGCTGGCTTGTTTGATTTTGTCGTCTGAAAACATACCAAAAATACACTCATTGAATCAAATACTCATCATAGTCCAAGGTGCTGATAATAATGTTGAACAATATGCAGAACACAGTTTAACCACTGCACTTGCTATTGGCATTTAACTGAACAAGCCACTTGTCATTAACCCTTGAACTCAATTTCTAACAAACTTAATCCAAGTCCATCTATCTAATAAATTCTTCTGAATAAGATTGCTGTAGGATACAATGTCAAAATCCTTACTAAACTTCACTGCTTTTTCCCCCCATCCCCCTATTTAATCATAGAATCAATCTCTTCTAGCACAATCTTCACTTCACTTCACTTCACTTCACTTCACTTCACTTCACTTCACTAGGTGTCCTGCAACTTTTGAGCATTTCTTATTTTTTTTTTTTAAAGCTACAGAGAGGAAAAAAAGGCATGAAGTTAAAAAAAAAATACTTAGAAAATAATAAAAAACTCACTTCTCTATTGTTTCTCCATATGCTGCAATGATTAGAGGAAAAAAGAAACAGGAAATAGAGGAGAAAATAAAATAAAAATTGAAAATTCATTAATTTTCAAAGTGAAAAGGATTTATAAATTATTAATGAAGCTACTTTTAATATAATCAACACTTTGTATTGTTGTTAATGTTGTTTAGTTCACCTTGGATCTAGAAGAGTGAAATTCATAGATTGGAACAATACATGGTTCAACATATTTTATGGTTAACTTTTGGTTTATCATGTTCTGTTTTATAAAAAAAAGGCATAACTGAAATTATCAAAAATTTTCCAACTTAAATTTTCTTGCAATTGCAACTACAAGTTACACTGTTGCATGGAGTTACGTAGAAATATGGACTTTGACCACGTTTTGCCTGTCTCAGCAATCTGTACAACTTTCTCCCGCAGCATTAAGAATGGCAAACAAGATATAATTATATAAATGTTTTATTATGATAACTTTTAGATTTAAAGACCTTAATCAGAATTATTTACTACACAATATAGAAGCTGTAACTACTAGTATAGTACAGTGTAATATTTTTCGAGCAGTATTGAAGCAATTATGTTGAAGCAATTACATAGAAACTATCAAAAGCAATTACTGAGATTGATGTTACTCGCCCAGACCAATGACAGTGGGCCAGTCTCTTTTACTGAGCCTTGAGGAGTGACCTTGAGGGGCATCCCCACTCAAGGGAGAAATCTTCACACAGACTCTGAAGAAAGGCTGTGTTAGAAAACCCTCCCATTAAAAAGAGGGACTGGACTTTAACAGTATAAAGTGCTGGACTGTCAGTCAGGTGTCTCTGGGCCAACTGTGCCAGCTCAGGAGCTTTAAGTAAGTTACTCGTACAACCTGTTGGCTCCTTTATCAGGTACTTTACCAAGTCTGCCATATCTTCACCTCACTATCAGGATGCTTAACTCTAAGACTGATGAGTCAGACTGGTTTCAGCTTTATTCAACACCTAAAGCAGACACCCCCTCCCCCCCCCTCCGCCTTCTCCACTTCTCAGTGACAGCTTTGCAAATAGGATGTTGTTTGAGATGTTTTACCCACACTCCAGGCAGAGTATACTGTTACACTTTCTTTTTTCTCTAATCTCTCTTCCCTTTTCTGATAGTTTCTGCAGTTTTATTTTACTGTTTTACCAGTGCTACTCTCATGGCCAGTATTCAGGAACAGTTGTTTTAGTCTTTTAAAGGGAAGTTTCCCGACTCCCAATACTCTCTGTTCAGGCTTTTTTGGATGTTACATACAAAGGGTTTAAAGATTTAACGTTAGATTTAGCTGTTTGAAGATATTTGAAATTACACAGTAATTACACAGATTTAGCAGAGTGATGTAGCAGAATATGGAAATCACAACACAAACACAATATAGCAATTAAAATATACAGTTGAATCATAATACAAAACCATGATTCCCATTTGCCTGACAAATTTGGTGGCCTATGACAGGGCTACAGCACTGGTGGATGGGGCAGAGCAGCTGATATTTTCTGCCTGGACTTGTGCAGAGCGTTTGACACTGTTCTACATGACATTTTTGCATCTAAATTGGAGATACATGGATTTGATGGATGGAGCACTCAGGGGATAAAGAACTGACTGGATGCTGCACACAGAGAGTTGTTGTCAAGGGCTTGTTGTCCCCATGGAGACCAGTGATGAGTGGGGTTCCTTGCGGTGGTGCTGGGGCCGATCCTCTTCCACAGCTTTGCAGGGACAGGGACGGTGGGATCGAGGCAAGCTCAGCACGGTCAGGGACAACACTGAGCTGGGTGGTGCAGTCACACGTTGCAGGGAAGGAATGGATCCAGAGGCACCTGGACACACTTGAGAGCTTGGTCTATGTGTCTCAAGGAGTTCAACAAAGCAAAGTGCAGGGTCTTACAACTGGGTCAGGGCAAACCCAGTCACACCTACAAGCTGGGCAGATAAGTGATTGAGAACAACCCTGTGGAGAAAGACTTGAGGGTGGTGGGTGGTGAAAAACTGACCATGAGCTGGCAGTGAGCACTTGCAGCCCAGAAACCAATGGAATCCTAGGCTGCATCCAAAGAAGTGGGGCCAGCAGAGCAAAGGAGGTGATTCTCTCCCTTTACTCAGCTCTTTTGAGATCCCACCTGGAGCACTGAGCACAGTTCTGGGGTCCCCAATGTAAGGACCTGAAACTGTTGAAGAAAGTCCAGATGAGGCCGTGATTTTAAGATGACTGGCTGAGAAAGTTGGGGCTGTTCAGTCTGGAGAAGAGAAGGTTGTGTGGAGATCTCACAGCACCTTCCAGTATCTGAAAGGGCCTCCTGGGGAGCCAGAGACTCTTTTTCAGGTACTGTAGTGACAGAACAAGGAGTAATGGGTACAAACTGAAAGAGGTGAAATATAGGCTGGATATTAGGAAGAAATTCTTTACTATGAGAGTGGTGAGATACCGGAACAGGTTGCCCAGGAAGGTTGTAGTCACCCCATCCCTGGAAATGTTCAAGGCCAGCTTGGATAAGGGCTTGAGCAACCTTGTCTAGTGGGAGGTGTCCTTGCCCATGGCAGAGAGAGGTGGGACTAGATGATCTTCAAGGTCTCTTCCAAACCCTCAACATTCTGTGATTCTGTGATTACCAGTCCCTAGATGCTGAGCATCCCCATTTACTGGGAAGCCATATGTGAGTTGAAGCCAACACAAGTCCATTTAAACAAAATTTTTTGATTTTTATACCCTGTGTTGGTCTGAGCCTCATACACACACATACGCCACACCCCCTTTTTCTTCCATTCTGCCTGATCTGACTGACTTGGAAGGATTATACTTGCTACTGGTTGCTTTAGGGAAAATTGTTTACATAAACAGTTGTGCTACTCAATTGATATGGCCATTTATCCAAAGCAAAGGCCCCCTTTGTGTTAAGTTTATGTCCCTTTAAGATAGCTGTGATCACTTCCTTCATTTTGTTCTGGGCTTCTTAAGCACATCATCCTTTCTGAACATCTCTGTGCCTTCCTCTGTGTGGGGGTTTGCTACACAGACCATTGCTTCACTGAAAAGGGCAAAAGTGACTCTGTGTCTACCAGGGTTTGCATTTACAAATTTTCATACTAACTATGATTAAGACTGGATTGAGATGGATTTTAATAGACCTCATAGGGTTAAACCCCATACTATTATCCACACTTTAAGTCACAGTCATGAATGTATGAATTTGTTTATTTTCATACTCCTCAGTTACAATTAATTTTCAGTGAAAACTCACCTTAGAGCTGTGCTAGAGATTTGATTTGGGGTCATGGGTTGAAACATGAATCTTATTAAAGGCCATTTGTCTTTGGAGCCTTGTGTAAGACAAATATATTCAAGGAGTCAGTGGTGCCTACTCAGTTGGCCCTTGTACCGAGGACTTCAGAATTCCATATATTAAAATAAGCTTTAACTTAAAATGTCTATGAGAAAGGTTAACTTTGTCTGTATTAAGGGGCAGAATGTCTTGATCCTGACCAGGAGACCACTGTACATGGAGAAGTCAGTGATCCACATCACAATTAACCCGAGAGTTTCCAGGCCCATGCTGAACTGTGCCGCCAATCCAGCATGGCCTTAGGGCTGGGCTGTGCATCACAAATCACTTGGCTGCAGGGCACATTCAGCCAGGTATCCCAAGGGATGACCGTCCCAGCAGCTCCCCCTCCATACTGGTTATTGAACCACCTGCACAGTCTTGACTGTATCTAAAAATGCAAAGAGAAGGTCTCATATGGATATCCTTTACAAATAGAATTGTGTTTTTAAAGAAAATTGTAGTAACATGAATGACCTGAATACAAGAAACCTCTCCACAGATTGGATCTCTGCAGTGCAGCACAGGAAAATCCATCCTGGGTTCATCTGGAGCTGGGATTCCCAGCATCTGAAAGGATTTACTCAGCATCTGTGTTCATCTTTTTAGTCTGCCTGTGCTGGTTCCAGACAGGACAGGGTTAATTTTTGCAGTAGCCAAGAGAGGGCATAGCCAGGACCTGGAGGTTATTCTGTACCACCTGACAGCACTGATAAGGGCAGGGGTAAGGGAGTGTCTTCCAGGGAGAAGGTCTTTTCAGTAGAGCCAACATGCCAGAGGGAGCCATCCAATATTGTGCCTCCAATTCTCCTCTCCAGTGTGCTGCAGGGGAGGGAAGAGTGGTGTAGTTTCAGTGGGAGCACTAACCTGGAGAATACCATTCCTAAATCAGGATTCTATCTTATCCAACTGGCTATTAAGACAGTTCTTGTTGGACCTTTCTTAGTGAGATCCAGAAAGAAACCTGCATTGTCTATCCCCTCCACCTGCCCCTCACCCATCCCCCTGCAAATCTGCAGCTTGTTCACACCTTCTCACATCAGGCCATGATTTCATCTTGAGTTACTGTGAAAATCCTTCTTTGGGGGCTAATTAGAAAGGGCATGTTCTTTCTCAGAGGCAAAAATAGCTATCTAACTAGGTGTGCTAGGACAATTTACTTACTGCCTTCCCTAGGTCTGGTGGGACCGAGGTGGTATATTAGGAAGTGGGAACAAGACAAAATAATTTAGATTTACCAGTCCAAGTGCAGATAAAAAAGGGGCTGTGACTTCTCTCAGATGCTTTATGGTCCATGGAAGATAAACTCAGATAAAATAAACAAAGTGACCAGCGTTTGTCATGGCAGTCTTCAGAATTCTAAAAGCAAGTAAATTTCCAGCTTGGCTTTCACCAGCTTATTAGTTCTTTCTTGTTCTTCCCTGCTGACATAAGTTCCCAGAGAGATTTGTCTCCCGTACAGATGCAGCAATGTCACTAAGCAACATTAGTAAGTTATGCCAGAGCCTACTTCTTCTCTCTCTGCTGTGAGAAGCAGCATACAATCAGCTGCCTCCCACAACAAATCCATAAGTGAGTACCTCCTGTGAGATTATGTCAGAGATCAGCTTTGGTCCTTTTAGATATTCCACATGTGGAGGGTGTTTAATTAATTTCATACAAAATTTACTTATTTGAAGATGTTTGATGTTACATGTGATTTTGATTCAACAGAGTGATCCAACAGTGTGAGGGATTCACAGTACAAGCATAACAGAGCAATTGCAAAATAGAGTAGGATCACAAATCAAATGTGATCCCTGTTACCTGTTTCTACATACCATCACTGAGTGGCCCCAGATGGTGGGAAGGAATGACTTTCCCATACTGCTGAGAGAGTTGTCTTCCCACTCGCTAAGGGCCATCAGGGCATGACACAAATGGGTAAGAGCCTGGCTGAGCAGCTGCACTAATGGGCTGGTGGATGTGGCCAAGGTTGAGACGCTGTGAGACTCTCTAAGTTTCCTCTGCCCTTTCCTGAAACACTTTTCTTCCTCAGGTACTCTTCAGCATCACCCACTCGCACAGCTTTTCTGTAAGACTTTGCCAGATTTCAGGCTTGCACAAGTGTATATTTTTTCAAAGCTTTCTGGGTCTTTAATGAGAAAACAACTTTGGAGTTAGAACACAATTTACAGTTGGGTTTGAACCAGTTTCTGTTAGTGGTAAATCATGAGCAGTCTACTCAGCTCTGATCTTTCCTCACAAGCTTTCCGAAAGAGGGCTTAGTTAGTTGCTGTATTATAAGCTGTAACTCAGATTTTTCATTATTCCCTTCTCTCAGCAGTACATTTCCTGCAGTTCCATTGCAGACACATTAGAGTCTTATGGGAATGCATTGCTAGGGAACTTACAGGAGCAGCAGACTTTCTTCTTTGGTGACATCATGTTAGAATAGGTGATATAAGGACCCCAAAAAAGTGTAGATCCTTGATACAAGCCCAGGCTTTGTTTGTATTATTAAATCAAAAATGTGGCACAAGCCCTTCTTTGACCCAGGGGTCAACAAAGTTAGTTTTGCTTTGTCTCTGACATTAAAGAACCCACAGATACTCTGTAAGTCCTGCCTTGTTGTGCCAGAGATACTTGTGTGGGCAACCCTACCCCCGATGGTTCCTGGATCAGTTACGCTGGTGTTTTCTGAACTGGAAGTGGCAGAATTCTAATGGCAAGAAGATGAACATGTAAGAGTTGTGGCCAGTGTTTTTTGGTTTTTTTTTCTCTATGATACACAGAGACATGAAAACTTATGGAAGTGGGAACAAATCTCAATACAGAGTTTCTTGGGAGATAATGATGTCACTTTTGTAGACCTGACATAATGAAGATGGACCACTGTCCTAGGGAGAATTGTAAGTCAACAGTATGACCCTAATATGATCAGGAGTTTGAACTAGTTCTGGTACATCTGAGGAGATGTTAAGGCTGCTATATAAGCCCCTCAGAAATACTCGATATGACAGTTGCCATTTCTAAACAAAAAAAGAGACTCACTCAGGCTGGAACTGATTCAGGTAAAAAGGTGATCTAGAAACAAACTACTGACATATGAAGCAGAATAGAGCTTGGTCTATACAGGGTAGACTAAATCTGTCAGTGAAAAAGGATATATAAGGAGCACTTCTTCCAATGAAAGGAAAGAGTGTTTTGGTGTAAGGAACTGCTACAAAAGCACTGTAAAATTGCCAAGAATATAATATGGTCACAAATAACTAGGTGAGAATTTGGTTTCTAAAGACTGTTTTGTACTCTTTGAGGAACTAAGAAGGTCAGGAAATTGGAGCACATGACATATAAGGAGAAGCTAAAAGAAATGGGTTTATTCAATCTGATGAGGAGGTTCAAGGGAGATCTTATTGATATCTACAGCTATCTGATATGGTGAGAAAGAGTGGACACAAGCTGGAATGTGGGAAATTCAGATTAGATATAAGGAAAAATATTTTTACCATGACAGTGGTGCAAGTCAGGAACACGTTGTTCAGAGAGGCTTCATTTGTAGAGGTGTTCAGGATGTGACTGGACAAATCCCTGAGCAGTTTGAAGTAATTAGGCCTGCATTGAATAAGGTGTCAGACTAGATGTCCTCTGGACATCCTTGCAATCTCAGCTATTCTGAATGACTTCATGATCCCAGCTACAGAGCAGGCTAAAAAGCACAGCAAGAAGTAGCATCCATCTGGTTCAGGCATTGATGCATGACATTGCAGGCTGCAGGACAGACATGCTATAACAGCATGGCACATCCAAGGTAGCTTGTATCTTGTCAGATAGCATTAACTCTGAGGTTATGGGCCAGGTACTGAAGAAGAAACCCAGGATCTATGGCAAACTGTTTTGCTGAAAGCACTGCTGGTGTGTCTCACTGCCCACAGCAGCAGTGGGATTTGCTCAGCTGTGAGCAGGCCCAGCTGTGCTGTGATCACAGGTTGCCATCTGAACCGAGTGAGATCTGAGGCTGTGGCTCAACCCCTGGGATGGATGCAGGACTGTTTCACCTCACAGGTGCCTCTGGCACTGCCTGTGCTTGGCTGCTGCCTGTGCAAACAGAAGGGAATCCTGGCTCCAGAGCAAGAGCCCCTGGGCTCCAGGCTCTCCAAAGCCTCTTTGCAAAGGGGACCTCCCTGCCTTTCTGCTGCCCTTTGGTTTGTTGCGACAGGCATGTCAGGACAGGGCAGTGGCTCTGTGTCATCCCAAAGGCCAGCCCAGAGCAGTGTCCCCTGGCAGTGGCTGAGGGCCTCGGTGGTTCCTGAGGATGACAAAATACGGGAATGATGAGACAGGCAAATATGCTGAGGCTTTCCCTGAATGCTGCCCCATCCCCCAGGTGCTCCTGGCTCAGGCACCTCACAATCCTGATGTTTGTTGTGTATGGAATCAGGAGCCTGGTTCTCCTCCCATGGATTTGTGTGGCAGGTTTTTGAACAAATGGAAACATTCAGGAGCTGCCCTGTGAGTGGTGAGGAGCTGTGCATGTAGCTATGAGTGGTCTGAAGTATCCTATCCTTTTGTGTTTGGCCCCCAACAAGCTTTGCCTGATGTCCCTACTTCTTGTGCAGGGAAGTTCAGTCATCCATCCACTCTCTCTCAACATCCTATCTAGATTTTGCCGGCTTTGTCTTATATCTGCTGGCTGCTTCCCTTTCAGCTTGAAGGGCCCAAGGCTGACTGGGCATTTTCAGGCAGTGATATTTCAGATGCCTGTGTCAGATGACACTAAATGCTCTTTCCAGTGGGAGGGACAGTGTGGGGTGCTTCAGAATATCTCTCATCATGATTCATCATTTGTGTTGAAGAGTTGAAAAAGTTGTCTGTCTCTCCTGTGTACATAAAGTCTACGATGTTCTCAAAATGAACTTGCCTGTGCTGGGGGAACATAGTGGAGCCAGCCTTGGTGTGAAAATCTCTTGACTTAACAATTTCAATACAAACACATCTCTGATGACCCCAGTTGAGGGGTCTATTTTTATGACTATTGATATCACTGCTCTCAGGGGTCAAGTTTCAGAAGAAAGAATCTAATTTTTCGCTGACATTGTAAAATTTGAGGGGGAGGTTAGAGGTCTCTGAAGCATTTGGCTCTACCAGCTGCAAAAGGAATATGATCTGGGCCAAATATAAGAACTCAGGGACTTATACATTTGTTTTAGATATTAAAAGTTCATTTAAAGTGATGGTTCTTTTCACAACCATACCCACATATGCCTGTCCTGCATCATTTATGGTATTCTAATGTTTCTGCTCTCTATTTGTCTTGCCATTGCTGTGCAGAGTCTGAAGCCTTCTGGGAAGTGAATCTCTGGGTGACTGTGTAGATGGACTAAGTTTTCCTCAGAGAACTGTGGACACTTGACTCTGGCCATGTTCATTCTTTTATTTAGTGTTTCATCCTCCCAGTTCTCACATAAGTATTAGAAACAACATTCATAGATCTCTCTGATAAGGAAAGAAGCTCCTGTGTGCCAGAGAGTAAACCCTTTCTTCTCCTTAAATGATCAAATTGCTCGACAGAGAGTGATTTCTACACTGCTGCTTTTGCACTGGGAGATGAAAATATTTCCTTATTTGGCAGCAGAAGTGTGGTTGTGGAACTGCAGTAAAAAAAGTCCTTGTATCTTTTTGGACTAACTCTTACTGTTTTCTGTGTAACACAACAGGAGCGAGCTCTCTTATGTGGCATCAGATCTCCACAGGGAAGAAGGACCATCAAGTGTTTGGCTCATGAGAAGTGTTCGCAGCATCATCTCTGTTCTCTAAGTCTTCAGTATGAGGAGTTTTCAGAGGCACTAAGTCAGAACAAATATGGGGTAAAGTTTTATAATGCACATCTGAATGTTATGGAAGATTTCATTTAGCAACCTCCTTCATGCTCAAATGAGTTCTGTCCTCCTGTCCAGCTAGGAATGATGCATCAGTGTCAGACAAAACAGCATGTGATCCCTGATCACAGAAATACAGCAGAAAAGGGGGTTGTTGACAATGTACTGCTGAGACTGGAGAAGACTGAACTGTGGTTGGCAGTGTCTTGCATTTAGCTCTGAGGAAGGTGCTGGGCTTCCAGAAGTTCAGCATTGCCAGAGCAGCAGTTCCCTCATGACCTCAGCTGAGAGGTCTATGCAGCAGTTCCTACCAGTGGCAAAGAGCAGTTCACATGCCCAGGAAACAATCTACATATGCAATGACTACTTGGATTGTTTGGGAGCAGGCTGTAGCATGGTATCTGTTGAACAGTGGACTATCTAAATAACAAGGAATTTTGACATGTAAGAGTTTGGCTTCCACATTATGCAAAGCATTCAGGCTGCTTTCAGCACAGGCCAGCTGTGCAGTGTGGTAGTAGGGAGGTATGCACAGAGTTCAGAGCCAGGACAGGGTACACGCTGGGTGCTGATACTAGCACAGCTTTGTCTTCTCAGCAAGGAAAAGGGAAATTAGTGGTTTGACCTTAAGACTTAGAGGAGAAAATGCTGGAAAGGTGCTCCTTGAATTGTGATGGTCAAATTGCAGATGACAAAAGAACCTTTTTTAGGCTCTATAAATGTGGAGGAGAGTGTGTATATGTGTGAGAGTGTGTGTGTGAGTCCCTGTGGCAATGAAGTGGGTTCTCACACACACCCACATTTCCTATTGCCTGTACCGAAAGTCTGTGCCATCTCTTGTGCTGGGAAATGTCCCAAATGAAGAATCCTGGCTGGCCTGTGGCAAAAGGGTTTTACCAGTAGTTCTCTGAGGGTGTATTGGATTGGACACTTTGATCACAAACCCACCATGCTGGTTGGTTTCTCTCCTTTTATTTTGATCTATTTGCTTTCCATCAAGCTTCCTCCCTGTCAGTGCTGAGCAAGTAACACGTGTGGCTAATACAGGAAAGAAATAGGGAGGTTGGTGCCTTCCCAGCCAGGTCATGCAGAAGAACTTGCCAAATATGCTTGTCATTCACTTGTTGTTTCAGACGCTGCCAGAATATTTTAAGCAGCAAAAGCCCCTGCATCCCTGCTAGCTGGAGGGGATCAGCTGTCAGGCTGGCTGTTCAGTCCTCAACACCTGACTTTCCCCACCTCCCAGTGCTCAATACATGACTGTTTTCCACCTTAACAGCTGGGTTTGTTCTAGAGGTTTTCTTGATAGATAACAGGGCTGAGTCTGGCAATGTAACTGTGACAAGTCTGCCACAGTTCCAAATCCACGTTCAGTCAAGTAGTGAGGCTGAGCAAGAATTCCCAGAAGGCACATGCACATGGAAAACACGTGTGCAACACATATGCATACGTACATATTCAACACATATGTACATATATACACAGATCAGCACAGGGGAACACACTCAGCACTCACAGCGATACCAATGGCACAAACAGCCTCATCTTGTTCCCTCCAGCAGTTCAAGGTGAGGGCCCAGCAGAGGCTGTGCAGATGCTCATCCCTACAAAGGGAACTTGCCAGTACTTGGACACAGACACTTCGTGTGGCCGGTAGCTGTCCCTGGATCCCAGTCTCCCCCAGCCACATGGTGTGTTCCTCACAACTTGTACGAAAGCAGTTCTGGGAATCCTTCCTGAAATGGGACTTGGGAGGTGTTATATGGCTGAAGGAATGGGAGCTCCTTCATGGTCCTTCAGATAACCTGTGTTCAATCACCTACTCCCCCTGTACACAGTAACATTTTACTGTATTGTTTATGTATTTAATTTATATAATTTTTAGAGTGTGGTTCAATGTTTTCTTTTACTGTTCTGTTAACAGCCATTGAGGGTTTGTTTTGTTTTGTTGGTTTTTTTGGGGGGGTGGTTTATGCAAAATATGGGCTCCTCAGGTCCTCTGAGTTGTTGAAACCTGCAGAAACCTGCAGCCTGGGATTTTTCCATAAGTGTTTTGTATGTCTGGGCTCCAGCAGCTCCGGTTCTCTGAGGACAGTAATTTTTTTGCAGTTGTCACCAGATTTGTCGTTGTTCTGGGCTTGCCTTTCTACAGTGGAAGACAGGTGTGCTGCTGCCTAACTGTACTGCATGATGGGTCAGTTGCTGCCATTCACGTGAATAAAACTCTCCCACATTTTTCAGCAAGGGCTAAATGACTAGATAATGAAAAGGAGAAATGAACTGGAGTTGCATATTCGTTCCCTAATGTTGGACTTGACTTCAGTGTGTGTTTTCCTGATGGAGGTCCCATTCCTGCCATTTGGAGACAGGGTTGGTTCTTGATGTGTATTGACATCTCACTTGTGCCTGCTCCCAAAAATACTATGAAATTGCTCATTTCCTTAATTCAGAAAAGGAATTGTCCACTTTGACCTGCTTCATTCCCACATCTGTGAGTTAGAAATCAGAGACTTTGGCCATGACTCTGTGGGTACCCCACTGGATTTTCTTTCCCAAATCTTTCGTGATAACATTGTCTGGCTGCAGAAATGGCATAGCAGATTTGTGCTGTCGCTGCACTGTGCCAAACAAATTTTTCTCAGTGTCAGTCACTTGGCTCTGCAGCCTATGCTGCTCTTCAGCCCATGCTGCTCTTCAGCCCAGAGACTGTACTAATGTACTTTTAATTTCTGTTACATTTCCATTCATAGAAAATCTAATTCACTATTTTTGTTTTATTTATATATTTTCTGTTTGAAATTCTTTCCTAAAGTGCAGTTCATTTTGATTTCTTACTGTACCCCAGAGTGTGGGACTCTGACTTTTTTTTTTTTTTGCAATTTCTTTTTGGGCTACTTATCCCTATGTCCTTTCTGAGGTTGTTCTGCTGGGAACCCATTCCTGCCAGTCATTCCCATTTGCTTATCAGGATAGAAGTCTCTGATAATGTTGGTAACACTGATTTGAAGGTATCTGAGGCTGATCCACACCCATTACTTTGATTAATTCTGATAATGGCTGTGAGAGGTTTTGGTAACAATATTGATTAAGCAAATTCTTATCTCAAGCTTCTTCCCTCCTGTGTAGAGGAACAGTTATGTCTGATACTGCACCTGAATTCACTACAGGAATAGACAAAGTTAAAAATAACTTTGCCAAAAAGAGGGAGCCTTGAAGTCTTTCACAGTCTCTCGCACTTTGAACTTTCTTCGCAAATGAACTGCCTACTTTGAACCCTATTGTTGAAGGAAAGATCTTAGGCCTGGGATGAAAATAACAGTGGTGTGGACAAATCTTTCTCATCTAAATAGAGAAATGAACTATCATCAATGGACAATTCTGTTTTCCTTGATAACCTTTTAGATATTTTCTTTAGATCTAATCTAGCACAGTTCTGCACTGGGCAGTAACCTTATGTTGCTGCCACTGAATTTTCATACTCCAGTGTGAGCACTGCAGTGCCCAGCATTGATGAGGACACTTTTTGGCACACAGTTTTTATTCTCCAAAAGCTGTGCTGGTACTTATGCATTGTGTTTTCTTTCTTTTCTAGCACTGTTTCTTGATATATAAATCCCAAGTTCTGGGATTTATTCTCAGATTTGCTCCTGAGCCCCTCTTAAAGCCTGATATTATGTTTACATTTTCCATTTCTCTGTCATTTAAGCACTATTTATATGCCCCACAAAATAATTAATTTTCTTCAGATTGTAATTAAGTTAGCAATATTGGATGAGTACCATCCATTCCTGATGCACTGTTACTCTTCTATTTATTCCAAAACCTTTTGTATAAAGAAAGTGAGAATATTCCTAATTGCTCTCTAGTGAAAAATCAGATTTTCTGCAGAGGTTTTATTTTCTTCTGTGCTCCTTTTACAGCCTGATCATCCATTAGTCAATGGATTTTTAGATGCTCTTGAAATCTTCATTGCAACCAAAAAACTCACAAGCAACTCTCATGGGGTATTTGGTAATCTAGAGCTAACTCCACAAGCAGCATTAATTTAAAAATCATTTTTCTCTAAATCAGATTGATAAAAATTGTTCTTCGTGCAACACCTTTGCTATTATAGCATGTTTCTGAATGATCGGCATTAGAAACAGTATGTCTTCATACTGCCGCTGCCAACATTATTCACAAAAACTATTTTCTACCCCTACTATGAACATTTTTTTTTGCCTTGGTATTCAGCTGTACCAGACATGAACCTTGTCAGATAAAAGACTAAACTGTGATTCAGAAGTGAATGAAAACCATCAAGATCTCCAGAAAAAAGGTAAAAATAATTAAAAAAAGGTGGTCAGATCTTATAAATCCATGGATTATTCAGTACAACACTTTATTTGAGGAACATTCCCCATGGGATTTGCAGCTCGCCAATGCTGTTGTCAGCCATGCTTTCAGTATGAGCTCTGTGGACCCCTGACGAGCCCTCTGACAAGGAATGCTCAGCCCCTGCTGCAGCAGAATTTCTGCTGCACTCTGTGTAAAACGAGAGCTCCCAGGAATGTTAACACCAAACAAACAGAATTGCTGAAACATCAATCATTCAGAGCACAGCTTTTCATCCCAACACTTCCCAACATTATGATGTAGCTGGGCACCGGACTCTGGAGATGGTAGGACACACTTACCTTAACCAAACCTCCTTTTCTTCTGTTGACTAATGAGATGCATGGCTTTGATGAGATGCATATTTCCCTGCAGGCAGTGTCTAGTCCAAAGTGGTGTCAGAGTGCTATGGAGTTCAAAATTTCTGCATGAGGTAAGACATGAGGTAAGGCATTAATTGATTTTTGAGGGAAACAGGTTGATGAAGAGAACCACCAGATATTAAAAAGTATTCAGGGGGAGACATACAGAATAAGTACTGGACAATTTTGGCCATGGCAAAGGTAAGCTAGCATTTCTGGGGCTAGAACTTACTTGGAATGACTGCCATGTCCCATGCACCAAAGCCTGGAGGGACTTTGGAGACCTTTCTGTCTCCTAATTGTATTCTTGAGACTGCTTCAAGATTGATTTTTTTCAATGCATTTATGATATAGCTTAATGGTATAACATAGTCTGTCACATAAGTATCTTTAATGTTTCACACTTTCAGAAAAGAGAGAAGGAAAAGAGCAAGTGGGATTCCAAAGATATCTCAGTATCACTTAACTGTGAAGTGGAGAAGAAGGTAAAAAATAATACCTGGGCAGGTGGTGAGTATCAAAGTTTCACAGTT
The DNA here is from genome assembly GCA_035222235.1 of Margarornis squamiger. NCBI lineage: Eukaryota > Metazoa > Chordata > Aves > Passeriformes > Furnariidae > Margarornis > Margarornis squamiger. The sequence continues at coordinate 9,664,085 of JAWWTY010000038.1, forward strand.
ACTTAGGCTCCTCCTATCTTTCCAGATAGTACCCATGGAAAAGAACTGGAGAGTGGGTCCTGGATCAGAACATGACCTTCAGTATACCCTTTCCATCACTCACCAAAGCAGCTGAGGAGCTCCTGTTACAGAACAGGTGAGTGGGGTGAAAAGGCTGGTGGTCTCTGGGTAGAATAGTCAAAAAGAGAGACAACAAGTGGTAGAAGCTGAAGATGGAGAAGGATTTGAATGGAAAGCAAATCAAGGCTACTAGAATAGTGCAATTTTGAGAAAGCAACTACTCCCAACAGAAAACAACTGAGAACATGCTGAGCAGTTGAATACACTGACAGATAACAGGTGCCATGAAGACAGACAATTAATCAGGTTTTGATACCTTGCTTTTGAATGCCATGAAATGGAAGGAACATGCATATCATTCTTGTCTGAGATGTTGCTGAACTCCTCTTAGGACCTGTCACAAGTTATTTATGATCCAAAAACTGACTGTTTTTGTGATCTGTTTTAACACACAGCATACCTCCCGAGTAAAGAGTGAGTTGCAGGCAGTTACATATAGAACTATCACAGGTTGTCTTGCATTATGTTTTCCATGCCTATTTCCCTCTCACTTGGACAAGAGCTCATCACAATCTCAAATCACTCCTAGGAAAAAGAAATTTTTCTCTATGTTAATCCTCAGTGTCTTCATATTTGATTTCAGTGGTTTTTTTAATGCAATGTAGAGACAGGGACATAGTCTATCTTTCATTAAGGCCAGATTATTTCTACCAAAGACAGATGTCTTTCAGGATGGGACAAACATTAAAAGGTGTTTTGGAATGCCAAAAAAAGGAGGAAATTCTGAACATTTACAAGAGCATCTAAGGATGGGAAAACTTCCTGCCTAGCTTAAATTCTAATACTCTGTGCACTGACTTCTGTGCCAGCCATGAAAACCATCACAATTAGACTCTATCTAGAAACATTACCAGATTGCAAAGTAGTCAGATGCCAATGGAAGGTCCAAAGAGTGATCCCATTCTCTCTGGTCTCCAAAGACTCTATCTGTACCACACTCCACCTGCCTCACACTCTGCCTCCACACTCTATACTTGTCTTTCCCAGTCTACATCGGCACTTGTGCTTTCCCAAGGTGCCTCCCTTAAGTGTTTTCAGCCATTTCTTTTAACACCACTGCTCACTAGGGCTTGGGGTGTGAGGATGCATCAGACACAGCTTGGCTGTCCTTCCTGCAGTGCCACGACAAAGTGGAGATTCAGAGAACAGATCTGTTTCTTGCAGAACTCTCTGACCCAGCATGACAGCCACTGTAGGGCAATGGGCATGAAATGGATGGGTGGACAGCGGGTTCACAAGAGTAGGGAGGATTCCCCTTCTTCAGAGTGCGGGTACAGCTGCTACTGTCACTCCCAAGGGAGTTCCCAGTATCCCTCGGTTCTTCTTGCCACACCTCTGGACAATGCAGCCACTATTCAGCACCTGGGAACAGCACCTACTCACACTGTGACCCAGGGACTTGAAGAGGGCTGATGTTGTAAATTGCAAAGACTCTCTCAGGTGATCAGAAGCAGCAGAGTTAAGTCTAGGGTCAGCTACCAACAACCAAAGCTCCTCCCTCCCTCCTTCCCTCCCTCCCTCCCTCCCTCCCTCTCTTTCTTTCTCAGTCTTTGTTTTTATTCATTCTTAATCTCTGCTTCCTTTCCCCTCTTTTCTCCATCTCTTTCTAAGTTTCACTCTCTTTCTCCATTTCTTTCTCTCAGTCTCTCTTCATCCCACTCATCCCCTTCTCTCCCTCTCCTACTCCTTCTCCCTGTCCCTCATTTGCTCCTTTCTTCCTTTCTCTTTTTCACTCTCTGGCCACCTCCCTTTCTGTCGCTGGGAAGGAAACCCCATTCTGGTCAAGGCACTGTTGCTGTGGCCTGAGGGCATGGACAGTGAGTATTTGGAGAATAGGAAAGCTGGATCTGGGATTGCTGGCAAGAAGCCTCTGTGAGGTACCTTGGTCTTCAAGTCAGAAGGACTTTCTCCATGTCTTAACAACTCTTAAAGAGCTGATGCTTTTGTGCTCAGGAGACACTGTTTCATGCCCAAGCTGTTTAAGGACAGAGAACTGCATAGTCCATACGAAGCAGCAGCTCTAGTGGAGCTCATTCACTGCATCTATTTTAAACCTTCTCTTTGAGATTTTCTTTTATGCCTGCTATGGGCCCATGTTTTTCCCAAGATCAGTTACCTGTGCATCAGCACATTTCAGGTCACAAGCAGTCTGACTCCAGAAATAGTGTGTTGATGCAAAATGACTCCAGTTCTCCAGTTAAGGCAGCAAATCACACAGGGAGGAGAAACTAGTTTTCCTTAACTGGCCCTTTAATATTCTACTCTGATTCCAAAGAGTCCTTAGCCAAGCTTTCCAGGATGGCCCATGCTGAGGCCAGCTCAGCACAGTGCAATGTGTGGGACTTCTCACCCTTTCCCACACTTGCAGTTTGAAGTAGGTAATTGGCCCAAGGTGTTGTCATATAAGGAACCTGCAATGTTACCTTCCATCAGCTGAGCCTTTAGGAACAAACCCTCAGGCCAGAATTCCTTACAGTGAGATTTGAGCCTCAACAGCTTCGCGTGCTCCAAGAGCATCATGATTCTTCCACAGTCAGGCCAGGTTGTTCGTTTTGAAGGATCATTGTAATATTGTCCAGAGGGAATACAGGGATTTTTGGCATCAAAATACAGTCCCCAAAAACGTGGTATTTCCTAGTCATTCAACAGGTTTAAAAAGGTACTGGTGGAAATGATGGAGGTGGAAATGCTTCTACAGGTTTTCACTGAGCCACAGTTGCTATAAGCTGCCTTTGAATTAGCTTTTGAGGTTGTTTGTTGGTTTGTTTGCTAAAGAAATATGTGCCTTAGAACAAACAAAATCTTCTTACTTCCTTTCAAGGTGTGGAAACAAGGGATTTGCCTGGAAAGAAAGAATCCCACCTATTTCTTGGGAGAATATTGTGGGAAGGGAAAAGGAGCGGAGTGATTTTCCTTCTTTGGTGCCCAGATCTCACTGTCACTGATACAGTTTTCACAGCTTCACACATAGAGATGCTGTCTCTGAGGAGCCAACACGGGGCATCATCTTTTCCTTAAATATATTTAGCTGCTGCCTAGCAAAGTTCTTCCATATTTAGTTATAACATGGGAGGATTCATTGAGTGTAAACTTTAGCATGTCTGGGAGAAGGAGGACCTCCCAGTCCTGAATGCTGTTGCTGCAAAAACACTGTTGTCAGTGCAAAATGATTCTTTCCTGCTGTCTCCTCCCCACTCCCCTCCAACAGTTCCAGCTCTCTTCCCCAGCATTTACAAAGCTCCTTGAAGTACTCCCTGAAAATGTAGCTGTGTAGATCTGGCCAGGAATTCTAAGGGATCCATATATGTCCCTGGAGTGTGAGAGAGCCAAGTTCCTGTACAATGGCAAAAGGAGAAATGGTATCCGAGTGTAGAACCTGCCCTTGGCAGCTGTATGATGTGCCTCCAGTGCTGCCACAATGGAAGTTCCCTGTTTCTTGCTTCTTGCCTTGAAGGAAAACAGCCTCTCATTTGTTTAAAACTTCAGAGCAGCACACATTGTTTGTTCTCTGTCCAGCCTGAATGCAGTCAGTATGTACATTCCACTTATCTATTGCTGCAAAAGTCAGACAGGTAGGACAGAGTTTGGCATCATTGTCTATGGATTTTTCCCTCTGTAAAGTGTTAGATTTTGTGATTTCTTACAAGGTTTAATGTACTCAGTATTCTTGTCACTTGAAGACTTATCTTGCATGGTCAAAACCTGTTCCTTTAGCTTTTTGTATTTATACATAACTCTTTATTACTCCTGAGCACAAAATCTTATATATTTCAGTACTGAAAGACACTATACAGTATTGCAGCAGTTCCAGCTTGTTCTGGTGGCTCTATATGTTATGCTGGTTGGAGTTTATCCTCTTGTTCACACTTCTACCAAGCTGCTCAATAATTTCAATTTCATTTACAACAACAGCATTGTGTATTAATATTGGCTATTCTAAGAGAAGTAAGAAACTGCAAATTTCTCTTATGCAAATAATGCATTATTTGTTTTGCTTTAGAACTGATTACTAACAACTTCTTCATGAAGTCATTAAAAAGGCTGCTTGATCTTTAAATTTGCTCAGTAACAAGTCACTCCCTAGAGTTCTGGCCTTTACCTTGCTTGTTCAAAGGAGGCAGCACCTCAGTCCTTGTGTAAGTTCCTCCATAAGGACTCAGAGGTGCTTCTGGGGCTACAGATGTTTTTCTCATGGGGCACCTTACCTCTGTATATCCCTTTCCAAGTGATAATGGGACCAGCAATGAGAACCTCTGAGTACTGCATCCACAAAGAGGCAAAAACATTTTTGCTGTCACAGGCAAGAAAAAAGTAGTTGTCTGGCTTTTGTCCTGATCCTCTCCCAGTATGGAAATTAAATTAGTCTTACTTCTTGATAATGTATTAAGACACAGAGCAGAAATACTGGACATGGGATAAGTAAAGCTCTAGTACCACCCAAGGGTTAAAATGGAACAAAATATTTAACTTGAAAGTTCTCCAAACTTATGTAACTGCAGAATTTAATTGAAGCAACCACAAGCACTGATTCTACTGTGTATGCAAAGGAATCTATGCTCTTTATTCTCTACATATTGACATGGTTATAAACACTTTTTGCAGAAGGGAGTGACAGAGGGTTCACACTTTGTGCAGCCCTCAGGTCACTTTGATGCCTCATGACATCCTCACTCTTCCTCTCCTATTTTCTTGCCATGAAACTCTCGACTCTTGGCTCGGAGCTTGTTGACCTGTGACTCAGCAATGTCAGCCCGTTCCTCGGCTTCCTCCAGCTCGTGCTGGATCTTGCGGAACTTGGAGAGGTTGACATTAGACAGCTCCTCCTGTGTGGGGACAGGGAGTTGGTGGTGAGGAGCCCAGGGCAGGGCTTTCACTCTTCCTGCACCTGGGCCATGTGGGGCTGCAGCTCTTCCCTGGGGGGAGGCACAAACTTCCATCCCCTCCCACCACTGCTCACACATCAGCTCACCCTAACGTCCTCATCCTCCCCTTCTCAGGACCCCATTGGGATAAGCATCACCCAGACTGTCATATGTGAGGAGCAGCTTTGTCACTTGGATTTGTCACTTGAGCACTTATTCTCCCACTACTTGCTGCCCAAATGTCAGTGTCACGTACCAGGTTGAGAATGACCCTGAAGCCTTCTGCTGCTGATTATTAGCAGAGCTTCAGGAACTTCTCAGTCAGGGCATGTGGTCCCCAGGTTTGTTTACTCTGACCTCCTGTATGAAACAGGCTGCAGAACTTCCCTCGGTTCATCCCTGAGTGCAGGGTGCCCAGGGCTCATCAAGGCCTCTTGACACAAGAGTAAAGCAGCAATGCCGAGGCTGTTGTGTCTCGGCAGTTTCATTCAAGCCCCTTTCCTGATGTTCAGCCTCATTCAATGCATGTGCTGCCCCAATGGAAGGTGGCTCTTGCCCATTCTTTGAGCAATACTTACCGCTTCCTCAGCCTGTCTCTTGTAGGATTTCACCTTCATTTGCAGCTTGTCCACCAGATCTTGCAGCCTGAGAACATTCTTCCTGTCTTCCTCAGACTAGAGTGGTTGGTAAGGAGGAAGGAGAATGAATTCTTGATTCTGCACCACACAGGGTTAACAAAATCTCTTGGGGATGGTGTGTGCAAAATGTGACTTCTTGTGAGAAAACTCTGTCAGCCCAAGGAGGCTTCCAGCCTTACCTGGTAGGTGAGTTCCTTCACCCTCCTCTCATACTTGCGCACACCCTTCACGGCTTCAGCGCTGCGCTTCTGCTCAGCATCCACCTCCCCTTCCAGCTCCC
>JAWWTY010000038.1:9678479-9692325 GCA_035222235.1 Margarornis squamiger
AGACAGAGCCTGGGGAGGCAACACCCCATAGGATGGATCTGTCCCATCTAAAAGCAAGTGGGTGGCTCACCAGTGCCAGAAGTGAGGAGCAGCTCCGAAGGACCAGCATTAGGCTGGCATATCATGGAGAGGGGAGAAGCTGAATGACGGGGACTGACAGCAGGCCTGAAACATGTTCTGCTGCCCTTGAGGGTGCTGAGCGGCCAGCAAAGTGCCATATCAGACAAAGACAAGCAGGGTGACAGAAATGTGTGGCAGCCTGGCAGCCTGCAGCACATTGCCTCAGGTCTGGAGCAGAGCAGAGGTTTTGTGAGCAGCTCCTGTATCAGGTCAGTTGAGACTCAAGAATGTCTTGTCCCTCCAGTGGTTTTGGCTGAGATTGTAGAGTATTTCTGAGCAGGTGTCATCGTGCCAGTACTGTGTCAGCTCATGCACTTAGCATCATCTTGCCTCTTGGTGAAGCCTACAGGACTCCTGTGACTTCCTCTGATGCTCTGAACTCTCTCTCAGGCATTCCTGATAATGAGCTCTCATCTTACGTTAAAATTTATGTAGGAGATTAGTATGTACTACATTGTCACACAGCCCATATGGATCAAATATCAAGTTATCATCTCCAGTCTCATTTTAGCTTTCAGTAGACGCATATTTCAGGAAAATAAGAATTTTGCTTCTAGGAAGTGATTTGTGCCTTATTTATGCCAGAATACTCTTCAGGCCTGGTGATTTTTATTGTCCCACTTCTGGTGAAAGATTAAAAATTGCCTACTTTCTTACCTCAGAGACTGCAGTCAAAATAACACCAAATTAACACAGAGTTTTGACATTTCCTCATTTCAAGCTGGAGGCAATGTACCCCTGCCTGAGAATCTCTATTTCTTAACATTAAATTTTTCCAGGTTTTTTGCAAATACAGTCTCAGTGTTGAATTCTCTGAATCTATAATGATTTTATTTACGACTAATTCCATGCCTTTTTGCCCTAAAATAATTACTATTTTTCATCTCATCTGTAACCTTATTCTTTCTATTTTCTTTCTGTCATTGAGGTCAGGAAGCTCAGTTATGGCTCTTCAACAGCAATACCTGCCCTCTTTTTTTCTACTTTATTTTTCTTTTTTATTTAAGACGGGTCTGTAGACCTCAGACTTGCAGAACTAACTTTGTGAACTGGGTTTAAGCAAGCGTGTGACAATTCCTTTGCATGACTTCTGAGGCACTATGTATCAGTCCTCCACTTCCAGGTGAGTGAAGGCCTTGCATGCATTGCTGCAGCATTATCCCTGTAGTGGCAGAGCCTTTTTAAAGTGTCAAGAACCTGGGTCTTTTGGGAGCTTTAGAACAATAAGGATGCTGCATATAGCTCTATGTCTACATCTCAGTCAAATCTCCATCTTCTTTCCCATACTGAAACTGTAGAATTGTGATTTTCTCTTTTTCTGTTTTTAGCCAGGTCACAAACCAGGACTTTTGCTATGGAATACAATAGGTTTTGCACCAAAGTGATGTACATGCCTCTCTGGTATACAACTATCCAATGCCAGGAAATGGACAAATTCATAGTATAAAGATTAGGTGTGGATATAAAATACAAAGACACTGTCAGTGACTCAGAAAATCTCTAAGCAATACATCAGAGAGGCTGTGGGAGTGTTCTCAGCAAGATCACTACACACTTATGTTCACATATTCTAACTGGGAATCTCCTCTTGTCAAATGTCAGAGACAAGATCCTGGCTAGGAAGATCTTGATACAGATACTCTTGTGTTTCTTTGCTGGGAAACTCCCCTGTATGACCCTGCAGGATCCCCTCTGTCAGTCGCACTCCGCCACCCGAGCTGGGACGAGGCCCCTGCACAGCTGCTCCCCCACATGCAGTCAGAGCTGGTTTCCTCACCAGCTACACCCCAAGTTTCTCAGAGCAGTCTCAGACATTCCGATCCTCAAAATAATTTCATCAGTAACAAAACAACAGCTTGAGCTAGTGCCTCTGAGGAGGGACCCCGAACAAAGGAACCCCTGGGCTTTTATCCCCTCGCAGTCTAAAAGCAGAACAGTCTGGGGGTTGTCGGCTCCTGCCTTTTCTGAGTGTCCCTCACCTGGCTGGGCCACAGCTCCCTGGCCCTTTGGTCAGCAGTTTGTTGGCAGTTCAGACCTCTTGTCTCAGGCTCCAACCCCCCCAGAGCTCAACCTGCTGCTCCACTGCAGCTGCACCCTGAGAAACCTGCACCAAATGTATCCCTCATCACATTTCCATAGTATGAATAACCACTAGGACTCAAATGTGCCAAGGGCAGTGTCACAAGATCAGAGATAAACACTCTTGAGACATTTCCACTTACTTGCACAATTTGATCTGCAGTAAAGTACAGCCTCTCATTCTCAGACTCCTTTTAAAAATCACTGAACACAGGTGAGAAGCAGTCAGATCACAAACTGTGGCAGAAAGTGAGGCAGCTGCCTGATTTGTCTCTGGGTGGCAACTGGTTCTAGGTGGCCCTGCTCCTGGAGAGGATTTGGACCGGGTTCTGTCATTTTGTGATCTTCTCATGAAGGATCTGTTTCCAGAATGCCTGAGTTCCCTTTCCCCCATGGGGAATATCAGCACTCCAGTGCTTTTCCCAAGAAAGAACAGTATGTTCCCATACATATCTTTCATTCTGCCTCTTCTCTTACAACTGGGCTGTGTTTTGCTTCCAGCATTGACAGAATCCAGCCCTACAGAGATATATGGAAACAGGAATGACAGAAAAATAGTTTGATAGGAACCACTTGTTTTTCTGTTTGTTTCAAAGTTTGTGTCATTTATTAGATATTTTCTGTAAGAAAGGACTGATGCACTGCTTAGGCACCCTTCTCCAAGGTGCATTTTATAAACAGGGTAAGTCAGTGCTGCCCCAGTACTGTCCCACTGTTCTCAGTTGAATTATACAAGTGTGGAAACAGGAAGGAGCAGTGATAGTTACATTGCGGTGCAGTAACAGTGCAGACTCCTCCCAAACATTTATTAGGACTTTACTTAAGAGAACTGCTAGATGAAAGGAAACGTTGCTCAGATGAATGAATTGGTTTCAAGAGATAAATGTGAGACCCTTTCTCTTTTTCAAGAAAAAAAGCTCTAAATGCTTGCTGTGTCAGGGGAAGGTCTCACAAATGAACCTGACTTGACCTTTCAACCTCACTGAGCTGCTTAAGGATGACAGTGGCAGAGATTTGTAAACACTTACTCCAGCTAACCCCAAATAAAGACTTCATCAAGATGAGATGTCCTGAAATGGCAAATTGTATCTGCATACAGGGGGTCATCTCTCTTCTCAAACACTCCTCCTTTCCACGACTGAACAAAAATGAAGAGCAGTGGGAAGAATGGGGAGAACAAAATCTCCTTTTTCCATCAGAAGTAAAGCTGTTCCTGTCTCAGTAGGCTGTCATGGTTATCTTACTAATACCTAAATTTATCCAATGGGGTGTGTGCTGGTTTTGGCTAGGGCTGAGTGAATGTCTTCATAGTGGCTGAAATGAGGCTGTGTTTTGGGTTTGTGCTGAACATAGGGTTGATAATATAGGGATGATTTTCCTATTGCTGAGCAGAGCTTACACAGAGCCAAGGCCTTTTCTGCTTTTTGTACTGCTACACTGGTGAAGGACTGGGGGTGCGTGGGAGTTCGGGAAGGGACACAGTCAGGACAGGTGACTCCAACTGACCAAAGGAATATTCCAGACCATAGGATATCATGCTCCAGATATAAAAGTTGGGGGAAGAGGGGGAACCTTTGGAATGATGCTGTTTGTCCTCCAGAGTAACTGTTACATGTGATGGGGCCCTGCTCACCTGGAGATGGCTGGACACCTACTGCCAATGGGAAGAAGTCAATTAATTCTTTGTTTTGCTTTGTTTGCATGCACAGCTTTTCCTTTCTCTATTAAACTCTCTTTATCTCAACCCACAAGTTTTCTACTTATTACCTTTTCCAATTCTCCCTCCAACCCCACTGGGGTGAGTGTGTGAGTGGCTCGCGGGGCTTGGCTGCTGGCTGGGGTTAAACCTCGACAGGGACATGAGCATGACAGACAGGGACAGATAGTGGCTATGGTAGTTCTGTGCTCATGAGTCTGCTTGAATCTTTCCAGGAAAAGATGAGAAAGTCGCAATCACTCTTTCAAGCACAGCTAACAGACATCCTTCACACAAGAGGCCTTCAGGATTCTCAGATTTTTGCAAAATGTCAGAGAAAAGAAAGGAACCTGCATTGGCATAGCATGTAACACTAGGGAAGCACAAAACAAAAGACTAGAGTTACACCTGATGAAGAAATGATACCTTCACTGGTATCAGAGAATTCCTTGGGCTTGACATTGCAAGCCAAAGCAGATAAATGTGGTTTGGGGGTCATCTAACCAAAATGGTGACAACCATAACACTCAGAGGGGGAGGTTGCAAGGCAGGAAACCCCAAGGCAATGTCAAATTAAACTATGTAGAGTGGATAAATGATGTATCACAGTGTGATACAGGGAGTAAATGATGATGGCAGCATATGGCATTGGTGGGCGAAAGGGTGCATTCAACATGCAGCAGAAGACCTCTTGTGAGGTGTGTTACTCCCCAGGAAATATTTGTAATTCCTCCATAACTTTCAAGGGTGCACATGAAGAGTTTCCACTGGCTTGGAAAGAAGCAGTTCCAGGTAGGTGGAACCTCACAACATCAGTAAAGGTAACCCATCTTATCCATATGGTTTCATAGAATCTTTAAGGTTTAGAAAAGACCCTTAAGATCACTGAGTCCAACAGTCAACCCAGCAGCACCACCGTGTTTACCACTAAACCATGTCCTCAAAGTGCCATATCCACACGTGTTTTGAACACTTCCAATGATGACTTCACCATTTCTCTGGACAGCCTTTTCCAGTGTTTGACAAGCCTTTCCATGGCAAAGTTTTTCCTAATATCCAATTTAAACCTTCCCTGGCTCACCTTGAGGCTGTTTCCTCTTGACCTGTCACTTGTTACCTGGGAGAGGAGACCAAACCCCATCTGTAGCTGTAGAGAGGGAAAAAGTCCCCACTGAGACTCCTTTTCTCCAAGCTGAGCTCCCTCATTTCCCTCTGCTGGTCTTTGTGCTCCAGACCCTTCCCTAGTTCTGTTCCCTTCTCCAGACATGCTCCAGCCCCTCAAAGTCTTTCTTTCTTGTAGTGAGGGGCCCAAAACTGACACCATGATTTGAGGTGGTGTTTCAGGAGTGCCCAGCACAGGGGGACGGCCACTGCCCTGGTTTTGCTAGCCACACTATTGCTGGTACAAGCCAGGATACCTTTCATCTTCAAGCCCACCTGGGCACATGCTGCTTTATGTCAACCAGCATCCTCAGGCCCTTTCCAGCCCCTCTGCCACCGGTCTGGAGTGTTCCATGGACCCATGGAACAGGGCAGGACATGGCACTTGGCCTTATTGAACCTCACACTGTTGGCCTCTGCCCATTGATCCAGCCTCTCCAGAACCATCTGCAGAGTCTTCCGGACTTCCATTAGATCAACACTCCTGACCACTTGTCATCTGTGAACTTGCTGAAGGCGCACTCGATCCCCTCATCCAGGTCATTGATGAAGACGTTGAACAGGACTGACCCCTACTGAGTCCTGGGGAACCCCATTAGTGACTGACCCCAGTTGGATGTAACTCCATCCCCCACCACTCTCTGGGCCTGGACATCCAGGCAGTTTTTCACCCAGCAAAGCCTGTACCTGTCCACATCACAGAAAGCCAGTTTCTCCAGGAGAACGCTATGGGATGTGGTGTCAAAGAGTTTGCTAAAATCTAGGTAGATGACATCCAGTCTTTCCCTCATCCAGTAAGAGGGTCACCACTTTAATTCAATTTGTTTCAATTTGCATGACACCATCTGCCAAAGCTGTTGAAGCACCTGTTCTGTCTGGCTCTCAGGCTTTCCAAAGCCTCCAGGCCTTTTGTGCAAAACATGAGGTGAAGGACACCATTGCTACATATCTCCCTCATTAACTAGAGTTAGCTTCTTGCTGCCTGTTTTCTGACCCTGAAATGATAACTGTCTGTTGTGCTTAGATGGTAGGAGATGCATATTTATGTTACTTTCTAATCATGTAATTCATGCTGAGAAACAAAAATGGCATCGACTCTCTTCAGTTACACAAGGTGCTCATGGTCAACACAGCCAGGTGCTGCAAGATGTGAAAAACAGTTAAATTCTTGTGCATTAAACCTACTCCTTTCAACTGCATGTCAAGCAAATCAACCATAATTTTTATATATGGCTATCTTGAATGCCTCTGACTTAAGCAAAATTAGTTGTTTTGCTATTTACTCCACAACATCTCCAGACAATTTAATCCAGTACTTGATTATTCTTACAGTGAAAGAATGTTTCCAATGCTCTTACAGGTCCTCCTGTGTGTCAGTTCGTGCCCATTGCCTCTTGTCCCTGTCACTGGGCACTAGTAAAAGAGCCTGGCTCCATCTTCTTTACACTCTGCCTCCAGACATTACTCTACATGGATGAGATTCCCCTGAGCCTTCTCTTCTCCAGGTTCTCTCAGTTTCAGTTCTCTCAGCCTTTCCCTACAGTAGTGATGTCCCAGTCCCTTAATCATCTTCACAGTTCTTTGTTGGACTCTCTGAAATATGCCCATGGCTCTCTTGTACTGTGGAGTCCAGAACTGAACAAGCACTTCAGGTGTGGGCTCACCAGTGCTGAATCAAGGGGAAGAACCACTCCCCATGACCTGCTGGCAACACTCCTCCTAATGCAGCCCAGGACACCATTAGCAGCAAAGTCACTTTGCTGGCTCATATTCAGCTTGGTGTCCACCAGAATCACCATGTCCTTTTCTGCATGGCCTCTTTTCAGCTGTGTCATGGTGGAAACTCTTGGTACCTGGGAACTGTTCCTCCTCTCCAGATGCAGACTCCTTGTTAAAATATACGAGGTTCCTGCCATCCTGTTTCTCCAGCTTGTCAAGGTCCATCTGGATGTCAACGTGACTCTGGCATATCAGCCACTCCTCCCAGTTTTTTGTCATCAGTGAACTTGATGAGGGTGCGTTTTGCCCCATCATCCAGATTACTGAAGAAGATGTTAAATAGGAGTGGACCTGTATTGACCTCTATGGTACACCACCAGTTATTAGTCTCCAACTAGATTTTGTGCCTCTCAGCACCACCCTCTGAGCCTGACCATTCTGCCAGTTTTCAATTCTCCTCACTGTCTGTTCATCCAGCCCATACTTCAACAACTTCTCTACAAGGATCTTATGGAAGACACTGCCGAAGGCCTTCCCAAAGTCAAGGTCAACAATGTCCACTGTCATCTACCAAGCCAGTCACTTCATCATAGAAGGTGATAAGGTTGATCAAGCATGACTTCCCCTTGGTGAAGCCATGTTGACTACTCCTGATTATTTTCTTGTCCTCAAGGTGCTGGGAAATGTTTCTAGGATCAGTTGCTCCAACCTTTCCAGTGACCAAGGTGAGGCTGACTGCTATGTGATTCTCTGAACCCACTTGCTTGCCCTCCTTGATGGCAGGAGTGCCATCTGCTTTCCTTCAGCCTTCAGACACTTCTGCTAATCACCATGACAGATCAAAGATCATCAAGAGTGACACCATCCATCTCCCTCAGAACTTTTGAGTGCATCCCTTCGGGGCTCATGGACTTCTGTGTGTCCAGTTTGTTTAAGTACTCCCTGACCTGCTTCTCTTCCATCAAGGCTGTGTCTGCTTTGTTCCAGACGTTCTCTCTTCTCTCTGTGCCATAGGTTTCCTGAAGGTCTCACTACCAGGATTCAGTACCTCAAACCTTTCCATGTCATGTGTCACCAGTACTCTAGCCCCATTCAGCAATGGCCCCACATTTTTTCTAGTCTTTCTTTTGTCACCTAAGTACTTATGTAAACCCTTCTTGCTGTCTTTTACATCTTTGGCCAGGTTAGGGTTGGTTGAACCACCCCAGAGCTGGGATTCATCAACATGAAGAAGAGAAGGCTCTGGGAAGACCTAACTGCAGCCTTCCAGTACTTAAAGAGAGCTTATAGAAAAGAGGGAGAGCAACTTTTTACTTGGACAGATAGTGTTAGGACAAGGGGAAACAGTTTTAACCTAAAATAGGACAGGTTTAAGTTACATATTAGGAAGAAATTCTTTACTCAGAGCGTGGTGAGGCCCTGGCACAGGTTTCCCAGAGAAGCTGTGAATTCCCCATCCTTGATGCTGTCCAAGAGCAGGTTGGGCAGGGCCATGAACAACCTCATCTAGTGGGTGGCATCCCTGTCCATGGCAGAGGGATTGGAACAAGATGACCTATAAGGTTCCTTCCAACCCAAACCATTCTATGACTGTATGATTCAATCCCATGTGGCTTTGAATTTCCTAAGCTCATCCCTGCATGCTCAGGCAGTGTCTCTCAGGTTCCTCCCAGAATACCTAGGCTTGCTTCCACCCTCCATATACTGCCTTTTTCTGTCTGGATTTTTGCCAGAACCTCCTTATTCATCCCCCCAGTCCTTCTGGAATCTTCTTTACCTGAATTACTACTCCATCATGACCATGTGCCTCAATAAGAGCAAAGGGTAAAATTACTCATAGTTACATATAGAGTTTCACATATTTGAGTCTTACATGTTAGAGCTCTGTCAGCTAAAGATTAAACATTTATGGCCTTGAAAAAAGCATGTCTGAGTATCTCAAGAATGTCCTTGATGGCAAAAAATTATTCTCAGTGGGAAAAAGTAAACAGAGAATAGCTGTGAGAGAAGTTTGTGATACTTACACTGGAGAAAAAAAAATAAATTGATGAATGCAAAGTAATATACATAGGAAAAGCAGCCCTAACTATCAAATATAGTGATGCACAGTGTGCAGATCCATGGTGGTGCAGTATTAGCACTGTATGTCATCAGATTTCAGGAGAAAGAAGGTAGAATGAGAAATTATAGGGGGTAATACCAAATCTAATGAGAATTAAATGATGATTTCATACAAGGAGAGTTAAGACAGATTAGTACTATTTGCCCTGTATATGTGGAGAGATATTGCTGGAGTTTTTTTCCATTATGGAAAGAAATAAGAATTGACAGGGAAATAAGCACCACTACAGTAAAGAATTTTTCAATCAATTTATTTAATCTATAAATATCATTGTCAGAGACCCCTTTGAATAATGAAAAGCAAAAATGTTCTTAAATTGATCGAAGGAACAACAGTCTAGCAAAGATTCTTGAACACAGTCATGGATCCTTCTATGAATCTTTGAACTCAAGATTTTCTGAATATTGGAAGACAAACAAATGACTGTTATTTTATATTTATATCCAGAGATGAAACACAACTTAAAGAGCACTTAGAATAATTCAAGGTGGTTATTCTCTCTGAGATACTGTGTTATATTTTGTTACAACTAAAAGAATTATAACAGAGCAATATTTAATAACTTAAGTTAAGCAGTACAGACAACAGTGAAATCCACATATCATACCCCAGGTCTGTAAGTAGAGAGGTCTGTGAAAGGACAACTGTCATCAGACTTATGATGGCCTCAGAAAAAGTTAAGGTATGCACCCAAATGTCACTGTGCTTGCCCAGTGAATGGTTGTCTCTGCTCCCTTAGCTCAGATTCATGGAGCATCTATGGCTTACAGTCACTAGTAGTTACCCTCATTCCTCTAGTCATCATTAGCTGCATGTCCTGTCTTCGGAATCTTCACATATTATTTATAGGAGATTTTTTCACATAGCTAGTAAGAGACCAAAATTTTCTAATTATATCCAGTAACATCACTTTTCAGTTTCCAGTTCATTCAGTTTGCCAGACAATGCTTTGCCAAAAACAAGGTTTGCCAAAAATGCTTTGCCCAAAGACAGAGGAGGCATGTGCAGCATGCACTGCCCAGACTCTATAAAAGAGTCCTTGAATCTGGGCTATCCTGTCTCCAGAGAAAACCTCACGGTAAGCACGTGTCTGTGGCTGGCAGAAAGGGACAGTGTCCCTGCAGTCCATGTCCCACTGCAGCCCTGCTGTCTTTTATTTGTACCTGCAAGGATTCAGTTATCTGTAAGATAAAGCATGTTGGTATTTTCACTTTGCGACCTCCCTGTGGAATTCTGTGCATCAGTAATGAGGAATCTGCCATTTCTGCTTTACAGCACTGACCATCTTCCAGCCTGCAAGGCTCTTCTCATAACATAAGAGGTAAGAGCCTAATTTACTCACACTTAAGGAAAAGACGGAAAGGTGGAAGACTTCTGTAGAACAGATTTCTTCACAGTGACAAATTACTGTAAAATTTTGTAGGCAATTTCTGTATACCCATATGTTCCTGGCTACTGCTTCCTTATGCCAAATGAAGTATACTGATGGTTGGGAAGGCTGCTCAGGGCAAGTAAGGTTTCCAAAGTGGCTGTGCTTGAAGCCACAAGCCACTGATGTCATGCCAGAAAATGCTTCTTGGGGATTCCTCATGATTAATTATGGAACAGTGAGGTAAATGATCTGTTCTGGCATGAAGTTCAGACAGACAGAGCCAGCCAACACAACAGACTACTGCAAAACCTTACAGACTTGTAACAAATCATATTTATTCCCACATATGAAACTGCCCAAAAAATGTATACAAAAATGCTTCTCAGATGATACTGCAGTGTTATTATATGCATGTGGGCCTCCTAGTAGAAGACTTGGTAAAAATGCAAAAATAACTAAGAACTAACCAAAGACACAAAAAAGAAAGGGGATGTACTGTTCCTATTCCTACAAAACAAACTAGAGTAAAGTGGAGGTTCTGCATGTTGCTAGGACTTCTGCAAATGTTTGTTAACATTTTGGTTATTTAGATAACTAAAAGTTATAACATGGCAGCTAATTAAGCTACCTGTTTGTCTAACTTCCTAGGAATTCAGATACTTTCTGTTTTTGGACATGTGTTATTTCTTTGGAAATCCAGTATTGCATTTAGATATCTAGCTTTGATTTATAAATTCTTAAACTAAGATTTTTAGCTTTGCCTGTAGTTATTTTGACAAACAATTAACATACAAATAAATAATTGGCCATGCAGTATTTTGACCTAATCTATTATCTGTTCTTATATATCACTTGCTCACCCAGAATTGTCTTGCAACAGATTTGTACTGTTGTCAGGGAAATATCAGTGAAGTTGAGCTAAAGTGAGAGCCACAGTAAAATTTAAGCATTAAATCAAATAGGAAGTGAACTACAATTTATAAAATTAAATTTTTGGAGAATGGAACATGGGTGGAAATCTTATTTTGTTAAGACAGAACAAACCTCTAAAATTTCCAGTATGACTTTCATAGATTGTTGAAACAGTTCCTTTGTCCACAGACAGGATTATTTATAATTTAGACCTGGGTATATCTCTCAATTTAAACCCAGAGACAAATCCGTGTGTATCTCTAAGACATCTAAAGGACATAAATTAATATGTAAAGGGGATCCAGCTAAGCACAGACTAGGACAGCTGACAGCCAACATTCACAGATAGTTTCAACAGTAGGAAAGTGGGTTTACCCATTTATCCACACTTTATAATCACAATCTATTCAAAAATATTAGCAAACTGGAATCTGAGCTTCCTTTAACCAGAGGGGTTTAGATTTGCCCCACGCATGTTTTAGATGTTTGCCCTTGACACACAGTTGGAGGGCAATTCTTCATCAGAGGACCAACCTTTCTGCTGGAGGAGGTGTGCCAGTGTGAAACCAAGAAGGTAACATCTGTCAGTATGGTAGAAGGACAAGAAGGATGACAGTTTCTGGTAGAATGTAGCTGTTTAGCTTCTACACTTGGTGCTTCCTTCCCTAAAACACACTGATGACTGACACAGAGAGAGAAAGTACAAACCTTATTTCAAAGACTTCTGTTACGATGCCAGGCTGTTTAAATAGTTTGGAATGAGAAGCAAACAATTCTAGTGAATGACTCAGTGCATTAGCAAAAGACATAATGCACTAGTTAGTCCTCAGAACACCTTCTGGACTCACCTATATCTATTGTGTATATACAAACAAGGCTTTTAATATCTTTATGGTTTAGTGGTGTGAACATTCTCTTCCTGTGCATGGGACCTCACTGGTGCTGCAGTTATGCTCTGGAACCCATCACTTAATATTTACTTGCAGAAGGACACAAAGCATTCACCGCATTATTTAAAGCTTTGAGCTTACAAAATTGCAATTGCTGTATTGCTATTGCATTCAATCCCAGCAGCAATGCTCCACAAATGCTTTTGTTTAAAATTTTCCTGGTGAAATCTCAAATCTCCTGAGGCCTGTCAATATAACAGGAAAGTGCAATTTTTTGAGGAGGAACTGGGGGCCTTAGAATTTAGAAGTTGCTTTGCTCAGCTTGACAAGGTGTAAGTGACTTAGCAATTTCCCAAAGTTATGTAGATGTCTTGAAAGGTAAAAATAAGCACAAATCTTTCAGTTGGCACCTTTCAAAATTTGAATCACATTATGGAGTACATCAGTACTAGACAGACGTCAGTGCTAAGAGTTTGATATTTATTATCACCACTAGCAGCTGAAATAATACATGGAATGAATCCTTGGGAACTGGGTAGATGACATCAAACAGAGGGACTTGTGAATATGCAACAGAGCAATGTTACCCTTGAGAAGGTCACCAAAAGACTTCATCCTGGAGTCAACAGGAACCTCACAAATTTTAGAAAAAGAGTGTAAAGTCCTGCACGCACGTAAGAAAGAATAGCCCCATGCAATAGCATATATTACCTTTCATTTGGCTGAAAAACAACTTTGCAGAAGAGGGTCCTGCATCCTGGTGACTTTCTTGGAGTGTGCCTTTGGAGGAATGAAGGTAAACAGCACATTGTCAGACTGTCAGAACAGCACAGCCAGCAGGTCAATAGAAGTGATTCTATCCCTGCATTCAGCTCCCATACAAGGGGCACTGTGTTCAGGTTGGTGTTTCCTGGTGTCAAAAAAGACAGTGACATTCTGGAGTGAGTCCAGTGTAGAACTTCCAACAAAGGTAGAAGAAATTTATGCATGAGGAGAGGCTGAAAGGGTGAGGTTTGTCTACGCAGGCGATAAAATCAAAAAGTGGTTCTCTTATTGATGTCTTGCTATTGTAACAAAAAGGAGGTGGGCAGATGGGGAGAGTGAAAGTCTGAGGGATAATAGGGATTTCAGCCACAGAAATTCTGATGAGGTAATAAACGGGGTGGGGGGGCAAATCACCACTCGGTTCATCAGACATTAAAATGGGAGGCAGAGTGACAGAGAATCAATTTTCGAACATAATGCAAACTTCACTGGAAAAAGCACTTGGAACCTGGATCCAATATTTGCCGTGATTGCACAGGAAGGTAAACTGAAGAACTGTCTGAGGTTCTCCCCAAATCACACATTCTATTCCACTGTTAGAGTCTATCAATAAGCTGTGTGGCAACAAGAAAAGTTGACTCATTTGGGTAACATATCTGCTCTTCCACAGTGTTCTTTGTTGACAAGCTTTCAATAGAGTGCAGCCATGTCTTCAGATGCCGAGATGGCCATCTTTGGGGAGGCGGCTCCTTACCTACGGAAATCAGAAAAGGAGAGAATCGAGGCCCAGAACAAGCCTTTTGATGCCAAGACATCTGTCTTTGTGGTACATGCAAAGGAATCCTTTGTGAAAGGGACAATCCAGAGCAGGGAATCAGGAAAGATCACCGTCAAGACTGAAGGGGGAGAGGTGAGTAAATGATACATAAACAGCATTTCATTCCCACTCTGGTTCTGAGCTGACATGCATGTACCTTCCTGGCTCCGACAGACCCTGACCGTGAAGGAAG
>JAWWTY010000038.1:9709704-9721394 GCA_035222235.1 Margarornis squamiger
GAATCTGGACTAGTCAAAGCACTTAGAGAACTTGGATTCAGGACTTATGGATTCTATTGCTGGCTTTCCCACCAACTGACTGTATGACCCCAGATGGATTGCTTGGTATGTCCGTGCCTCAGCTATCCCAGCTGTACAATAGGAATGTCACCTTTTATCTTCCCCTTGTGATGGTGTGAAGCTTGTAAGAAATGCCTAAGAGCAATACATTAGGCAGGCCACTAAGAAGGAAGTAAATATTACTAAAAGCATTTGGTGTATGTGATGGTAAGATTTTGAAAGTGGAGGAGTAATCTGGGTCCTGGAGTGTGATAGTGGTGCCTGAGAGTCACAGACAAGACAAGATGGGACAAGGAACAAAGATTTGGTCACAGAAATGGGAAGTTGGGATGGAGCTCAGCTACTGGGTTGGGTCTCAGAGAGAGATGTGAGGTCACTTATGATACAGGATGAAGAGCCTGTAAGTACAGTCAGGCAGATATGCTCATTTGTGCACTTGAAATTGCAAAATAAGTGAGACATTCTCCAAGAAGGGTTATTACAGGCTTGTGCATGAATTTGTGATAAGGGGAGTGTCAGAAGATGTGCTGTGATTTCTGCTATGTATATGAGTGCCCCTGAACAACACATGCTCCTTTCTTTTCTTGATGATGTTCTAATTCATCAGAAAGTACCCATACTGGCAGCTCGGGAAGGGACCTCAGTTGTTTCTTACATCTTCTTTTCTATGTCTGACCTGTGAAACTGTATCACAAATGAAAGAAATCTCTGAGCTAAAGATTTGGGCCTGTAGAAATCTATGACATTTGAATGTTCATACCCCTTTTGAAAAGGAATAGTTACAGCTCACTAGAGAGTCTGTAATCAACAATTTATTTTTTTTTTCCTGCAGAAATTTCTGCTCCTGCAGAATTGAAGAGTCATTCCACTATCCCAGAGCTCAGCTCATACATCCAGGAGACAACCTAGGTAAAGAGACTTGCAGTCCTCAGTTCATCCTTCAATACATAGCACTTGATTCCAGTTCTTCTAACATAAACAAACCATTGTCTCAGCTGAAAGCCTGTCTTCCATCTGCATGCTCCCACTGTCAAGCTCACCAACGAGGAAACAAACAAAGACTCCTTCAGCCCTTCCCTACCCTCAACTCCTAGAAACTAATATTTTGCAGGGTGACATTTTGCTTATTCAAAGAGGTCAGTGACACAGTGCCCAGGTTAGAAAAATTATGCATGGTATACAAGGTAATATTGAGCACTGCGCTGTGCATGAGGAACTTGCCCCAAGAAGGGCTCTCACATTGCAGCATCCACATTTTGTGTAGCTGGGCCCCAGTCCAGAAAGCAAATCTGTTCTGAAGTACAGGGGTGCCACGTGGTGTCCAGCACCGCAAACTGTTATTAGTCCTGGCTAGGAAGAGGACAGGAGCACCTTGTCAGATTAGAGTACTGTGTTAGGAAGGCCACTGGAAGACCAGAGATGGTCCCAAGGTGTGAAAGGAGAGGGTTTCCTCCCATCAGGTTGGGGAGGGAGCTTTGGATTCCCATTACCAGGGAAGATGTAGTATAGAATCATAGAGTCCCCGAATGGTTTGGATTGGAAGAGACTCTTAAGATCATCCAATTCCAGCCCCTTTCCATGGGTATGAACATCTTCCATGAGACTGGCAGGGACACCTTCTATGCAATGTTTCTCCAAGCTCCATCCAGCTTGGTCTTGAACACTTCCAGGGATCGGACAGTCACAGCTTCTCTGTGAAGCTTCTATGCCAGGTCCTCACCACCCTCACAGGGAGCAATTTTTTCCCAATATCCCATCTAAACCTACCCTCTGTCAGTTTAAACACATTCCCCCTTTTTCTGTCACTCCAGGCCCTTGTTTAAAGTTCCTTTCCATCTCTCTTGGAGCCCCTTTAGGCACTGGAAGGGGGTCTAAGTTATCCCTGGAGCCTTCTCTTCTCCAGGTTGGACACCCCCAGATCTCTCAGCTTGTCTTCATAGGACAGGGGCTCCAACTCAGAGCTTCATTTTGTCCTCTTGTGTACTCACTCGTGCACGTCCATATTGTTCTTATGTTGGGGACCTCAGAGCTGGGTGCAGTGTTGCAGGTGGGATATCACCTGAGCAAGGAAAAAGGAAGAATCCGTCCCTCACTTGCTGCCCACACTGTGGGATCAGCCCCATATATGGGGGGTTTCTGAGCTGCCAGACCACATGGCTGGGGCATGTTGGGCTTCTCATCCAGTAACACCTCCAAGTCCTTCTCCTCAGAGCTGCTCTCAATCCATTCTCCACCCAGAATGTACTTGTGCTTGGGATTGCCCTGAGCCATGTGCAGGACTTGGCCATATTGGTCTTCATAGAGTTCCCACGGCCCTATCTCTTCAGTCTGTCCAGGTTCCTCATGGTGGCATCCCTTGCCTCCAGCATAGAGACCACACTGTGTGGTTTGGTATCATTGGCCCACTTGCTGAAGGTGCCCTTGATCCCACTCTTCCTGTTGTCTACAGAGTTGTTAAACAGCTCTAGTCCCAGTACTGACCTCTGAGGAATGCCACTCATCTCTGGTTTCCACTTGGACATGAAGCTGTTGACAGCAAATCTTTGAGTGTGACCACCCCTTATCGACCAAGCAGTCCATCCTTCAAATCCATGTATCTCCAGTTTAGAGACAAAGGTGTCATTTGGGAAAGTGTCAAATGCTTTGCACAAGTGCAGGTAGATGACATCAGTTGCTCTTCCGTCATTGACCAAACCTGTAACCCCTTCATAAAAGGCCACCAGATTTGACAGGCACAATTTGCTCCCACTGAAACCATGTTGGCTGTCAGCAATCACTTCCTTATTTTCCATGTGCCTTAGCTTAATTTCCAGGATGAGGTGCTCCATGATCGTGCTGGGCACAGAGGTGAGACTGTCTGGAATTGTAGTTTCCCAGGAGTTCCTTAATTCCCTCTTTAAAAATCAGGTTATATTTCCCCTTTCACAGTCCACGAAGAGCCATAACTTCTTAAGTGTAATGGATAGGGGTTTAGTCATTTCCTCTGCCAGCTGGATGGATTCCATCAGGTCTCATGGACTTGTGCACCTTTAAGTTCCTTAAAAGGCCTCAAACCAGATCTTCTCCTACAGTGGATGGTTCTTCATTCCCCCAGTTCCTGACTTTGCCTTCTACAACTCAGTTGGTGTGGTTGGAGCACTTGCTGGATAACACAGAGACAAAAAAGTATCTCAGCTTTCTCTATATCCCAGAAAATGTGGTGACCCATTTCCTTCCACAGAGGGCCTACATTTTCCTATCTTCCTTTTTTTAACAACATTCCTACATTTTCTGGTGCTCTTGCTCTCCCTGGCCAAGTTTAATCCTATCACGGCTTTAGCTCTCCTCACCTAATCCCTGTCTGCTCAGACAATTTCTCTATATTCCTCATATGCTGTCTGTTCCTGCTTTCACCCTCTGTAGGCTTCCTTTTTGTATTTTTGTACAGGAGCCCCTTGTTCATCCACTCACACCTCCTGGTAGTTTTGACTGACTTCCTCTTTTTTGGGATGCATCACTCCTAAGTTACACCTGAAGAGTCCAAAGTCTGCTCTCCTGAAGTCCAGGGTGATGAGCTTGCTGTGCATCCTCCTCACTGCCCCAAGGATCTCTAACTCCCCTGTTTCATAGTACTGCAGTCAAAGCTGACCTTGAGCTTCACACTCCCCACCAGCCCCTCCTTGTTGGTGAGAACAAGGTCCAGCAAATGGTCTTCCTTATTGGTTCCAATGTCCCTTGAAGAAGGAAATTACCATTAATGCATTCCAGGGACATGCTGGATTGCTTATGTCCTGCCGTGTTGTCCCTCTAATAGATATCAGTGTTTGAAGTCCCCCATGAGGACCAAGGCTTGTGTGAATATGAGGCTGACCAAAGTGACTGGAATTCCCTTGTGCTGCTCTTCAGGTGGTCTCCTGCTGACCTGCAATCCATCTCCATGCTCTGGGCATCTTTTGCTGGCATTGCATCATCCTCTGTCAGGAACAGGTTAAGTATTATGCTGAATGACAGAATGGCCTGCATTGGAAGAGGCCTTCAAAGATCATCTCATCCAACTGCCGTGCTCTGGGCAAGGACATTTTTCACTAAATTAGGTTTCTCAAAGCCTCATCCCACCCAACCTTGAACATTTCCTGTAGTGGTGCATCTTTAACTTCTCTGAGAAACTTATTCCAGTGTCTCACCAAACTCATTGTAAAATATTTCTTCCATATATCTATTTGAAATCTACAATTTTTTCAGGTTAAAACTATTGCTTCTTGCCCTTTCACTACAGGTACCAATAAAATGTCTTCCCCTATCTTTCTTATAAGCCTGCTTTAAGTATTGAAAGGCTTCAAAGAAGGTGTCTTTGGAACCTCTCTCATCTCTGGGCTGAACAACCCCAATAACTGGACATGGCACTTTGAGCTATGGCTAAGGGAGCATAGAGGTTGAAGGTTAGACTCTATGATCTTGGAAGTCTTTTCCAACCTTATTGATTGTATGATTCCCTGAAGTATCTCAGCCTTTCTTCATAGAAAGGATGTTCCACCTCTTGGTCCCGCCCTGAAACCACTCTAACTGGTCCAGATCCTTCTTTTGCCGGGGACTCCAGAGCTGGATGCAACAATGCAACACTGCAGGTGGTGTCTCACAGATGGGCAGAATCACATCCCATCACCTGCTGGTCACACTCCTTTTAATGGATATTGTTGGTGTTCTGGCCTGCAAGCACACTTTGTTGGATCATATCCAATTTTTCATACACCAGTATCCCCAAGTTCTTCTCTGAGGAGCTGCTGTTGCCTTTCTCTTGGATCCTGCTCTTCATGGCACTTGCAAGTCTGCCTTGCGCCGTGCTGTCAGGCTGGGACAAAGTGCCCTCGGGATGTGGCTGGAACACCAGGGACTATAAAGAGAGCCTCTGAGTGTGACTTTGGGGACTGAAAATCTTTGTCTTCCCAGTGTCCAAAGTCAGTGTACTCAAAAAGCTCTCCTGGGTTTTTGCAGTGGTGTTGTGCAGGATGTGGACCCATCCTTGTCACAGGAGTGCAGCACATGGCCAGGCAGCTCTGGGCAGGCAGCCAAGGGAAGGTCTGGTTTGAACAGGAAGCACTTGGTGAGTTAAGGTGTTTCTAGGGGTTGATGGTCACTCAGCAGGGCTTTTAGGATGGTGATCTTAAGTGAAGCATCAGGTCTGCTCACAAAAGAGACTAGAAACCAAGAACTTTCCATGGAAAAGGCCCTGAACCCAAGGTAACTTCTCACATGTGAGCCAGGCTGTAGGAAAGAATTCCTTCCTGTAGTGGTGTTCTTGGTAGGCCTTTCCTGGCAATCAGGTCATAACTAAGGAAGTATTCCATCTCATTTCATTATGTAAGCAGAGATATAAAAGGTGAGATGGAGGTTCCCTCACTCTCTTCCTTTCAGGTCCTCACAGAGAGCAGGTCTCTGTAGGTTGGCCTCTGTCTCTCTTATCTATGTAAGTTGAGGCAGAATCTGGGAGCTGCTTTCTGGAGCCGTGTGGAGGTGAAGAATGTCCTTTTCTTAAGGGAAGTTGGTGAGATTTCATATTGTTATTTATTTTTACTGAGCTATTCCCTGATTTTTCGATTGTGTATATCTGTTTTGTTTTGTTTTGTTTTTACTCTTTTTTGTCCTTTCTCCCCTTTCCCTTCCCCCTTTTTTTTTCCCTTTTGGGATTGTATAGGATTTCTGATTCTGTATGTAGATAATGTTTAATTGTATATAAATATAATTTTATTTTTTTTTTACTACAATTTCTTTCTGGTACTTTTTTTCTTCTTTTTCGGGAGGGGGAACTTGCCCCACCAATGGTTGGGCCTGGCGGGGAGCCAACCTAAACTACTACGCTTCCTTGCTCCCTAATGTCCTCTCAGTACACAGATGACATTTTCTACAGCTGCAGATTATTCAAGGTTTATTTAGTTGAAGTTCAAGAGGATTTGGTCAGTGTTCCCAAGAAGGAAGCACATTGCACCCTGTGTGCTTCCCACAGCTGTATAGCAGAATATATCCATATGGACTTTGTGAAGTTATTGCAGTAAAGGTACATGAAAAATATGTCCAATTCCCAATTTTACTTAAGGAAAAATTACAGTATTGTGTACATTTCTGTGCAGCGTATTAAATCAAGTAAGATAATGGAAACAATATTCATAAAAATTCTGAAAAAATAGTGAAGATATTATAACCCTAATTTCAGCACATAACAGTCCTACAATACATATATGTAAGTATATATGGATATTGAGGTCTTAATTCTTACATTGTTTTGCAATTTTCTGTACATAAGCAAAGTGCTGTTTCCCAATATATTTTTCAGTCTTAAACTCTGGGAACACTCTCTATCATTACAAATAGTTACGGTGGTTTTCTGTCTTTTCCAATACTTTGAATACTTTAATTACCTTATTACTGAATTGTGTTCTCAAATTCAAACCAAAGGCAGCTTTCCCTACTGTGACTGTCTTACGTTGTCCAAAGGCAATGCAAAAGTAATTCAAAGTACATAATTATGAAGAAGTTCTGGTTAGCTTATGAAGCCTCACACAATTTCTACACATTGAGTGAAATGGATTTAGAGGAAATAATAACAATTTAAACTTGATGATGTGTATATGCACATAGACACAATGTCAAATTTAGGTAATTTTCAATGTACAGAGAGGAGAGCATAATTATCTATGCCCTGACAGGGATATTGAGGAAAATGTCTACGTATTGAGATCACCTAAAATATGAAGGTTTGTCATAAAAGAAACTGCCCTGCTACCTTTTTCGGAAGCCACGTGGTCTACTGCAGTATTGACCTGTCTCCTCAATGTGACCTTCAAGGGAGCCTTTCAGGGCTCTTTTCAGGGTACAGCAACAGCTGAGAAGGTAAGTCGCAGATTGCCACTGTTGCCAGGACTTAGTGGAAACTCAGCAGGCGATGGCTGGAGAAAGTAATTCCTTCTTATGTGTTCTCTCTGATATTAATGTCCACTGCTCTTTGCAGCCATTCACAGGGTGACATACACCTGAACCATTTTCCTTGTCCCTTGCAAATCTCTTCCCATGCTGAAAACTAGGAAAACTTTCAATACAGGACACATTTGAAGGTCTTAGGTGTTTTGCTGGACTGACATTAGTCCTTGCAAATCTGGTTTCTTGGTCTCCCAAATCCCAACTGACAGCTCCTGGTGACATCTCACAGTATAGTCCCTTGCTGACATTAAATTTGGCACACTGTAAAATTACAACCAAACATGCTTACAATTTTCGAGTTGTCTTCCACCTGCACCTTAATAAGAATATACAAAAAGGGATACCTCTTTAGCTGATATTTTAGTACTCAGCTGTAAAACACCTTGTTCATTGAAAGAAAAAGCTATAGACAATTGAAGAATTTTGACATTTTGACTAAACAAAGTAAAAAGTATAAAGAAAGAGAATACAGATACAAAATTTTGGTGGTTTACATATCTTGCTTAAGAGTGCATTGGCAAAATCATTCCAAAAACAGCATATTTTTTTGAATTACTTAGATCCATGGCAGAAGTTTGGCAGATGATACAACCCGTGACATTAGCACAGTGTTGTATAAGTCTTCCAAGAGAAGATTTATATATTAGCAAGAGCTTTGCATGAACATGTATTGTCATTAGTGCTTTGAACTGGGAGAGCACACAAAGACAATAGAAACACAAGTAAGAAATACTGAAAAGTAATTTAGCTGCAAACGTTGAACTAAAGCACATAGAAAAAATAATCTGAAAATTCTTAGGTAATCTTTGACAAAGTACCAATGTTTTGGGGTTTTTTCCATCTCTGCTCCTTGTGCATGGGATTAGGGTTTTAGGAAGTAATGTCAGTGAATAATATCAAAGAAAACAGACTAAATAGATTAAGCATTACATTCAAGTTTCAAGGCAAAGTGGGCAGGGAAAAGTAATTTGGACTATATTTATAGAGGTCAAACATGGAGATAAACATCAGAAGAATGTAATGGAAAATCACTGGATGTCCAGGGCTTTCGCATCATTGAAATTATCAATACGGATAACATTTATTTGATTTCCTGCAGCCGAATCATGGAATGGCTTGGGCTGGAAGATGCCTGAAAGAGCCATAGGCAGGGACACCTTCCACTAGCCCAGGTTGCTCCAAGGCCCGTCCAACCTGTCCTTAGACACTTCCAGGGATGGGGCAGCCACAGCTTCTCTGGTCAATCTGTGCCAGAATCTGCCCACTCTCACAGGGAAGAATTTCCTCCTGATGCCTAATCTAAACCTCTTCTCTTTCAGTTTAAAACTTTAACCCTTTGTCCTGCCACTTGGCATGGTGAAATCAAAGAAAGTTTGTAACCAACCTATTCTGGAGTGTTCTTCTATAAGAAGCTAAAATTGCAAAGACTCATGTTCAATCACTTTATCACTCATAAGAACATACCCTGAAGAATCTGGGCTATTTATCCTTTGTGACAGCTTTATCTTCTATCACAAAGCTGACCTTTCTCCCACTGATGTTTAATTTATAGTTACTGGTATGCTGGTCCATAAGCTTCATGCAAACAATCCAAAGCCACCAGTTCTATTGGTTGTCTGCTTTACTTTAACAGACATTAGTGAATTACACTGGAAAAAAAGTCCAGTTTGTCATGCCTTTGCAGTACACTGCACTGTGCCAGGGAATGTCTGCAGGCAGGGGAAGCCAGTCACTTATTCTGATAAACCATTAGTTGATTTCTTGTCAAGCTTTTGACCTGTGCCAGCTACACAACTCCTAAGCAGATTTGAAAGCATAACTAGACAGCTGGCATTTTCTGGGACCATTCCCAATAGAGCCTGCATCCAACCTCACCATTCTTGATACAGAAATAGTTTACTTCTATAAGCATAAGCAGCCCTGTGCCAGTTGGCCTAAGTTCCTGGATATGTTTAATTTACTAGTGTAGCTGTAGTGTTCCTCTCGGAAGGTTTGGAGGCATGACAGTGGAATCTGTTCTTGGGAAAGAAAGGACCTGCTGGGAGAAGCAACAATACCTTGATGGAAAAAGGAAATTAAAATTGATTGTGCCTCCACTAACTTTCTGCCAATGTTTCCATCTCTTCAGGGCTGGACTCCACTATAGATGAATAGAAAGCACAGCAGAGAGAAGAGTCAGAGTGAGGGTAGACTCTGGCCACAGGCACAGCCATGGGCAAGGCTCTGCAGTGCTGACATTCCCATGGAAGAGGGAGGATTTTGTTGTGCTGAAATAGATTCTTAAGATGGAGAGCAGGCAGGTGCCTCACTCTCTGCCACCCTGTAGTCACGGCTTCCCTTCCTCTGTGTTCTGTGGTGTGAATTCAGGAGCAAGAATCATATCCCAGCAAGGCAGCGCAGGTTTAGTGGGAAAGGGGAAGCATCCCAAGAGTACTGGTCTTGTATCTTGTTAGAACAACCCATCCTGCAGCACCCCATCAATGTTTTTTATTTGGTGCTATTCATCTCATGAAGTAGAAACTTTCCCTTAGTGTGTGGATAGTGGTGGAAATAACACACATTTTGAAATACTCTGCTAAACATCTTCAAGCTCTGTAAAGTTGTGTTTTCATAGTACATCTTGCAGGCGTCTCATTTGGAAGCTGAAGATGGGCTGAAGAAATGGGTGGTTCTGACCTTTGAAAATTGTCTGAACTGTTCAAGGGGTAGCAATCAGCAGTTAACTAGTAGCCGACTGGCAGTTGTTAATGAGAACAGTACCCCTGTAGTCCACAACAAGGCCTTTATCTTCCAAAATCTTCATCAATGCCCTCTGGGTGTGTCATAGATTGCACCTTTGTCAAATTTTCAGATAACGCTAATCCACCGAAGTGGCTGAACATCACAGATGGCAAAGATTCAATCCAGGGGGACCTTGATAAACCTGAGGACGAGGCCAACAGAAACCTTCTGCAGCTCACTAAGTAGCGCAATTTTCCTGCTGGGGCAGAATCACACTGTGTGGACAGGGAAGTGTCTCAGCAGCAGCTCTGCTAGGTAGGATGTAGGGGTTTTGTGGGATGTCAGTTTGACTCTAAGACAGCAGTGCTTTCTCATCCTGAGGAAAGCAAATCCCACAGTGGGCTGGCTGCATTAGGAACAGTGTGTCTAATCAACTGAAAAAAGTTAGTTACCCTCCTGCACTTGGGGCTGTTGCAGTCACACCTGAAATATAGTATTGCATTTTGTGCTCTGCAGTTCAAGTGCGATTTGGAGAAACTGGAGTGGGTCCAGTGAAGGGCTACCAAAATGGCACGTGACCTCGAGCACATTACTTGAGTTCGCTAAAATCAAGAAAAAAACTTTTGAGACGATATTAGTATAGGGAAAGTAGAGAGTAGTTCTTTGATGAAAGCTTTCAGGTGCACGAAGATATATAGGCACATGCATAGTGTAGGGTTCTTACCAATTTAAAGCACTACTTAATTATCATATCTAATGGATACATCCAACCAAAGAACCTTTTGCCCCTGGCACCATTCTGGTACCACCCTCAGAACTGCCTCGTTGTACTGCCTCCAAGGGTTCTGGGCCTTCCATCTCATTTTGTCTTGTTATTCCAGTCCAGGTTCATGTGCCCAAACACAACGTCCTTGCTGCAATCTTGTCCATTGAAAAGACAGTTAAACAAAATTCAGGAATGTGGCACAAACTGTGAGAAACTGTGAGAAACTGTTAGAAACTGTTAGCTGCTACCTCAAGTGTGAGAAACTCTACAGCTATATAAAAATCTACAAATATATAAAATATGAAAATCTACAAATATATAAAAATCCTAAGGCATCACCCGGGCTACAAGCTTCCAACAAGTAGAGGACAACGACCTACCTCATATTCCACTATTCCCTATCTATACTTCCCTGGAGCCCTCTTCTCCTTAGGTCAGAGTGTGCCTGCCCATAAAGGAGTGGAAAGCAGCACGGAGTCAGAGGTGACTCTGTTACTCCATGGTTTCTTCTCTGCAAGAGTGATTGGATTCATTCACAACTTCCTGTTGCTAGGCAGAAGTTTAGGTATTTCCAGGAAAGCAACTTCATCACATATAATGGTGACTTGGGAAGACAAATACCATAATTCCAAATGTCCTCCAGTCTTATTCCATCAGACTTAATTGCTGAACCTTATATTATTATATTATATTATATTATATTATATCATATCATATCATATCATATTATATTATATACATTACATGGTATGAAACACTCCTTTGGTTAGTTTGGATTATCTGTCCCAGCTGTGTCCTATCCCAGCTTCTTGTGTCCCCAGTCTGCTGGTGGGGCAATGTGAGAAGCAGTAAAGCCTTGACACCACGTAAGCACAGTTCAGCAATAATGTAATCATGCCTGTTACCATCAACACTCTCTTCATCACAAATCCAAAACACAACCACATAGAAGCTACTATGAAGAAATTTAACTCTATCCCAGCTGATGCCTTAGGGTTTTTATGAATTTGAAGACTTTTATACTTCTAGGTCGTTTCTCACATATAGAGTAGCTAGCAACCTCTAACCCTGCGCTAACTGTCTTAAGGGTCAGATAATAGCTGGAACACCATGCTTGAGAAACATGTACCAGAGCTAAGACAACTAGATACCATGTTAGTCAAAACAAGAAAGCAAAGCCCAGCAACCTTGG
>JAWWTY010000038.1:9725341-9748631 GCA_035222235.1 Margarornis squamiger
AGGCATGTCAGGACATGGCAGTGGCTCTCTGTCGACCTAAAGGCCAGCCCAGAGCAGCATCCCCTGGCAGTGGCTGAAGGGTGACAACCTCGATGGTGTATGAGGATGAGAAAGTACAGGAATGATGAGACAGGCAGATGTGCTGAGGCTTTCCCCGAACACTGCCCCATCCCCCAGGTGCTCCTGGCTCAGGCACCTCACAAACCTGGTATCTTTGTTGTGTATGGGATTAGGAGCCTGGTTCTCCTCCCATGGATTTGTGTGGCAGGTTTTTGAATGAATGGAAAAAATCAGTAGCCATTGATGGTGGTGAGGAGCTGTGCAGATTAATTACCACTCTTTTGAGGAATATGTGACACTAAATGGTCTCCAAAGAATGGCTCTCCTAGTGGAGGCACTCTCTAGTGCTGTGAACATTATCTCCAGAGCATGTGTTTCTTTGTTTCTATAGCAGGCTGAAATGAGGCAGAGCTGTTCCTATTCTGCCACACATGAATCTGTAAAAGTAACCTCTTCAAATTTATGATAGGGACATCTGCACTGTCTTGCCCTGAACAATTCTGTCAGTGATACATCCCTAAGGATCCCAGACCAGTTATTTTTATGAATTGCTCCTTGGGGTTGGGTTTCAGAAACAAGAAGATTGTTTTTCACTGACATCTTAAAATTTGAGGGGGAGATTAGAACTCTCCAGGGAGTGAGTGTGGCATTTGACTCTGCCAGCTGCACAGAGTAAATGATCTGTTCCTATAATAAGAACACAAGGATTTGTACAATTGAAGACATCATAAATTATGCTAAAATATTAATTTTTCTGCATTCAGGGGATTGAAATGGAAATTCACAGAAATGAAAGTATACCCATGTTTGCCCACACGCTATTTATGTTACTTTAATATTTTCTTTTTGTGTCAATTCTGCAGTGGTTGTGCAGAGCTTGGACTCTTCTTGGAAAGAAACCTCTGTGTGAATGCACAGAATGGTGCCTTTTTCCTTAGAGAGTCATGAATGTTTCTAAACAGAAATTAATTTTTCCACCCTGTTTCATCCTCCCAGTCATCACTTATTGACAAGTAAAGTCACTCAAATATTCACAATTTTTTTTTTTTTTGTAAGAAAATAGGTTCCTTTGTGTCAAGGGGCAAAAATCTTCCCAGGTTGTTGGAGTGAAAAAAGAGATTTCTCCACTGCTGGTTTTCCATGGAGGTGGGAGGACTCCTTTTCTTCTTTGGCAGCAGGAGTGAGGTGGTTGAAATGTCCTCCTTCTCTGGTTTCCATAAAATTCACCTGGAGAGAGAATCATCATGTGTTGGGCGCATCACAGGTATCCCTGAAGGATGTCTGCAGCAGCTTCTCTGTGCTACCCCACCTGCCCCTGCCCCCATCTCAGTATCAAAGACTGCAGCAGGCACTAATGGAACAAAGTTGTCAAGGAATTTCCTGAATTTCACCATGGAAGCTTTCACACAGCAATATGCTTCTTGCTTAGATGTGTTCTGCCCTCCCTCGACTGCAGCACAACCAAACCTTCTTCTGTCATCCCAGACGCATGGAAAAAGGGGGGAGTGGGAAAGCCTGGAACCTCCTCACCACAGTCATGACTCAGTCAGCCCTGGGCCAGAACAGCATCGTCCTCTTCTGAGAGACAGGGAGAGAAGGAAGAAAAAAACTCTAGAGGAGAGTCTTAGAGGTGCTGTGGTGCAGTGCAGCTGAGGTAACACACCCTCTCCAGACTAGGAAAGCATTACTGTCAATCTGCCAGTTTTTCTCTCCCAGAGAAAACTTCTTGTCTTCCGCCATGAGACAACAACCCTGTTGTGGGTGTCCCCAAAGCTCAGGGAAACAAGGGTGTGGATGTTGACTACATTTAGCTCAGGGGAAGGTGCTGGGCTTCCAGCAGTTCCCTCCTGCCAGAACAGCAGGTCCCTCATGTCCTCAGCTGAGACACCCATGTGGCAGTCCCAACAGAGGCAGTCCTGGCAAAAGGCTTGGTAACATGCTCAGGAAACAATCCACACATGCAATTGCTTCTTGGATTGTTTGGAAATAGCCTGTGGCATGGTATCTACTGAACAGTGGATTATCTGCATAACAAGGAAGTTTGGATTTTGCTTTATGCAGAGCATTCAGGGCTCTTCTGATGGAGGCCAACAAAGTGTTTGGCATGTGCAGGAAGAATGTGACTCCCTTCTAGTGTCAGTAGTACGATGTGGCATGAATGAATCCTTTCCTAGCATGGTATTGTATAAGCTCCAGCAAGCAGCTCATCCAGAAGAGAAGACATTTGGGTGCCAGAGATCACAGGGAGCATTAATCTCTGGCTAATTACATAAACATAGAGAAGAAAAGTAAAATAAGTAATGATGTGTCATACTAATTCTGGAAAGAGGCCATCACATCAGTCATTTTAGAACAGATGTAAAGTCACAAGTCAGTGCAATATTCCTACCCCTTGTTATAAATTCAGTATTTACCAGGCACAGGTTTCTTCCCCCAAGCAATTCTCCCCCTAAAGGTGAGAAATGTTTGGCATGTCATGAAGGTTTTTGTTAAATGATTTTTGTGATTTACAGTTTGCTCTTCATGGGTGGGAATTTTGGCATATCGTTTGTCCACTTAAGAATATAGTTTGTGCTCTCCACATCTCTCAAGAGAGAAAAAGTGGATAAATATCCCTGTTATTCATTTGCTATCCATGACATGGCCAAAATGCCTTCAAGCAGAAGAACTTTGTTCCCTTGACAGTCTAGATGGGACCAAAAACAAGGTTGAGCCTTACACTAAAACCACTATTGCTGTCACTTGGAAAAGAGAAGGATAGGAGCACAGAACTAGACACATTCCCAGTCTGTCTGTAAAAATGATAAGTTACAGTCAATTCCATAATCTCATCAGGTCCCACATGATTACCAGTTATAATGAAGAATAATACAGAGATGGAGAAAAATTTACTAAAGGGTGCTCACCGCTGCAGTGACCAGAATTCCACCAGAATTTGATGGCACCTTTCAAGGTCTCAATTTCTATAAAATTTATTTGTTTACCTTTAAAATTTTGAAAAGGTGGATCTAACACAGAGGTGTTTGAGGATCAGAAATGTACCTCTAATGTTCAAAATGAATTAGGAAAAGGACTCTCTACATTCATTCATTTTATTCCTAATATTTTCCTCCTTGTTGTTTTTTCTCCTCGGTTGAGTTGTACAAATAAATCCATCTTGAATCAGCTTCAGCTCACCTCACCATCTTTTCAATCACTCATCAAGTGTGACTCATCATCATTCAACCCAATCTTTTCAAGTCTGTCATCACAAAGGAGTTCATCCATTCTTATAACCATTTTAATAATTCTGATGGGGTAGAATAGAAGAGACAAGGAGAAAGAGAGATGTGCAGTATGGACAAGAAGGTGGAAGAAACCAAAAAGCAATAGAGAGGTGAGTAAAAGGAAAGCTGGTTTGGAGCAGTGTGAGAAAGCATTTACTGATCAGCAGTAACTCCAATGACCACCTTGTTCACAGAGTATTTCTTTCTTCCCAAATCAGTCCTTCAGTAACCTGACAGTAACTGACTGCCTGTTTTCCAGCCCACCCAAGACTCCCTAGACTGTTTCTGCACAACATATGTCCCTTTAGGAGTTGGGCCGGCATTGTAAGAAGGCCCATGATCTCACTGATTCACAGTTGTTTGCATGAAGGTCACACTCAATCTGTACCTCAAAGAATCACCTGCTTGTAAAACAGATTGTCATGCAGTGCCCAGAGTGCACATTCTCTCTCAGATCTCCCAGGTGTGTCCTAAATACTTTCTGTTTTCCCAGTCCCGACCAGTGCCTCTCCTTTCCCTTCTTTTGTTTTTTTCAGCCATTTCTTTTGGCACCCATGCTCACAAAGACCTGCATTGTGAGGAGGTACCAGACACAACCAGCCTGACCCGTCTGCAGTGCCAGAACAAAGCAGAGATTTGGCAGATGGATCTGTTTCCCAAGGCAATGATTCAGTACCCAGAGAGACAGGTGTTGAGGTTCTTGGGCAATGGACATGAAATCAGGTGGAAAACCAGGAAAACACAAGCTGGCAGACCTCTTCTTCAGACATTTCCCAGAGATTGACCTCTGATCTTTCTTCTGAAATTATACATTTCCTTTAAACTTCTGCTCATCACTGCTTAAAACGTATTTATTCATAGTTCCTCTGTATTTTGAAAGAGCCCAGCAGCATGTGCAAGTGGTGAACATTCCCCATGGTGAAAAAAGTACCAAGCCTTGAATTACATCTCAGGAGTCAGATACTGTTTCTTCCCGGGCATTGGATTACTCGGGATAAAGCACTTTCACTAATAAGGTCTCTCAGACCTAAAGTCCCTCAAGAGAAATACTTTCTCGAGAACTGAGATGCGTTGATCCAACTCTGATGATAGGAAAGGGAGTGGAGCTCTTATGTTCTAAGAAATACCTGTCACTCTTTCACATCAGATTATTAAGGACTTGGAAGTCTATGCAATAAAAACAAAGTATCAGATGCATCTATTTTAAACTTTCTCTCAGAGGTATACCCTTGTGCCTATTATGGATCCATGTTTTTCCCAAGATCAGTTACCTTTGCATCAGCAGTTCCCAGCTGACAGGCAGCCTGACTCCAGGAATAATGTGTCACTGCAAAGTGATGCCTGTCCTCCGTGTATGGCAACAAATCACAAACTGAGGAGAAATTGATTTTCCATTACACCTCTATTAATATTCCATTTTGATCCGGGTAATCCTTTGTTATTTATAGGGTATGTAGTGAAGTTCTGCATAGTGCAATGTGTGGGAAATTTGTGTTTCCCAAATGTCCCATTTATAGCAGAAAATCCAACTGATACTTTTAATTTTAAAAATTTACAGAATTTTTCTATAAAAAAAAATCCAGAAAATCAGTAGTTTGTGTAAAGCACTGTAAGACAATAACTGAGTAATAAATAAATAAATGTCTTTTATTTAAAATATACTGTGATTGCTTTAAAAGAAATATGTATAATCCATTCCATATTGCTTGTGACATCATCCAAAGCAAACAGAATGCATTATGGCTAGTTAAAAAGTCTACTTTCCCTTCAGCAAATAGACATAGACCAACCTTTTCTACTCTCAAAATACAATTTTTTTAATGGATTCACAAGAGCAGAATGTAAACTAAAGGCTTTACATTTTGACCTTTCTTTTACTCTGTGTTATGGAAGACTGTGGGATGCCTCCGATCACTTTTAGTCACTCTGATGTATACCAGGCTGATATGCAGATACTAAATTCTATCACTAGTGCCCAAAAACCCTTTACAGAGTTGAACTTGCCTGCTATGGCCTTATGTGAAACCAAATTATATGAAGTCATGCAGTCATACAATTATGAAGTCATAAAGGGTTTCAGGGGATTAAATAGTCCAACCATCTTGGTCAAAGCAGGGACAATCATTAAAAAAAAGATGTTCAGTTGGGCTTGGAGTATCTCCGAGGACAGACACTACTCAAACACTTTGGGTAACCTTTTACTAGTGTTTGAACACCCTCACAATCTAAAATCTTCTTTCTTATGTTTAAGTGGAATTCCTTATATTTCAATTCATGTCCATTGCCTCTTGTCCTGTCACTGCATAGCATTGGGAAGAGTCTGGCTTTTTCTTCTGCTGCCAATCAAACATTTACACACATTGACATGATCCCTTTGAGGCTTCTTTTTGTTCAGGCTAAACAATCCCAGCCTCTCTCCATATTTAGATGTCCTAATTCCTTAAATAACCTTGTGATTCTTCACTTGAATTGCTCAAGGATGTTCATACCTTTCTTGCACTGGGGAGCCTAGAACTGGACACAGCACTCCAGACATTGCTGCACCAGGGAAGGGGAGCACCACACTCAACCTCCTCAAAAGACTTCTCAGAGGGAAGCCCAGGATGCTGCTGGCCTTGTGGCTACCAGCTCTTTTCTGCTTTCCATCCAGTCATCCCCAAACCTGTGCTGACACATGGCGTTATTGCTCCTCAAGCACAGGACTTCAAATTTCCATTTGCTGAACTTATGTCAGCCTGTTTCTCCGACTTGTCAAGATCCCTCTGAATAGCAGCACAACCCTGTGATGTATCAACCACACCTCCCAGTTCTGCATCATCTACCAATTTGCTGAGGCTCATTCTGTTCCAGCACCAAGAATGTAAAAGCCTGTGTTAAAGAATGTGGGCATTTGTTTTGACCATTGGGGCACAGTACTGTTTTTCTGTTAAACTTTTTTTTCCAACAAGAAAGTCAGCACATGAACAACATTAACGCAAATCATCTGTGAGGGACCACAAAAGTGTGACAAACTGTTGTTCCAGAAATTTTAAATGATCCGATGCTGAGTTCAGGAAGGCAAAATGGTATGTCTGCTTTACTGTTATGTCGGGGCCTGCACATCCTTACACAATTCATAGTTTTCCTGTAGAAAGACTGAGATAAACATTTAAAGATGGATTTTTATCTGAAGGGGTTAAGACTCAGATCAATCTGACACCATGGAAGGGTGTTCTAGGTTACTGGAAGGACAGCCTCCTCATTCCTTATTTGACAGGCACTGATATCCTTACAGAACATTGTCATCAGGAGAGGATGCTTGATAACCAACTTCCAGGCTTACACAAGCTGGACCCCTTATCTTTTAGCTGCAAGTATAAATGGCTGGCTATCATGACTGCCAAGATATTTAAGAAGAGCACTGCTTCATGATAAGTGAGCCCTGCCCTAGAAGCATGCAACAGTCCAGCACACATATCACAGCCTTTCTGTCTGTTTGAGTAAGTACCTAAACTGTTCTTCAAAGTTCCATGGAGTCAGATTATTTCAATGTTATAACAGAAATATCTTTTTAGGAACTCTTTTGCTGTTGTCATGGATGCTAACATGGAGAAAATAATTCTGTAATGATCAATACACTGACAGAGTAACCATAAGCAGGCTGGTTTCTTGGCACAGCAAACTTTGCCCCTGTGCAAGGTCCCATTTTGATGTACACAGTGGGACAAACATTTGTCCATTCTGTGACAATGGAAATTGCTGTAACTCTTAGCAACAATCCATATGAAAGTATCAAGTCCCTGCCATGTTTTCCTGTCTGCCGTTCTTATGAGATTCTCTGACATGGCTGAGTGTCCCAGAGATTTCCCTTGCACACATAGTGTAGCACCGTACTCCTAAGCATTTTCTCTACTCTTTATATAATTGTAAGATATTATAAGAGTTAAAATGATCTATCTAGATTAGATAGTTAGGAAATTAAAGGATGGAAAGAGACCCTGGAAAAAATGAGCCCTACAATTGAAGCATTTAAAGCATATGCACAGGAGTCTACTGGAGAAGGACTTCGTACAAACACTGCTTCTTAATAGCACAGTTCATGCTCTGTAGCAAGAGTTCATGCTGGACCAGCAGCAGTCCATTAGTCATGACAGGTTACTAAATCACAGAAGAAATTCAACACCATATTTGAAAGGAACAGGTGTATCCACTAATGTCTCTAGATTTTGGCAAACCTTCAGGAGTGTTTAATTTCATTTCACAAGAAGGAAAACAAAGCTGAGCATTTTCAGAGTGTCCAGTAGCTCAGTTCTCCTTTAGTAAGTTTCTTTTAACAAATTTTTTCTCTATAGTTACACGATTGCTCATGCTAATAGTTTCAGAGTTGAACTATGAACATAACCAAGGGGATAAAGCAGCTGGCAAAGTACCAAAGTCATTGTCATTTGACAATTCTTCTTCATTTCAGTCTTGAACAAAAAAGTGATGCATAAACCTATGTAATGTGTTCTCATGCCAGAGAGGGATACATCCAGTCAAGATACCACGGGGAACCCAAAGATTTTGGGCACAAAATGACATGTTTATCAAGGAAAGATTATTTTCTGCCATCCCCAAAATCTTACTCAGCATGAATACCAATTTAGGAAGGGGATACAAACAAAAACTGGAGAACTGAGTACAATCATGAAGAGTCTGACCATTGAGCTCAGCAGAGAAACAAACATGTGGGCCTGTAAAAGTCTCCTGTGAAAGAGCAGGAAGGAATCTGTGTGTGGAGAAAAGTTGAAGGACCAGTTGCAGGACACCTGCTGGGTGACAAGAGCTCTGAAAGAACAGTATGAATAGAGGGCAGTTTGCAGGAATGTTTTCTAACAGCTAATTCAGGATTTAGTTCAAATTTTAGCTGCCATTTCTCCTAACTGGACCTAATTGGTTTCAGTTTAGCCTTGGTTTGGAGCAGTGAAGGGCAGAGCCACTCAGAAATGTACCCTTTTCCCAGAATGCCAGATTGCTGAGGATGACTGGAGGGATCAGCTGGATGCCAGAGGAGCTCAAACAGGAGTCTTTGCACCTACCTTATGCTCTGTCCATTGGTTGGAAGGTAACTGGCCTTTGCATTTCCCTGTTGATTTAGCTCCATGGACTCTCGTGTCCAGACATTCCCTCAGACAGGTGGCCAATTCACCAGTGACCCTGAGAGTAAATAATAACACTATAGTGAAAATAACTAACACTGTCCTTCCTGGTGCCTCCAAAAACCTCCAATGGACATCCTACTATGTGTTCAGTAATTATTTTCTTGCTTATAATTGCTTCAGATTTTGGTTCCTTAAAATCATTCTTGAAACCTATTAAAATACCAGTGTCTCTTTTTCCATACTTCACGTACTGAAGCAGAATGAAATGTTATTCAACAGACTAGTTTTGAAGCCATCAGCTCTTCACCCTTTCACTTTGAAGGGTGAAACCACCCTCTTTAAAGTTAGTGTACTCAGGTCCTGGAAAATTACTGGGTTCCAAAACTTCTCTTTGGGTGCACCTGGAAGAAGCTAGGCATTGGATTCTCCTTGAGCTTCCAATATCTAAAATTCATATTTCTGAGTCTGTCATTATCACAGTCTCCTTCCACAATCAATGGAGAGAAAGCCTGAGACAAGTATCTAAGACCAAATGACCTGCCACATTTTGTAGCCCACGTTTAATAAACTGACAACAGCCAATGAGGGAGTCATTACAGCATCAATATCATATATTAATGGAAACAATTCTTTACAGTTAAACTTTCTTCAAAAATCACTCAACTCACAAAGAAAATGAGGGGGAAAGCTCAGATTTCAGTACACTGGTTCAAAAGTTACATTTACAGCATATCATTACCTGAGTTTGACTTCTCATATATACTTTCACCTCCCAGGATAATAGGAATTATCCCAGTAAAAATAAGGTAATGGATTAAGAAGAAATTATGGAAGAATTGCTATTTTACTGTGCTCTCCTTTGCCTCATCTGACATCTGAAAAAGAAAGTCCTTTAGCCCAGTCTCCTGTTGTCTGAGCAATATTTAACCTTTTTCTTTGACCAAAAAAACTAATGATATGAGGAGAAAATACTGCAGTATTTCCATAGGAGGAAATTTCAGATCCACTGCTTTAGCCAATTGCTAAATGTTACAAAACTTCCCACTTCTGACTCTTTGAGAAGGTAGAAAAGGCCAAAAGCTATTTGAACCAAGATCATTAATCTAAAATCAGCACAGCCTGGTTGGCAGAATGAAAACAGCTCTTTAGTGGTACTGATGGATGGTGTCCTGCTGCCAGGAGATGGATGTAGAAACATCCATTCTCACACTCCCCCACAGTGTCATTGCTGCCAAACATGATAGTGCTGGTCTGCATGAGAGAGCTGGCATGGACACACTCTGAAGCAACCTACAGCTCCAGGGGAAATGCAGGAAAGGTAAAGAGTACATATACCTCCAGATCCTTCACTCAGTTCCACTAGATCCAGTTCTCAGAGCCACTTTAATCCACAACTGTAATTAACTAAAGTAGCAAAATTTATTTTGTGTCTTCTGACACTGAAATACAGCTAATGGGTCTCCTCTACTTAAAGAGGTATGTGGGCAGATTATCTCAATGAAAGTCCAAATGACACACACAGTGTCATTTAACTATCCACTTGCTTTGGTCGAACCATGACCCATTGTACAATCACATTTATTAGTATCACCCAATATCTAGTCATACTGTAAACCAGTCTCAGCAGGTCTAGAATACAGTCAATTGATTTATCACACAAGCACAGAAAAGTACTCATTGTGAAGAACAGACGTCCCCTTGTTATCAGGTTGTCTTAGTTACAGCAGCTGGGACCAATTTCTCACTGTGTGGGTGTAACAAAAACTATGTATTCTACACCCTCTATGTCATTCCTAATGGACTGCTAATAATGGATCATTTGCAGCAGCTGCCCAGGGCACATCTGACCCCTCAGGCTACAAGCTGGGTGTTAAAGAACCCTGTGAGACAGAGGAGTGTTTTTCACACCAGTGACTCAGCTGTGATAACTCCCCTCTGGGAGGCATCAGCACCTTCACACTCACCTGAGGGGTCATGTCTGCTCATGGGCCATTAGGGACTGGCACAACAGGCAGTTGCAATGACCTCAGCCATCAAAGATTCCAAAAATATCCCATGACAGAGTTAACTCACT
The DNA here is from genome assembly GCA_035222235.1 of Margarornis squamiger. Taxonomy (NCBI): domain Eukaryota; kingdom Metazoa; phylum Chordata; class Aves; order Passeriformes; family Furnariidae; genus Margarornis; species Margarornis squamiger. The sequence continues at coordinate 9,735,862 of JAWWTY010000038.1, forward strand.
CACTGTGGAACTCTCTACCCTGGGGGAGGTACAGGACATTCCCACCTCAACCTAAGCATATTTAATCTTGGGGTTTGGGGACTTCTGATACCACTTGTGGGATCCAGAGGAGGGCCAGAACCTCAACAGGACTGCGACTGCCACTCTTGACCAGACTGTGACTATCTTTCTCACCAACAGGAGGATGATCATCCTCCTTTCCTTTCACTTTGTACTCAGGGGGACCACGTGGTGCTCAGCACAGGGACCAATGAACACCATTCTGTTCATGCCCCAAGATGCTGGGTTATACATCTGTTCATTAGTGGGTTCATTAGACAATTTTTCTCTGCATCATTGTCTTTATTGTAATCTTTTTAGTAAATTGTAATTGTGACTTGTAATCTCTTTTGAGGTGGGTTCATTTCTCCTGCTGGTTTACCTCTAAACCAGCACAATATTAAAGATCTAAAAATCCCTAAGTGCTCATTAGGTAACTAGTACTATAGACTTGGGGGGAAAAAAATTAGGTCCACTTGGACATCAAAATGTTGAGGGAACTCTTTGAGTGCCACTGTCCAGTCAATTTCTTATCCACCAAGGGCCCTACCCATCAAATCCTGCTCCTGAGGTCCTAATGGCTGTGAGGACACATCAGCAGGGCTTTCAGTACAGCTTCTGGAGTCCATGAGGGACTACAACTCATGCAAAATTTCCTTTTTGGTAATTCTATTCTGATCCAGAGTTCTTTTGTTCATTTTCTCTCATTTAGCTTAGACAGTTATTGCCTCTTAAATTAGCCCTCTTTTTAAAACCAGAATCTTTATTCCAGGTTAACTTTGGCTAGATTTTTAAGACAAGCCCATATGCTACATCTAGTGTCTCTTTCAAAGAGTAACCATGGATTTATAGGCATAGATGTATCAGGATAATACTTTCTGGAGTTCACAGGAAGCATGAAACATCATGTTTATTCAGTGTTTACTGAATATTTAAATCAAGTAATATTTCTTGTCGATACTCAAGGGACTGCCTCTGCTCCATCCTGGAATCACACTGGTGCTCTGTCAAAATGGAACTTGTTGGCACAATGAGACCCTTCTTCATTGTATTTTTTAGACCAAGTGCTGGTGAATGCAAAAAGAATATTGATGTGATGAGCTCATCAGAGCTTCCATTATCACCATCCCAGACAAAAGCTGTGCCATCTCCACTCCTCATTCCACACCTCTTAGGGATGCCCTGGTCTCACGCTATCCATTACACCCTTATTAACCACTATACCACTCCCCATTTTATATACATGTACTTCCTATGACAGGGGTGGTCTAGGGGCCACTCTCATAAAATGTCCATAAAATGCCCCTAAAATATCTATATGGAGGCCATGGCAGGGCAGACGCGGAATGGATGCATGGAGGGCCATGTGCAACCGCTGCATCTGAACTGCCTGTGCTCAGCCTGCCCAAGCAAACAGAGGGGTGTCCTCCCTGCCATGCAGCAGACCCTGTCCAGGCACCAGAGCAGCAGCACATGGACTCCGAGCTTTCAGTGGCACAGTCTCTTCTTGGCTGATCCTGAGTGGGACTCACAGCCATTGGTCAGTATGATAATGGCAACAGTCATTTTCAAAGAAAATAAGTTTTCAGAGGTCCATGCCATATGTTTGCTGTAGGCAGGAGGTGCGAAGGATGTCCATTTGAATAGCATGAAATAAGTAATTTTGAGTTGGGATCACACAGGGACACAAGATAAAGTTGCTTCTTTCCCTGCCACATATGAAGAGGGCAATAACTTCTTATAATGGACCAGCCTGAAAAAGGGGCCTCACAAGGTCTGACTTGTTATGAAAATGCCTGTTCTATACCGGGCTCAAGAATCCAGTGCAAACTCTTCTTTAAGGATCCCAGCCCAGACAGTTATTTATATGGATACTGGTGTCTCTGCTCCTTGGAGTAGGGTTTCATCAGAAAGGAGCTAGTATTTCACTGACATCTTATGAAAGGAGAACTTTGAGCTCTCTGAGGAGTGAGTGAAACATTTCTATGTACCAGCTGCACAGGGAATATGATATGAGCCAAATATAAGAACTGAGGGATTTATACATTTGCTTCAGACATTGTAAGTTAATTTTAAGAAATTATTCTTCCTGCACACACACATATACTCACATCTTCACACACACACACCTCCACTGTGTGTTCTAACATTTTGCTTGGGGTCAGTCTGTCTGGCTGTGCAGAGCCTGAAGTCTTACTGAGAAGAAAACTCTACATGGTGGACAGAGTAGCTACTTTTTCCACAAGCTTTTCTTACCATGACCATCATGATCACCTTCATATGCCCTGTTCCGTCACATCACCAGCTCTCTTTGGTAAGAAAAAACCTTCCTCATTACCGGAAACTGAAAATATCTCTCAGCAGATAAAAACTGCCCAGGAGAGAAATTTCTCCAGCACTTGTTTTGCTCTAAGATGTAGTTTTCCTTCCTCTGCAGCTGGATTGAGGTTGTATATATGCTCTTCACACATACTTTGTTCTTTCTTGAATACTTTCAGAGGGAGGTCTCAATGTTGTGTAGGGAAGCAGTGGCATCACATGGTAGGCAGGGCACACTTAGCACTGATAAATGGCCACAGCAGTTTCTTTGTCCCTTCAGTCTCTATTACCAAAGGCCTTATAAGCCTCAGCTTAGCAAACCTGTGTCAGAAATGTTACTGAATTTTACAATGCAAGATATGATTTATCAGCATTCTCAGAAGTGCTGTGCTATCCACTCGTTACAGCATCTTGTGAGTACAGTTGTAATTTTGGTTACCCTTCCCTACAGGAGCTTCAGGAGAGAAACAACAACCCTTTCTCATTGTCCATAGCAGAAATACTATGGATGTCTGAACAGCTGTTTTTGCTGAGTTCCCAGTATTTGCCCACCAAGATGCTGTTTTCTGATCAGGGAAGCTGGTACTTTCCATCCCTAAGGAGATACTAAACTCTTCAAAGTCATAAAAACCAGCATTGAGGAGAATGCTGCATCTCTCCTTTTGCCATGAGTTATGTGGTTATAATCAAACACCAAGAACTAGCCAACAAGGAATGCTTAGTCTGCATTGCAACAGAAAAACTGTCTGTTATTTACTCAATAGTGCCCAGTTAGAGTGAGACATATCTCTTTTGAATATAGAACAAAAAGCTAATTTTCTTCCCACTCCAAGTCTTTTCCTCACGCATCAGCTATGGAGAGTAGAATAGCAAACATCCCCAGGCTGGCATCTGTGCTGCTCTCATGCCAGCTCTGTTTCACACCTGATCCTTGGGAAAGAACACAGTTTTCTGCCATCCCCTTGTCCACAAAGCAGTAACCCAGCAGAAGGAAAGAATATCAAAGAGCTACTTAATTCTTCAGAGGAAACAGCAGAGAGATAAAAAAGTATTACACAATATTTATACCAGTCAGAGGCAACCAATGACATGCAGTACATCTGACTGGAAGGGCTCATCCCTATCCATGGCTGCCTTGGGAGTACAAAGACTGACAAGGCTAAAGGCATCGGGAATAATAACTTGCGATAAGGGTGACTTGCCCCTTAAGCAGGATAAACAGGGACTGTTCAGACAAGAGACTTTGGCTCACTTGTGTGTATATCCAAACAGATCCTGAGCAGTCAACTGTGCTGCTAAACTGGAATTTCTTGCCTCCCAAATGCTATGCAGAGCCCACCCTAGAACTGCTTATCCCATCAGCAAAACAAGTACTGCTCCATCAGCATATTTGTTAGGAAGTACTGTCTCAATCTATATTGATGGTTCAAGCCAAAACACACCCCACTAAAAGGCCTGCAGTGATAGCACAAGGGGTAATGAGTTTAAAATATAGAAGGTTGATTCAGATTAGCTGCAAGGAAGAAACATGATGAGGATGATGGCACACTGGAAAGAGGTGTGGTGTGTGTCCCATCCCTGAAGCTGGGTTGGACAGGACTCTGAGCGACCTGATCTAGTTGAAAATGTCTCTGTTTCTTGCAGGGGGGTTGGACTAAATGGCCTTTAAAAATCCGTTCCATTTCACCAGGTGAAATTCTGTGGTTCTGTAACACTGATATTTCCTTGTGCTTTCTCATTTTAGGTATGCACACTGGGGCTACATTGGGAAGCATTGGGCTAAAATATCACCTCTTTATGGCAATTCTGAGGACTTGCTGGTGAATCACAGGACTGGGCCACGGCCTTTGGAAAACTCTTTTTTGTCTTCTCAATTATAACCCTCAAAGTGCCAGAATTTTCTCAGTTGTGTCTAGTGAGAAGGTAAGAGGTAGTGGACAACAACTGAAACACAGGACATTCCTTCACATTAGAAAAGACTTTTTGCTGTGAGGGTAGTTGTACATTGGAGTCAGGTATCCAGGTGATTTAGTCCCCATTCTTAGATGTGTCCAAACCAAGTGGACAATTCTTGAGCAACATGCCTTAATTCACCCTACTTGAGCAAGGGTGAATTGAAGACAAATGAACAAAACAGAATGTTTGAGAATGTCTTGAACAAGACAAAGTGCTTGAGAATTTAACAAAGTGGTTTTTTCTTGAGTTGTTTCTGTAACTCAAAATTACTGTTGTACAGAAAAGAGTTCTTCTTCGCTACACATGTATCTTTTATAAGCCAAATGTTCTTTAGATGTCATTTCCATCTGCACTGATACCTGAGGGAATGGTTTCTAAATGTGTTTGAATTTGGCTTAGTAACTCTGACTTTATTCAACAAGAAGACATTAGACTTAGAAGTAGGACAACTTGCCTTCCTGAGTCCTATTTTGAAGGGTTCTTCTTCCTTCTTCTTTGACTGATATACTTTCCAACAAGCTTCCTACCTGTCAACACTGACTGGTTAATGAGTGGGTTTAAAATAGATGAGAGATGCTAAGATTTGTGTCTTACAAGACAGACAGACTGTGGTGCTTTTGAAACATGCTTGTCATTCACTACGTACCTGAGACACTGCCAAAATATCTTCCGTAGTTGTTACTACAAGTCTGCCAGTCCAGCTAAGACCAGCTAAAAGGTTAGATCTATAATAAGAAAATAACCTTAGAAGAGTGGCATAGGAACACTGAACCAGCAGGAAAGTTTCGCCCTCTTCTGCTGTAAATCTCAACACTGCAAACAGAGGGAAATTCCAACTGCCTAAATTCTATTAAATGCAACCCTTGTTGCCTTCTTCATAGCTCTAGTTAATAAGTGCCAGCTGTAACTGGTCTCAGACAGTCAGTGTTAGGTGATTTGTTCACTCAGCAGTCTGGGGAGACACGTGCCTTTCTGCTCCCTAAATCTTTTGGGATCTAGGTTAGACAGAATGTTAGCTAAAAATTTCTTCAGTTTTCAGGACTTGTGATCAAATGTATGATGCAGGAATGCCTGGTGGTTACAGCACATGCTGGAACAGTGAACTAGCTGTTCTGAGGGCTCTCTTTAGCACAAGTGACCATCAAATGATATACAGTAGCAATGCTCTGATCATTAGAATTTAGCCCGCTTCATGTAGAACAGTATTCATTTTTCAAGATTTGTAGACCAGAAGAGCAGCAGATGAGAGAATATAGTCAGCAGACCTGGCTTGCAGTCAGCAGAGCAGAGGCACTTTCCTGCTAAGACGCAAGATACTGTGAAGGAGACCTGAACCCTAAGGATGCCCTGCAAACTTGCAGCTGTAGTACATAGAGAAAAAAAGACAACACGATGGAAAAAATTCTGAGAGTCAATACTGACACAGATCAATATTAACATAGAGTGGAGCATGGAAAGATTGAAATTGTTAAGTACTTCAAGTTCAAATCATATAAACACAGATCATATAAACCAGGCACTGGCCATCCAAGCAGCTGAACGTTTTCAGCCCATCTCACACTGCAAACAAAATTTTTAGAATAAATCCAGAATAGCAAAAGCTATAGTTGAAAAAGACACGATAAAGCCCAAAAAGTAACCACAAGTAACTGCAGACATGGGGAGACTGCTTACACTCTGAGTCTTTGAAGTAAGAATTATGGGCCATTATGCCCAAAGATTTCTTCAAAGAACAGGAAGAATGGCTCTGCACCAGTTTTTGAAGTAAGGTCATGGACCATAAATCTATGCCTCTGATTGTCATATAAAGTAGCTGGTCTGCTGGTAAAGAGGGGTTCCTAAAACATCCTAAAACATTCTGCAGTATGAGCTAAATTCCACATGAAAACCAAGTTAATGTCAGGATGTTTTGTTAGCAAAGGGCTCAGGAGCCTGTTTTTGCATAGAGAGAAGGGCGGGTCTGAAAGCACGATATTCTCTCAGAAAAAATAAAAGTTTAAAATTCCATTAACTGTGGTCCTAGCTCCTACTAAAGTAGGAGCACTCCTTTCAGAAGAAGAGTGTTGAGTTACTGATGGAGAATATATTATTCTTCCCAAACAGTCAATCCAATAAGCTGCCCTGTAACCAAGGAGACAGACAATAGGGATGAGGCTGATCCCTTTGCTCATTCACCAGCAAGTCTCTGCTATAGAAAGTTTCAGATTAGCCACATGATTGAAAAGGTGCAAGGTCAGCGACATCCACAGATCTCACTGGCAGTTTTTGGGAAGACAGTCCTAAGTCTCATGTAGATCAAGTCATTACATATGTTCAAACATTATTTAATGATGCAAAATCCACAAATGGTCTGGTACAGCAACATGTACCCAAGACCCGTAAGTTTCAAAAAAGTGTTATATGATAAAAATACGTAAATATTATAAAGATGTTAATGTATTAACTTTAATGGAATATTTGAAGGTTTGAGATATGAAGGGAGAGGTTAAAACAGAAAATAAAATTGCCTATGATATTAAAATCCTGAGTTAAGTCATTCATCTTTTCTGGATGTGCAGGTTAACACCTGATTTTGGCAAGGGTACCGAGAGTAGGCAGTTAAGAAGTGGCCAAGGTTATTAACATTGCTAGGTCTGTGTACTGACAGCTCAGGAAAAACCACCATAAATTAGTAATTTGAGGAGGAACTAAATAGGAAGAGAAACAGTATTTTGCAAAGATTCAGAAGACAGTTGTTTCCTGACAGGTTAACTGATCAGAGCTTCATGTTATTCTCATGGGAAACAGCCAATAGACATTTAAGTTGAGGTAATTTTGAGGAGAGCTCTATAAAGAATGTTGGAACTAGAGATTACATCTACTTACTTCATATTTCCTCATTAATTATAGTATCTAAGAAAAATGGGAAACTAATGTTTTGAACAAATTGCAGAAAATTTCCCAGGGTGGCTCTGCCCAATCAATATCCAGTAAATAACAGACTCCTTTATCACTCCAGGCAGAACAGAACACTTCTCCATGCAGCATTTAAGTCAAATCACACTAAAAAAATCCAAATCAACAACAAACACAACCACAATCTTTGATCTACAACTTGCAAATACTGCTGTCATCTCTGAAATCAGAACTGGAAGAGCAGGCTTGGAAAGATCAGTATGGCCTGGAAACATCATTCTGCTGCTCCCTGGGTAAAAGGAGATCTTCCAGGAATGTTGGCAGAAGTGCCAGAACACTAATCCTTTAGAGCAAGTCTTCTCATTGCTGCACTTCAACTAACATACTACTGTGAACAGCACCTGGAAATGGTAAGGACAACTTTTTTATTAGACTTGATGTATATTGGTTGAGATTAAATTAATTATAGCCAGTACCTTCTATATCCTCTGTGGGACTCGTTTGTTAAACAGGGAGCTTAGCATGCTGTGCTACCTTCTTAATTGTCCTCTAAGAACCTGTTTGAATGCTCCTGATAAAGACTTGGTGTGCTGGGGAGAAATGAGATGGAATCTTGAATTGATTCTTTGTGATAACCCAGTAATTACCATTACTAATGGAAGTTGCAGTCATTGTCTAGGAAGAAAGGCAGTTGGGACCTATAATTTATGTACTTACATAAAAGGCAATGACTGGGACTAAATGTAAACCTCCCAAGAATATTATTGACGAAGAACAGCTTGTGCTACAGTTCATACATGGCAGTAGCAGAGGTGCCCATCCTCCTTCCTAATCTTGCACTTGCCTTCAAGAACTAGCATCTGCAATGCCTTGTGTATTTATAATTTAGCATTACTATATAAAAAGGGAAGCAAACATCCTAAGTCTCCACACAGAGAATTTGAAAAACAGACTTTCGTACATGAAGTCTTCCCTTTCCATCAATAATGCTGTTTCACACATAGACTAAAGCCACTTAGTCCCTTGGAGAGGTCCTGAAACAGACAAGTGAGAGTAGAAATGTGGGTAAATGTGCAACCTGTGACTGAAAATAGGCAGTACTGCAGGCGCAGCCAAGGTGAGAAATACCCATGTCTCCCTGCACAGCAAACAGTAGGAACCTCTTCAGTGACATGCAGAATGCCATTTCCTTCACATGACTGAGCAGCTGAGTGACTCCTGTTTCAGAACAGGTCAGTGAAGCAAAAAGGCTTAGAAGTATCTGAGTAAAGTGGAGAAAGCAGAGGGACAACAGGTGGCAAAAAGAGTCAGAGAAGGACAGAGAGGTGCATGGAAGGGAAATTACAGTTGTTAGCTTGACATAACTATTAGGATGCAAATGACTCAGAAAGAGAAGTCAGGTGGCAGGTCCCTTAGCTGATCCCTGTCTCTCACATTGGAAAGGTGTCAGAGCATAACTGATGTGGGACTCTCAGACACCATAAGTGGAAAGTACAACTAAACTATGCTTTGTCTGGACTTTATGAGAATATTTCTTTGGCATATTCTGCTTTAAAGACCGTTTCACTCATCACTGCTTCCTCAGGCATGCAGAAGTAACCTCTGCCTTCTGCATCCATGCTGACAACTCTGTGATGTTCCCTCCGGGATTTCTCCAGCTCTCCTGTATCGCCCTGAATCAGGGTGACCTCTAGGGGCCTCTGGGCAGAGCTGGCACACAATGAACATGTCACTGCCCTGCCTTTCACATTTCCAAATCTTGGACTTTGCCTATTAGTTCTGCCATGTGAGTCTTTCTATATGTTGAATCATATATTCCCAGCACTACGGTCTTGTCTTCCAGAGGGATACCCAGGTAAGTAGAATTAGACACTTTGGCGAGTTTCTTCTTTTCTCTCTTCCATGAGAAAGACGGGACCTTTTTCTGTTAGTAGTTTCTCCTGGGGTTTGAACAGACTTGTAAATCACAAAGAACTGAATTGATAAATGTGGTTTGTCAGAATTCATGGAGTAGAAGTTTCTCTCTGCACCACAGGAATACTTCCAGACAATGTTCCACCAATGAAACTGTGCTGCTTGTTCACTTAGGGGGCACACCACTGATGGCATTATCGTAGCTCTAAGACAGCTCCCCGGCAGTTCACCAGCTTCATCTATCTAAAACTTTCTCTTGGAGATATTCCTTTGTGGTAATTATGGATCAATGTTTTTTTCCAAGGTCAGTGACTTTGCATTACTTATCATTTAGTAGTCAGTCTGACTACACAGGATGTTTATACAAGCTGACGCTAATCTTCAGCATATGCCATCAAGCTATAAATAATTGAGAAAGGTATTTTAATTTATAAGAATTAATGAAAGATATTTCCCATTAAAGGAACATTTCCAGATTCACAAGAATTAAACAAATATTTAAATAATATTTATTATTTGATTATTTTTTTTCTGGGCATATGCAGCCTGGAGGCATATGCAGGTTGAATTCTTGTTCTTAAGCACCACCACCACCATAAATGTTCAACAACTTAATCACTAATGTAGTTTATTATGCTACTTTTTTGGTAAACAATAAGAAAACTTCTATATTTAATTATAGAGTACTCATACTCTATTCAAGGAAATTATCTGATCAAACACGTACAGTCTTTGTAAAATTCCATTGCAAAATAGTGCTGGGCGTGAATGTCCGAGGGCTGCTTATTGGATCCCATTGAGATAATTTTTCTGGTCACTTAACAAATGGAAAGCCAATGGAAAACAAGCACTCTTGTAGTAATACCAAATACTAAAAAGATAATGGCAACTGACATAGGCATACAGTTTCCTCCAAAATTGCACTAACTATATACAGATTTTTCTTTACAACTTCAAAAATGCTAGCATAGAAAATGTTGTCCAGGAAAGTTTTTTCAACAAAACTTAACTGTCAGTATATTTCTTGTAGGCATTTTCCTTTATCCAAGATGCTTACAGTGGCCTTAAATGTCATTTTAAAAAGCCACAAAGATACAGTCATTCTTATGGGATGCCATTTGCTTGAATTGTCTTTTGCTAGTAAAACACATTGGTTATAAACATCTAGGTTATTATAATGCAATAATTGTGTTTATAGTTGCTCCTATAATCATAATTGTAACTATTTTACATATTTTAAAAAAGTCTCAGGCCTATAAAATATTACAGTAATGCTCTTGTCAACTTTTCCCATCTCTTACATCTTCACAGAATCACAGAATATGCCGAGTTGGAGGAGATCCACAAGAATCATCGTCTCCAACTCCTGGCCCTGTCCAGGACACCCCAACAATCCCACCCTCTCCCTGAGAGCATCATCCAAATGTTCCTTGAGCTCTGGCAGCCTTGGGGCCATGACAAGAACAGCATCTTTGGGGATGGGTGTCACTCACATCCTTCCTCACCTGGGTTCTGCACATGCTGCCATGGTGCAATGAGCAATGATTGCATGGGGAGCCTTTGCACGTGTCCTCATAAACGCTTGGTGTCACACAGGAAAACGTCATTGAAGCAAATCTTCGGTTTTACAGAAATAGAATCACGATTGCCTTGTGTGGCAGTGACTGCACCTACCCTTCACAACTGGGGTGTAACAAAGAACCAGTTTATTAACAGCTGCCATGAGTATTTATACCCTTCTCCAGAGACAGTTACATTAAGGGAGGTGGTTACATAAACGGAGGTGGTACATTAACATAGGTATCTACATTAACAGAGGGAGCTCCATTAGCACAGAATACATGACACTCCCCACCAGTCAGTCCCGAGCCCATCCAGGGAGCACCCGCACTTGGTGACCTTCTTTTGCAGGCATGATGCAGACTTCAGTTCCCGTCCTCCCAAATGACAATTACCCTGTAAAGAATTAACCCCTTCCCTACAGTCTTGGGTTCAAAGGGACCTTCAAGTCCTACCTGGTTCCAACACTCCAACTCCGCCTCCCTGCCACAGGCAGGCACACCTTCCACTACCCTAGGTTGCTCCAAGCCCCATCCAACTTGGCCTTGGACACTTCCAGGAATGGGGCAGCCACAGCTTCTCTGCCCAACCTGTGCCAGGGCCTGCCCACCCTCACAGGGAAGAATTTCTTCCTAATAGCTAATATAAATATTTCCTCTTTTCACTTAAAAACATTCCCCCCTTTTCCTACCAGTATCTGCCTATGTAAAGTCACTCTCCCACTTTTTTGTAAGATTCTATTAGTGAGAGATGCCTCTGCCATAACTAAGGTGCAAATGAGATGATATGCCAAAATCCACAGTACAGAATTTATTTAACAGTGAATGTGAGGTAGAAAGAGAGAAGGAGAGGAAAGAGATGAATAGAGAGAGAGATCAAGCAGAAGATGTGGATCCAATCATGTCCCGTTTGTCCTTCTTCACCCAAGTCTTCTCAGTGATGGGGGACAAAAAGTCATTCTTTTATCCAGTCCAAGCTCTACGTATCCATGGGATGATTGCACGTGTTCCTGTAGGTTGGACTGCCATGCATATAAATAACATCCTCCTTTTGTAAATTCCTCTTCTTTGCTTATCTCAAGTTCCTGCTGCAGTGACTTACCTTATGGCAAGTTCCTGCCGTAGCCTTGACAATGTTTTGAGACAGGCAGTGGCATTCTTCAAGTTCATACAGGACCCCAGACCCATATGAAGTACTTCAGGTGAGGTCTCATGAGAGGAGGACAGAGGGGAAGAATCACCTCCCTTGATAGCCACATTTCTTTTGATGCAGCCCAGGGCGTGGCTGGCTTTTTTGGGCTGTGAAGGCACAATGCCAGCTCAGTTCCAGCTTTTCATGCATAAGAACCCCCAAGTCTTTCTCAGCAAGGCTGATATCAATGAGTTCACCTCCACGTTCATACTTTTGTGGCATTGCCACAAAGCAGGTGCAGCACCCTGCACTTGGTTTTGTCACGAGGGTCCCACCTCCTAAGTCTGTCAGGGTTCTGCTGGATGGCCCCACCCTTCTGTTGTGCCAACTGCATGGCTTGGCTTTGTGTCCTCTGCACACTTACTGATAGTACACGTGGTCCCACTGTCCATGTCGTTGATAAGGGTGTTAAAGAGCACTGGTTCTGAGACAAAGCCCTGGGGGACACCACTCATCACCAGCCCCCACCTGGACATGGAGTCATTAACCACAACACTCTGGCTTGTGTCTGTCCAGTCAGTTCCTTATCTACTGAGTAGTTCAGCCTTCAAATCCATGTGTCTCCAATCTGGAAGTAAGGATGTTGTGTGGGACTGTATTGAAGGCCTTATGGAAGTCTAGGTAGATGATACCAGTCAGGCTTCTCCTTGTTGACTGTTGCTGTCCCTCCATCGTAGAAGGCCACCAGATTTGTCAGGCACAATTTGCCCTTAGTAAAGCCATACTGACTGTCTCAGATCACCTCCATGTCTTGTATGTGCCTTAACACTGCTTTAGTGATGATCTGCTTCATGATTTTCCCAGGCACAGAGGTAAAGTAGACAAGGAAGATGAGGAACAGGATTTCTTCTTCCAGTTGTAGTCCTGCTGTTCTTTTGTACTGAACAGTGAAGGTC
>JAWWTY010000038.1:9752813-9764300 GCA_035222235.1 Margarornis squamiger
CAAGACTGCTGCTGTGGGCAGGGATATCTTTGACTAGGTGAGGTTGCTCAAAGCCACACTGAGCTTGCACACTTCCAGTGACAGGGCATTCTCATATTCTGAGGCCAATCTGTTCCAGTGTCTCACTGTCCTCGTCTTAAAAATGTTGCTCTTATAGTCAACCAGATTCTACTTTCCCTCCAGTGTGTTCATCTCAACACATGGCTTGGTGTCATCAGCAGACCTTCTGATGGTGCACTCAATCCCACTGTCCAGGTCCCTGGCAAAGGTGGTCTGAAAACACACACCTCAGGGTCACCACTTGTCACTGGCCTCTGCCTGAAATTCAAGCTGCAGTTCTTTCAGTGTGATCATCAAGTCAATGTGCCATAACATTTTTTCCAAGAGGATCTGCTCCATAATCTTGCCATGCACAGAAGTGAAACTGATGTGTCTGTGGTTCCTTGGGTCTTCCTTTTGCCCCTTTTTAGAAATGGGGGTTATGTTTCCCCTTTTTCAGTCAGGGGAAACTTCACTGTAGTGCCATGGCTTCTCAAGCATGATGGATAGTGGCTTAGCCATTTCATCTGCCAGTTCCTTCAGGACCTGGGGATGCATTTCATCAGAGCAACTGCCTGATCTCTCCCTCCTTGTCTACCCCTTCTGAGTAGTTTATAGCTGTTGGGCACAGCATTCCAACTGCACAATCCATCCCAGTAAGTTTCTGTGGTAGCAAACAGGCCATAGTGTCCACTTGGGCAGTTGGCCACCAGCTCTTTCTGTTTGTTTCCCACACTGTGGCACTGGTAGAGAGGTGCTTCAGCTAGGCCACATCCCCTGTTAGAGGAGTTTGACCTAATACCCTTACATTAATACACTGGTATTTCCCTGCTGCTTGCTAAAACATCAGCAGCCCTTGGTTCTTCTCAAGTGATTACAACTCCATTCTTTCCCCCGTTAAATCGAGTTCAATATGTCATTAATGAAGATACGAAATAGTATTGATTTCAGTATGAGACTCTGAGGGACACCACTGGTTTCCACTTGGACACTGAGTCTTTGACTATAATTCTTTGGAGGCAGCCACCCAGCAAATTCCTTATCCATGTAACAGTCCATCCATCAGAACCTCAACTCTCCAATTTACTGGCAAAGATATTGTGAGGGACCGTATTAAAGGCCTCACAGAAGTGCAGGTTGATGACATCAATTGCTCTCCCTTGTCCACTAAAGCAGTTGCTCCATGGTAGAAGGCCACTAGATTAGTCAGACATAATTGGCTCTTCATGAAAGAAGTTTTAGAACCTTCTTAACAACTATTGTTACTTCCATGAAGCTGTTGTAAAAACACTGTTCCTTACATCAAAGATCACAAAGTCAGCAATGTCCAGGACACCAATGAAGTACTGCCTGGGCTGCTTTGCATCCAGATGTTGGTTGATCTGAATAACCATCCACAGGAACATCTTCTCAAACAGAGCCTTTGCCAAGGGTGGACCTCAACAAAAGGAAAATGCACAAAGTAACTGCACAAAGAAATATTAACAAATTTTAGCTTTCTGAAGAGAAATTCTAATGATGAATTCCTAGTATTTTACTATGTGTTCCTGTATTTTGCTTCCTCCATAGTCTGACCTTTGCTCACAAATTCATTCCCAACTCTGACTTGAGGATAACACAGGGTCAGAGCAAGTCTGCTGAATACAGACCTGTCAGCCTTGTCAGCAACTGAAAGACAAGAGAGACAAAATAACAATTGATCTCTGGACATGGACTGGAGTTTGTTCATTGTGTGTGTGTATGTATGTCAGAAATGCCATTAATGTTCAAAGCTCTTGACTGCAAATCTTTAGATCTAGTGTCAATCAACAATGAATACAGGAAAGCTATGAAAGCCAATACTGGTATTTTTCTAAACACAGTTATCAATAAAAAAACTTTCCTTAGATATTTTAACTGAATTTATAAACCAAATAAGTTATTTCAATAACTTTCACTTTAAAAAGTCGTTAAGATTACAACTAAACTTCTTAGTCATGATCTAAGAAAACTTGTATTTCAGTAGCACTGCCATTAGGAGAAGTATATACATAACAAAAATCAAGTCTAAAGCCTATGTATGAAACTAGGGATATTTTGTCTTCTAAAAACCTTGTCAAAACACTCTGCATGGCAAATGGTAAAATTCGTGAAAATATCCCATCAAAACACAAACTGAAGGAGCACCATTTAGTAAGAGATGCCAGAATCAGGTTCACGGTCTTATGTGCACTAAAAACACATTATTTAGTTTTCACATGACTAAGAAATAGCTTTAGTCCTGTCTAAAAAAAACGTATTTCACAAAACTGATTTCTTTATTAAAAAGTTAGTTGCTAAGGATCTTCTGTGCCATGCACCTCTGCCTGGTCCTGTCACTGTTTCTACTCGAACTTCAAGTTCTTGTAGTTCATGACACCCCCTGTCAGCTGGTAGATGGCTGTTCCCTCATCAGCAGTGAAACCCAGGGTGCCACAAAACAGTGTTGTCAAAGGTATGAAGTAAAAGCATTGCCTAAAAACCTTAGTAATGCCATTTAAAATATTTTTTTCATAGCACTCGCATCTGTAGCTGGGGTCCTCGATGCTGGAAACAGTGACCTCCCCTTGACTCACATCGTGGAAATCATAAGGGTTGTTGGTGATGAGCATGTCTGAAAGCAGGAAGAGGCAAGACACAGGCTTAGTTTTGCCATGGAGGTGATAGAGGGAACTGGTGTGGGCAAGGTGGTGCCGTGCTGACATTTCCCATGAAGAAGAGACTCAAGCATGCTAAAAATAGAATGTCTTGTGAAAGATATCAGGCAGCTGCCAGCTCTTAAGATATCCCTTCTCTCCCATTGCAGAATAGTATGGCATAAGACGCAGGTAGAAAGAGATTCAGAGGGATAACAAGATGCATTGCAGACTGAAATCGGGTGTAAATAAGTACATTACTACTGCCACTAGATGAAGTTTAAAAATATGACTGTAAGTGAATTACTTATTTTCTTAACAGCATGAAGCTCACAGGACTAAGCAAGCCATTCCTTCTAGTGAGTCCCGGGGCGCTGGAGAGAGCTCTGAGCTGCTCAGTTCTGCTGCAGTAGGAAACCTCCTGCTGTGGGGTGATGGCCTGGAGAGCAGGCTCAGGTGCCTACACCAATTGCAGTGTCTCCTGTGTCTGGGGACAGGTCACCTCAGCTACTCCTTGGTAAACAGGGTCCCTTATGGTCTGACCAGCAACTGAGAGGCACCCAGGGCCACGGGAGGCATCAGGAATGTGCAGGATCTGCATGGATGTTCTGGTCCTCTGACAGTCCATGGGCTAGGTAGGAGAGCAGAGGACCAGTGTGTGTGTGCCTCCCCCACCCCGTGCCTGGACAGGGAAAGGGCTCATGTCCCTTCAATGACACGTTGTGGTCAGGTGGGTGAGGGCAAGAAGCATGAGAAACATTTATGAGTGGGGAAACTGAGAAGGGATAATGCAGGATAGGGGGTGTAAAGAGAGGAAAAATAAATGAGTTAGGAGGGGCAGAAAGTGGAGAGAGAAGATGCAGTGCTATGGGTGCATTGTATGTGAGAAACTGATGCAGCAAAATTTTGCAGGAATGGAAAATGCTTGAACTAATCTCAACTGTCACACCTATAGAAATCCAGGAGACAAACTCATTCATTTTAAAATGGAGTGTTCTTTAATTGCTGACTGACACTTTTCTCTTCAACACTTCTTTTTTAGTCTCAAAGAGCAAAAATCCCAATGGGAGTTGCATACTGTGGAGATGAAAGTTGAAAATTGTGATGAAACCCTGCCCCCTCCTATGTGGATTTGCAAGACTGATGCAGTCCCATACTTGGGAGAGCAGTGTGTTCTGTACTAGTGATGTGGGAGTGCAGTGCAGGCTGTGCAGTCCCATCTGGTGAGACATGTCTTGGCACTGGACTTCATTGCAATGAAGTAAAAAAGCAGTCCAGGAAAATGAGAAATCCTTGCTAAAACTCAGTCTATATGTCTATGTAGTGTCATTTTACACTGGCTTTCTGCATAACATTTTCTTATTTCAATGTTTCTTTGTGACTCTCACTGAGAGGCTGGAGCACAAGCTCTGCAGAGCTTTGCATCTGCAGAGCAAATGCAGCCAACAGTGATTTCCTGCCTGAATATAACAATATTCATTGTCCTATGTGTATACAAGGAGAATCCCATTCGAAACAAATGTGTGAAAGGCTGTTGTTCACTTTGTGGGGTTGGAAACACCAAACACAAGTCATTCAGGAACATCTTATCACATGAATTGGTGTCATCTCGTATGACTAACAGAGTAACACAACTTTCAGAAAAGCCTGCTGGAGGTGCAAGTACCTCCTCTTGGCCACTCAGGCGCAGCTCTAGGGCTCCAAGCTAGATTCAAGTGTGATGTTGGGACATCTCTGTCAAAGGAAACCTTCCTTGAAGGTGCTGGTGACACCTGTCCTTAGGGACAACAAACCTCCCTAGCTGGGTAAGAAAGTGTCAGATCCAGGAAGAGGAAGGTATGGAAAAGCTAAGGCAGAGGATAAGAAAAGAAAACAGGTATTTTACCTGCCTAGCTCTTTCCTCCCAAGGAGTAACTCAGTTTGATTTAGGCCTGGTTTCTGCTGACACATGACAGAAATCCTGCATCCCTTCATTTTCTCATTATGGACTTGAATAGCAGCTCTGAGAGGTGCAATGCCAGAGGAGCCCTGACTTCCAAACATCAAAGGGCACCACTGATTGGCAGCTCACAGTTCATTCCCTTCCCACTTCTCGTCTGGAGAGTCATGTTGGAGAAGGAGCTGTGTCTGGACTGCCTGTGATGCCACTGGACAACCACATCTTGTGCTTAATACTATTAAGATGTACCCACTGCAGGGAACAGCTGAGTTTCCACAGCAGAAATGCACAGTAACTGTAAGTTCTGTGTCTAATACTGTTAAATTCCTTTGCTAAGACTGCTTGAAATATATACCTGTTTTAATATAGACTTATTGAGAGCAACACTGGAAAGTTTACCACCAAAAAATTGTAAAAAATTATCTTTATGGATGCTTTTCATGTTTGGATGTTGCTTCTTTTCACAGGCTAACTGCAATTCTTCTCTAGACCTCACAACATAAATTTATGCCACTGATTTTGTTTCTTACCTCTTGTATTAGAATAGAAAAATTAAACAGTAACTTTTCAATTTTTTTGATGTGTCAGATCACCTCTGATAGAGCCTCTGCCAACCACAGAGCAGAAAGAACCTGGGGAGCTGGAAGAACCCAGTTAGGCCAAGAGGTACAGATGAGAGATCTATGTCTGCCACAAAAAAAACCCAAAAAAACCACCAAAAAAACACCAAAAAAAAACCCACAAAAAAACCCACCACACCCAAACAAACAAACAAACAAAAAAAAAGAGTTAAGAATATACAATAAAAAGTTCTCCCTGTCTTTTTTTCTTCTTCTGAACCAGGTTCTTTTCCCCGGTTTGTTTTCAGCTGTGAAATTTTTATTTCTTTGGGTTCATCAAATTCTGCAAACCCTTCCAGTCTATTGGACACCCTAGCTGATGCTTTTGAGACTTGGCTGTATGTCTGCTCCCTGCTACTCTGAGCAGTCTGCTGATAGAACCCATGTTCACATCTCTTCCTGGCACCTTTGTTCTCCACTATGGAAGCTTCCTCTAATCTTCCCATCCTGTTTAACTACTATCCAGTGAGATTTAGTCATCCCCTGACCCACAAGGAAGCAGGACAGGGCTTTCACATCTCCTGCCCAGTTACAGCCTTTTAACAAAATTCCACTCCAGTGATTGCAGGGTTGAACAGAACTAATCAAAACTTATTGTTAAGCTGAAGATAGCAATATATCAGCTTTTCAATGAGAATTCTGATAATTCATCAGTTCCAAGTTTTTAGCAAATTATTACTATTACATGCAGCCTGTAGCCACCAGAGATCAAGCACAAAAGTTGACATTACCATCGGACTTTCTATCTGTGAGAGGTTTCAAATATATTTTACTAAAACATCATCTGTTTTTCTTCCTTCATCATATCTTGTGATCATTTTTAAATGGCCATCTCACACTACAGCTCTGCTAGGCAGGAACTTCCTGCTTGAGAAGTTATTTGATTTCTATTGAAGGAAATGAGGCCTAGGACCAAGTGTAAGACATTAACCAGGGAATGCTTTGAATAAATAGCAAGACAAAGTCATCCACTACTGTTCTGTTCTATGCAGAGGGATGATCAGCTTCCATTATGACCAGAGATCATGGAGTTAAATTTTACACAACTCTCTTATTTTGTCTGTAGGGGAAGGTGGATAGTCCAGGAGTTCTCCACAGATCAACTAATGTTTCATTCTCTTCTGTGAAGTGGTTTAAAACACATGGTTTGGGCACTGGCTCTTGAGAGAATACTGGTCACCTGTTCAGGAAATCAAGCCATTTTCAGGTGATGTGTGCATAGACTGAGATTAGATGGGTGAGATGTTTCCTTGAGAAATCCACACTTCACAACACAAAATACATTTTCTCCAAACTTCCTACACAATTTCTTTGTGTCCCAAGCACTTTCATATCTAAAGCCTCTCTATGCAGAATAAAGCAAAAACTGTCAAAATTTGAATCATTTATCATGGAATCACAGAATCATTGAGGCTGGAAAAGACCTCTAAGATCATCAAGTCCAACCTTCAGCCTAATTTTACCCTTCTTCCCACTGAATTCTATCACGATATGCCACATCTACTCATTTTTTGAACACTTCCAGTGATGGGGACTCCATCACCTCCCCGGGCAGCCCCTTCCAATGCTTGACAAACCTTTCTGTGATGAAATTCTTCCTGATGTTCAACCTGAACCTCCCCTGGTGCAACTTGAGGTCATTTCCTTTTGTCTTACCCACCTTGGCTCCCCTCTCCTGTCAGGGAGTTGCAGAGAGCAAGAAGGTCCCCCTGAACCTCCTTTTCTCCAGGCTGAGCCCCCCCAGCTCCCTCAGCTGCTTCCCCAGCTCCAATCCCTTCTCTGGACATGCTCCTTTTAATTCATTCTCTCCCTTCCGGTTATAGAAGTAGCTCAGTTTCAGTAGACTGAACCAAGAAAACAAAGCTAATCCAAATGCCACATCATGAACACATATATATTTCTTATTGTTACCAAAATAGGTTATTATCACATAGATTTGGAAAATGGACAGGGTTACTAGAATAGTTTATCTTCTGAATGAGAGTGCAGGAATAAGGGAAGACTTTAGCTGTAGGCATGGAATAATCAACATGTACTAAAAGGAGTTGTCTCATATGATGAACTGCTCACAAAATGCAAAAATAAGCACTCAAGTTTCTTGTTCATCTTTAATGAAAGATGTTCAGCATTTTTTACTCCTTAATCTTAGTTTTACACTCATCTTGAAGACAATTCCCAATAGGATTTGCAGCTTGCAAGTGCTATTCTCAGCTATGCTGTTAATATTTTTAAAACATGCCAAGAGTTATCTTTGTGCCTGTGGACTGATAAGGAATGTGAAGCCTCATACTGAAGATTCCTGGGTAAAATAAGACCTCTCAGGAATCCTGGCATGAGACAAGGAGAAATGTCAGAACACTAATTCTCTGGTGCAAAGCTTCTCATTCTGACACTTTTGCTAAGATGTGGCTGGGCTGATCCAGGAGATGGTAAGGATGATTTTCACACAAAAAGTTCTTTTTATTCTATTGAAAGGTGCGTGTTTTGTTGAATTAAACAAAATACAATGAGCACTTTCTGTGTTACTGGCATAACATATTTAGTCTGGGTAATCGTGGTTTATCTGTGTAAGATGTGTCCTTCAGAGACTTGATCTATGAGTCCTGATGAGCAGTGCTAAAAGGGATGGAAAGGAAAATAGTTGGGGATTATGTCTAGAGAAAAGTCAGTGATAAGTCTAACAAATAAAAGACTACCTAACCCGGTTAGGTGTGCTAGGCTAGTTTCTGATTTGGCCATTGCAGAGACAGCACACAAGTGAGCTTTGTGCCTCAGCTGTTCAGAACCTCCTTACATCTCAGGGTAACTATGGATGGACTGAGGTGGCTTGTGATCTTCTGATCCTGTTCCTTCCTTTGGAGACTAATTTCTGCAATGTTTGATAGTTATTATTTGACCTCACAGGGAAAACAGATTTGAATTCTAAAGCTTTAACAATGCACTTAAACCTAAGAATGTATTTATTTTGCTCTGATGACATCTAAGTATCTTCCCACTGAGGAAAAATAACAGCCTTCCAAAGAAAACTGAAGAGGGAGGGCAAAACCAGCTAGAGATTAGTGACAGTTAACTCACAGCACTTTTAGGTTTAATGATGAACAGCTTTCGAGTGTGCATGA
This sequence comes from Margarornis squamiger, assembly GCA_035222235.1. NCBI lineage: Eukaryota > Metazoa > Chordata > Aves > Passeriformes > Furnariidae > Margarornis > Margarornis squamiger. The sequence continues at coordinate 9,761,185 of JAWWTY010000038.1, forward strand.
GATTTCCATGGTTACTCAAATTCCTTCCATCTTCACAGCAAATGTCAGAGAAAGATAGATGAGCAGAAGGTTCTGAACGAGGAGGTGACATTCAGGATGCCCTTTCCATCACATGCCAAAGCAGCTGAACAGCTTCAGTTACAGAACAGGTGAGTGGGGTGGACAGGCTCTGATGGCAATGGAAGGAGAAGGAAAAGGCAAAAGGAGCTGGAGAGTGGCATGGAAGGAGAAGAAATGAGAACAGCAGTCTGAAATAAAATTAGCAGACACTTGATTAATTGGCTTGTTTCTCTGTTGACTGCATGTGCAAGAGAAGGGCGTAGAGGCTACACTGTGGAGATAGTTTTGCATATATTTGCACAACTAATCTTTTGTTTCTCTAAGTGAATATTGCAATTATATAGAAAATGTTTACCTCCTTTCTTCGTAAAACAAGAAAGATATCTGAACATTAAAACTGAATTATACAAGGCGTTCTCAAGTCCAGAAAGAGTTTGCAATATTTTGACACCAGATGTTTTCTATTGGTAATTACCATATTCATTATTTACATCGAACAAAGGAGGATTCTCAAAATTTGCTTTAATTTTTGAGAGTAATAGGATAACACCTCTCACTGGAGGACATGATATATCTGTATTCCTGCAAAATTACCCCATTTTAATAGTAGTCTAACCAGCTAAATGTGCAGTGGTCACTGCCATGCCAGGTGGCACAGATCGGTCTCCTCAGCTCAGTGACAAGTCCCTCCAGGCTGCCATATATTCCCAGAGCCTCGCAGGGTCAGGAGCAGAACCATCCCATGTCCCCACACTGCTGTTGGACTCATACAGTAGCTAAGCTTGCACTTTACCTCTTTGGGTTCTGATTCCAAAACCTTCCTGTGTGCTGGACTGTGTTTCTCCGAGCAGTCCCATGCTGGCCTGGTGGGGCTGGAGGGGTGTAAGAGCACTATCATGAGAGCTGCGCAGCAAAGCTCAGGTGGCAGGTGATTCCCTCCTTGCCTGGGGTGTGATGGCGAACTCCCAGGATGAACTGATCTCCTTACACATGGGTCAGAAGCTCTATTTGAGGCTATTACCTGCAGCTTTGTAAACTTTTCTTTGAGAGATGTTTCTTTATGGCCATTATGGATCAAGAGTTTTTTCAGGATCATTGCACTAATACTGATCACGTGACAGGTAGCTCAACAGTAAAAATAGTGCATCAATGCAAAGTCACCCACACGCCCCACACATGGCAGATAATCACAAACCAAGAAAGCAGAGCTTTAGTTTTTCATTGGTGTTCTACATGAGTCCTAAAAAAGTAATATATTTGATCCTCAATAAAGCTTCACTTCCTGGGAGAAAATGTAGGACTAGAATAATCTATCTAAAGATGACATTAGGCAGAGCAAAACTTGTCTGAAAGAATTAGATTAGACTGAAAATTACAACTAGTTATAAGAAATCTAAAAAAACTCTGCAAAATAAAACAACCACTAAGTGCAATATGAGTTTACAATCCTAAGGAATATGATAACTTTCAAGTAAGGCATATCACATATTTCAGGTATATACAATTCATGGTAGATATTTTAACAATTTTATTTTGTTCAAAATATATTGTCCAAAGTAAAGATGGTGCTTTTCTTATTCACTTAATTACCAATCCAATTCAGTGAGTTGCTTCCTGCTACATAGATATTCTAGATCGGCATAACATACAAACACAAATACCAAAAAAGAATTCCTTCGAAACCTTCAGAAATATCAAAATAACCTTTTTTTTATTTTCAGTGTTAACTTGTGATGGGTTACAACCTCCATTTCCTTTTATTCTTAATTCAAGAGCCATAAACCATCTCGTCTAATCTTCACAAAAGTACTTTCTTCTCTCCATTAAATTTCCTTCTGAAAATTTGAGACTACTTCTCCAGTTTCCCAGAGTTACTTCTAATTCTGATGCCATTTAACCCTGATAGAGTGCTTGTATGTCCCTGTTCCCAGAGCTCTAAGTATATGAACCATGCAAGTTAAATACGGCAGGTAGTGGTGATAGTCACAGTGGAGTCAAAAGTGCAGTTCCTGTGGCAGAAATATGGTGTGGCTTCCAAGTGTGGCACTGAATAGCCGTGCTCTAAAAGACAAGAGAAATCACAGGACAGGGTGCTCATATATTCCTTAATTGCCATTGTGTGTTTGATACCAGCCTTGCTCCTGGGGACCAGGTTTCTGTCAGGCTCATGCTGGAACAGCCTGTTACTGTCTCAGTAGCTGCATCATGAAGGAAAAGTCACATTCTGGGCATGGACTACTCCTTGGAGAAGGGATCTGCAAAACCAAAGACATGAAGCACAGTTCACCTAAATAAGGCAAGTGTCTGTCCTTGGCCTTCCAAAGCCATTCCCTCCTGCAGCAGTGGGTAGCTCACCGCCATGTGCCAGGGCAGGAGGAGACGAAAGGTTTCACCTCTGTCAGCAGGAGGAAGGAGGTGACTGTAGGGCACTGGAGCTGGAGGGCACTTCTGCACAGATGGTCCCAGATGGGACTGTCCCCTCTGGGACAAGAATGGCATCTTTGGGGGTGGTTGCCACCTACATCCTTCCTCACCTGGGGTCTGCACATGCTGTCATGGTGGAATGAGTCATGATTGCATGGGGACCCTTTGAACATGTCCTCATTAATGCTTGGTGAAAATGCCATTGAAGCAAATCCCTGTTGTCCCACACATTGGTTTGCATGACAAGTATGTCCGAGGAGCACACTGACTGTGCTCACACCTCAGACTGGCATTCAGCTCCTGGGACTCCCATCCTTTACCCTGAGAACTCATTCAGTCTAGGTGCCAGGTCCTCATCACTTCTGTTCTGCCCCACTAGTCTTTTTCTAACATGCTGCTCTGCCTGCTCAGGGAGAGGCAGCCTGGGTTTCAGGTGTGTGCTAATGACTGCCCCTGCCTCTCTCAGCAGCCCTGTCTCCCAAGAAGATGGTCCTGCTGACACATCCCAGAGGAACATGTCCCTTCTGCACAAGGAAACCTCAAGACAGGAGAGGAAGACAAGGAAGATGAGGAACAGGATTTCTTCTTCCAGTTGTAGTCCTGCTGTTCTTTTGTACTGAACAGTGAAGGTC
>JAWWTY010000038.1:9782648-9792846 GCA_035222235.1 Margarornis squamiger
TGTCCAAGGCCAGGTTGGACGGGGCTTGGAGCAACCTGGGCTAGTGGAAGGTGTCCCTGCCCATGGCAGGGGTGGAATGGCATGACCTTTAAGGTCCCTTCCAACCTAGATCCTGCCAGCCTTTGAAATTCTGCAACTTCTGTTTCCATCCCTACAGGGCCTGGAGTCCACTGGGACTAGAAGCAAACCACAGCGCAGTCAGAAGAGGAAGAATAAGGAAATCCCTGGATTAAGATGGTCCTGCACAGACATAAGGTGTGGGCAAAGTGCTGGTGTGTGGATGCCAGACATGCTGAAAACAGATACCACTCCACTTTCTGTAAGTCCCTACAGTGTGATTTCCCTTCTGTTGTGTTCAGTGAGTGTGAGCTGGGGAACTCTGGGGAGAAAGAGCGGAACTCATGAACACCGGCAAAGTGTGAAAATGGAGCACTATCAAAGCCCTTAGTCTGTGGCCAAATGGAAACCCCACTCTCTGTTCTGCTGCTTAGAGCAGCAGCAGCAGCCTTGTTACCTGTCTAGTTAAAAAGAAAGTACAGGACCAGTATCTCCATGTCATTCTCACAGAATCAACCACTGAGATCCTCTTCCACCCTGGACCAAGCTGACCAGGACCTCCTGTCCAGTTGCAATACCAGAAGAAGAAGCATAGATGAAAGTCTCTGGCCTCCATTTCAGGCCCATTGGTCTTCTTCTCTGCCCAGAGAGAAACAAATAAAGCAAACCCAGTTAAAACATGTGGGAACTGACAAGCAAAGTTCAAGAAGGCATCTTCATATTTACAGGCAAACCAACTTGAGACATTTCCTTTCACGGATTTAAAAATCCTGGGCATGTGGATGCTTAGACAGCAAAAATCTCTGGGCTGCACCTCAGATCCTGGGATCAGTTCTGGACCCCTCAGACGAGAAAGGCATTGAGAGGCTGGAGCGTGTCCAGGGAAGGGAATGGAGCTGGGGAAGGGGCTGGAGCTGAGGGAGCTGGGGAAGCTCAGCCTGGAGAGAAGGAGGTTCAGGGGGAACCTTCTCACTCTCTGCAACTCCCTGACAGGAGGGAGGAAGCGGGGGGGGGGGGTCGAGCTCCGCTCCCCAGACACAAGGAATGGCCTCAAGTTGGGCTATGAGAGGTTTAGATTGGATATTGGGAAAATTTCTTCACTGAAGGGGTTGTCAAGCCCTTGAACAGGCTGTCCAAGGTGGAGTGGAGTCTCCATTCCTGGAGGGATTTAAAAGATGTATGGGGACATGGTTTAGTGGCAAACTTGGCAGTGCTGGGTTAACGGTTGAACAGAATGATTTTATAGGTCTTTTCCAACTCAAATGGAGACCTCACAACAGCTTCAAATTTCTGAGAGTACAGGCAGCAGGGAAGAGATGATTCAATTGGAGGAGCAATTGTTCTGATTTCTTTTCCTGCTTTTATTTCTTCAGGCTCTTTTTATTTAGGATGCTAAAACATCACCTTCACCTCTTTCACTTTCCCTGTGTCTGCTAAACTGTTTGGCATTATGTCCAGAATAGTGAAGGGCAGTCATTGCCAAGTCTTTCATCTACTTATCAGTTAGTATTTGCAGGACTCTTTCAAAAAAGGATGTTGTTTCAGCATAGACTGCCTAAATTCACTTCTACTGGGAAATGAGTATTTAGTATCAGTGTCCTTATATTCTAGGATGAGGAGGGGGAATATTATTTTGCTCAGTGCCTTGATTCTGCCTTGAAAACATGTATGGCAATGTGAGACCTAGCTATGGAAGATCATTTTCTGGTCTAATGCTTTTTCTTGCCATACTCTGTAACTCATACAGGGTGGAGTAGTATCCTCTCAAAATAACTAGCAACATTTCAATTTTAGAATCAGTACATTAACATACAGCGTTTTTGAGGTAAAAAAACCAAACCAACATTATCACCCCAAAACAGGAGAGGCTGTGATAATGACAGACCCTTTCCTGGGAGATACAAAAATCATGTGGATTAGAACTACACTTATGACTCTTCCAGAAAGAGCAATGGTGTAGGAAGGAGTCTGAAGTTCCCTGATTTGCTCATGATTTCTCTTCTGGAAAAAAAAAAAAAAAAGGATCTCAGATCCTTGCAGGGTTTTGAGCTTTCAAGTGCTGTTGGCCATGCTGTCATTAGGGTAGGGTCTGCGTAGACAGATCAGTTTGCTCTGCAGCCTGTGATGGACAGTGTGACAGGGAATGCTCAGCCTCTGCTGCAGCAGCTTTTCTGTTGCCTTTGTGTAAAATGAGAGCTGCCATGAATTTTAGCACATGGCAAGCAGAAATGTCAGAACAACACTCTGTAGCAACACTGCTCATCCCTGTACTTCTGCTAGGATGTGGCCGGACAGTGAGCCCTGGAGACGGTAAGAGCACGTTTTCCATGTTAAAGGGTTATTTGTCAATTCAGTGTTGCTCCATTAAGGTGTATGCTTTCAATGTTATGTGCAGAACATGCTTGGTCCATAATTTTGGTGTGACATGGGGTTGGGAAATTTGCAATTAAAGTAACATTTCTGATAAATGCAGCTGAAGGAATGGGCTGAGGGAACTGCTGGAAGAAATATATGATTTTCCAGAAGGAACTACTGAGGACCATAACTAATGAGACTTAAAAGCTTCTGGTTGAGAAGCAGTGTGGGCCATTCATTCTTTACCATGGCAAATGTTAGCAAAAAATTCTGGGTCTAAATATGATCACCTGTGAAGACAAGCTGATGGCACAGGCTGGTCATGGAGGAGCAGTAATGGCCTTGCTGTCTCCTGCCCCTTCTGCTCTATTCAGGAATTAATTTCTGCAGATCTTAATACAGCTGTGATGTACCTTCACTATATGTCAAGGAAAGTGAATGCTCCTGTCCAAGGGGAAACTTAAATGATAAATTTGTTTCTAAGCAGCTTTCCATGGAGTGGTATTCTTGGAAGTCCTCAGAATGAGTTAACTGAACATGAGAGGTAAATACACCCCATAATCTGGGATTACAGGATGGGCAGCATTTAAATGTGCACCACAGGTGCATGTTACTGACACTCCTCCTGTGTCCACAGCCAACACCAGCAGAAGAGGTCAGGGCAGGAGATTCATCCAAGGAGATGACACTTGGGATGCCCTTTCAATCTCCCACCAAAGTAGCTGAGGGGCTCCTGTTACAGAGCAAGTGAATGGGGTGGGCAGGCTGGCAGACAGCTGGGTGGAAAAAGGTAATTGAAGCAGCAAGTAACTGTAAGAGGAGGCAGGATGGGGAATGAAAAGTAAGTAAAGAAGAAGCATACTAGTAACCCCTACAGGAAACTGTATCATAATCTAAAATAGGCTGTACTTGTGAGATCAAAAGTCCACGTAGCCCAACTTTGCCTTTGAAAGTGATGCCCAGAAAGGAGCATCAAGATAAAATGGCACTTGTCCAAAACTCTCCCAACTCCCAGTAATTTGTATTTATGGAGTCCCTGAGCAGAATGCAATGTCTGGGTATTTAACAGCTCATGGTAGATTTTTAACTGATAAATTTGTTCAGGCACTTTATGAACCCATGAAGTGTTTCCGAACATATGGCATGTTACCATGACACTCCACTGAGACTAACCCATACATACGCATATGCAGTTCAATTCCCTTTGACAGGCTGTTACAAATATACATGCTTTTTGCACTTCAGCCAAATTTGCATATGAAACCACATATCTGAGGAAGGAAAAACAGTTATTAAACTGCAGAGAGATCTCCCAGGTGGCAAGGCAGATGGTGCTATAGTTAATCAGTAGGACAGATTTATACTACAAGTATTGTATTTTCAAGGAAATTTCCTGTGACTTCAGAGACTCCACCACAGCTTTCCACGTAACATTAGCAGATAGATTTCCTTGGTGGTCAGGCTAAACATTTCTTTGATTGTTCTCTGCATCCATCTCAGATGCCAAGGGAAGAATACGAGTCCCTGCTCCTCCTGAAGGGCAAGTCAGTTGTGTAAAGCAGAACAGCTCCAGCAGAAGACAATGAAAATGACATTGTCATGACAGCCCACAGCCAAGGTGCCAAGGAGTGGTGGCCCTTGTGAAAGATCAGCAACTGGGGTTTCTAATAGTGCTTACATCGCCTGTCCTGAAAAGATTCCCTACCCACCCCACTAAAGTCTACCTGGGATAGACCTTTCTCTCCATGTGGCTTGTTAAAAGTCCTTGGAAATATCTGACTTTATCCAAAAGGAGAAGTGAATGCCTTGCCCAAAGGAGGAGGGGACATTTTTTCACATCAGGACCATGACCTCAGAAAACGTCTCCCAAATCTGCTGCAGCTCAAGATATAGTGCCAACTTCACTTCATCACTGTTTAACTGAGCAACACAGGGCACTGCATTCCTCCCAAGTCAGTCCCTCAGGTCCTTTAAAGTGCCCTTGCTCCCTCAGAATGCCTCCAGGTAGCCAGTATTTCTTAAGTTAAAAGCAAATTTTTTATTTAATAATTTAGAAAAATCAATGCTTTAATATCCTTTAAAATGTATTCCCCAAACTAATGCGATGTTCAGGCAAATAAACAGAATTCTAAAATGAGAACTCTTTACAACTGCAAAAGAAGCTTTTATTAGAGAAAAGTCATGTTTTTGGATATCACTATCATGTGATAGGTCAAGGGGGAATGGCTTCAAACTGACAGAGAGTAGGTTTAGATTAGAGATTAGGAAGAATTTCTTCCCTGTGAGGGTGGTCAGGCCCTGGCACAGGTTGCCCAGAGAAGCTGTGGCTGCCCCATCCCTGGAAGTGTCCAAGACCAGGTTGGACAGGGCTTGGGGTAACCTGGGCTGGTGGAAGGTGTCCCTGCTCATGGCAAGGGCATGGAACTGGATGATCTTTAAGGTCCCTTCCAACCCAAACCACTCTGGGATTCGATGATTTTGTATTGACATGTCTACACAATTTTCTTGAGTATTACAAGACAAAGGGGGACATATACTTCTCAGACTTTACTGCAGGATCAGTAATTATCAAATGTAAACATAAAAATAGACATGATTCTCATCAGAGTTTCAGTTGCAAGAAAGTAATGGAAATATTTGAAATTTTTCTACAGAAGTGCATGTGATATGATCCATATCTACACGGTCCTTGAGAGATGCTTGTCTACAACAGATACTTGGAAGCGCAGGTTGAAGGAGATCCTGCAACATTAGAGATACTCTGTTTTACTGTACAATTTTTCTCATTCAAGAATTTCCTTAACTGCAAATCCTTTTAACTTCAAATTAAACAGTTCTGGTGCTGGTGTTGCAACTCTCTGTATATCTTAATGAAACTTATTTTCACTTGAAATGTTTTTTTATATCTCTAGACTTTATTTCCCTCATCTCTTGGCTTATAAAATGAATTTCTATACATACCTTTTTCTAAGTCATATTCTTCATACTTGTCATTCTGGCTCCTCTCCTCCTTACTCCACAGGAATATTTTCCTTTTTTCAGCAGAGGGCTAAAAATGCCATCTATTCAAAGTACTGTCAGCTACCTCTAAGATAAAGGGAGCAGAAATTCATATCCTGCACCACAGAAAGAACACTTGTATTAATACTGCCAATAATCAGATTTGATATAATTAATAGAATAATTAAGTAATTTTCACAAGTGTCTGACATTGCGAAGTGTGTAAAAACCTGTGAGCCCAATTGCTTTTCTCCCAGGCTCAAGTGAAAAACCACATGAATTTTTCTGTCTGATTTCATCCTCCCAAAGCACTTCAATTCACTTCATTAGATCAACCCCTGAAAATTACTGATATTTTCTCCAGTTTTGCACATCCCCTTTCAAGTTTGATTCCATTCCACCCTGCCACACTGCCTGGATGCCTCTTTTCCCAAGCAACACAATGGCACATGTCTGCTTCCGTCAGAGCAGGGTCTTTTCCCCAGCACTGGTGACCCCAGCATTCCCCGGGGTTCCCTGGCCCATCCCACCCGTGCTGTTGTGTGCCGGTGGGGCACACCATGCAGAGCCCGAGCCAGCGGGCCGTGTGTGCCCGCGGTCTGTGGCCTGCCCGAGGTCTGTGTGCCTGGCAGCCACCAGGGCCCCGAGCCCCGACTGACAGCTGGAAGCAGCTGGCAGCTGCTGTGCTCCCCCCAGGCCAGCTCGTCCCAGGAGGGAATGGAGTGCCCGGGTGCTGGGTTGGCACAGCACCATGGCACGGGCATCCAGACTGAACAGTGAGAGCACGCTCCAGCCCCATCCTGGTGTTTAACCTTTCAGCTGGCAATGGAGCTGTGCTGGAGCAAGTCTCTCTGTGGTAAGAATAGCATCTGCTGTCTTGGGACACAGCACACTTGTCCAGGCCCTCCATGGCAGCACGTTGCACTGAGACAGGGAAAGCAGCCTACCCTCCCAGGAATGTCTTCAGGCACTATTAGTGGAAGTGAATCATCCCCACAGAAAGGCAGGATCCCTAGCAGAGACTTGTGAGAGTAGTGCTATTCTGGGCTTTTGTCACTGCGGAGGAAAGGAAGCACATGATGTCTTCATGTAGCTACCTCCATTTTCAACCACATCCATGAGAGAGGGGGAGATACCAGAGGGATTGTAAGTGGGTGCAAGTGAAAGGGGCAGGAGGCTGGAGGAAGAAACAGTCTAAAGAAGGCTGTGGTAAGTCAGAAGGGACACAGTTTTACCCATGATGTGAGAGCTGCTTCTTCCATGACTAGAGTGTCCTTTCCCACCAGTGCCCTCTGAGACAGGGCTTTTGGACAAGTCATCAGAGGAACTCTCCTGGTGTCCCACTTACCAAGAGGGCCAGGGCTCACTCCTCTCTTCCCTGTGCCTGGTTTTGCTGGCTGCATTCCATCATTCTAGTGACACATCCTCAAGCTTCCACAGTGCAGGCAATGGGAGGCAAAGGATGGTGCAGAGTTTGTAGAACAGGATTTCAGAGAGTCTCAGAAGTTAATGCTTGCACCATCCATTACAGCTGTTATAGTTTCAAACTCAGTTGGAATTCCTTCCAAAAGCTTGTAAGCCAAAGCCCTAGTGTCGATAAAGAGGTTTAACAAAGGATACAATGGATATGCATGTCCTGATGTTAACAGCTCTAGCCAGAGCCTTTGTTCTGATCTCTCCCCGGGCCAGGGGGGGAGGGAAAGACTGGCTCAGGTGGGGGAAGGGGTCAGGTTTCTGGGCTTTTCTGTGCAGGTCAGGAGTTCAGCGGCTCAGCGCGGAGGAGAGAGAACAGAGACACACACCAGGTCCGGCATCGCTGTGGGACCAGAATTGTGTCCTTTGCTCTCTGGCTTCGCCAATCACCCGCGGACGTGGCAGAGACTGCTGTGAAAGAGAGAACACGCCTTTCTTTTACACTGCAGAGGCTGCGTTTCTGCTGCTTTTGTCACCGACCCTGCGGGAGCCGACCCTGCAACTGCTGCTGCCATTCCCGAGAGAGAGGCCAGCCGGCTGGGCATGACATCGCCCCCTGCTGTCCGTAAATATAACTGCACCCCCGGAGAGAGAGAGCGGCCAACAGTTGAGGTGCAACAGCGACACCTGCTGTCTGTAGACATAATTGCATTTCCCCTTTTTTTTTGGGCTAGCCAAAAGACATTTTAACTCTTTGCCTTGTCGTTTGGGGGAGAAGGGGTTTATTACAAATTGTTGTTGTTTAGTTCTTTCTGGATATAGATACATATTTTTTTCTGTGTATTGTGTTTAAGAACTGTTATCCTTTCATATATATATATATATATATATATATATACACATTCCCTAATTAAAGTTCTGTTTTCTAAATTTAAAGGAGAGGGATTATTTCTTGGCCAACATAGATATCTTAGTTCTCCCCTCGAACTAAGACAAGAGCTAACAGGGATCCTCACGGACGCTGTGTGCCATCTAGACTCTCCCCAGCCCTGCCTGAAGCTTTGGAGATGGCTGCAGGTGGGACTGCCACCCCAGAGGAGCAGTCAGCTCACAGGTGGGCTCGGGCAGGCAAATGCTCAGGCCAAGAGGCCCTGGCTGTGGTGGCAGATCAGTGCATGCTGTGTCACAGAGGGCTAGTCTGGCCAGGTGTTGAGTGGCTTTCTCAAGGTCTTTGTGATCAAAATCTGAGGTCTGCTCCTAAAGAACCACCTCCCATTGCTCCCTGCAGAGATACAGCAGTGACAGAGGTTCTCTTCACCAATGCTCACAAGTGACAGTACTGGGAGGAAGGAATGGAGGGGTGCTGTTTTCTTCTCTTGACTTGTCTGAGACAATGTCACGTGCAGCCTGTTGTGCAAGAGAAGTCAAGGCTGACTTTTGAGGTAACGTGTTGAGGAGGTGTGTTGGTCCATCTGCTGTGTGAGAGGTGGGCACTAAGGGAAAGTCCTTCCAGCACGTGGCCCCAGACAGGACTCAGCTGTTTGCCCACTAAAGGGAAACTGGGAGCAGGTGGCAGAAGCTGAGGGAATCCAGGGTAAGGAAGATGGCACAATGTAGGGACACTGCCATTGTGCTGTAACCGTGCTCTTGGTGACTGAAATGGTCTCTGCCAAGGAACTGTAGGTTCTTGACAGTGCAGTGCACTGCACTGTAACTTCTGATTACTTACCCAGGGACTGGTTTTTAGGGCTTGTGAGTGCCAGCATCAGAAACAAGGGCAAGGCAAGGAAAAAGGACAGGGATCCCCCATTCTTGCCTCTCACATGGGAAGAAAGCTATGCTGAAAGGACAACTGGAGAAGCATTAAGAGCATGTGAAGGCAGGAGCAGGACAAGGAGCTGCTGGAGACAGAAGAGAGCACAGGCTGGATTTTCAGGAGTCTCCACAGGAATGGACAGCCTCTGAGTGTGCGGGTCATCAATCCAACATTTGCATCAGCTCCTCCTTTCCCCCACCCAGGAAAAGTAAGGAATGTGCAATATCCCAAGTGTGATGAGAAAACAAAACCCAAAGAAAGCACTGGTCATGGCATGTGTGTGCAGTGGAATCTATTCTTTATTCACTAGACACTAAGGTGGGTCCAAAGACTCATTTCAGAAGGAAGTGACCCAGAGTTTCACATTTTGTGCAGCCCTCGAGTCACTTTGCTGCCACACGACAATCTCACTCTTCCTCTTCTATCCTCCTATGAAACTCACGACTCTTGGCTCGGAGCTTGTTGACCTGCGACTCTGCAATGTCAGCCCGTTCCTCGGCTTCCTCCAGCTCGTGCTGGATCTTGCGGAACTTGGAGAGGTTGACATTGGACAGCTGCTCCTGGGAGGGAGAAGGAGTCGGTTGGGAGGAGCTCAGGGCAGGGGTGTTGCTGCTCCTGTGCCTTGGCCTGGGGGAAGGCACAAACCTGCATCCCCCCCCCACCGCTGCTTATATGTGAGTCTCACAGTGAGATCCATGAGATCTCCTCAGTGTTCCTCTCACAGATCCCCTTAACTGGGTCCAGAACCATTTCTCTGGGCTGGACTGTTTGCCACAGCAAAGAAGCAATGCTCAGGCAATCATAAATTCAGGGGCTGCAGGACTTCCCTCAGTTCCTCCCTGACTGCTGCATGCCCGGAAACAGGCAAAGGTTCCTTGCACAATTCCCAGAGCAGAATGTAGACTTGGTTTGGAAGGGTACTTCCAACCCCTGCTCTTTGTTCCACTAAAATTCTAAAACTAAGTTATTTTCAAAACTTCTTAACATATTGTTATAAGTAATAAGACCCCTTCTCACAGGCTGCTTTGTTGTTCTAATGCAAAAAATGCTGTATGCATTTACCCTCCTCATTAGTCTTCTAAGTGACTCATTGATTTCATTCTCTGAGGTGAGGCTGATTTAGGAGCCTTTCAGAGAACCTGAAGGACTCCATTATTGACCTGTGGCACCTTCCAACTTTAGTGTATTCATGTCCTCAGGCCCCAAGGCAACCTTCTGGGAAAGTGGTTCTTGCCGAGCATTCAGAGGGATACTTACAGCCTCTTCAGATTGCCTCTTGTAGGATTTCACCTTCATTTGCAGCTTGTCCACCAGATCCTGCAGCCTGAGAATATTCTTCCGATCTTCCTCAGACTAAAGCAGTTGGCAAACAGGAAAAGGAGTGAATTGGTTCCCTCACCATGGCAGGCAGCTATTCCCTTGGCAATCAGGCGCAAACACTTTTACTTCCTGTGAGAGAGTGCATCTGCCCACAGGGTCTTTACCTGGTAGGTGAGTTCCTTCACCCTCCTCTCATACTTGCGCACACCCTTCACGGCTTCAGCGCTGCGCTTCTGC
>JAWWTY010000038.1:9812948-9831040 GCA_035222235.1 Margarornis squamiger
GCTCTGCTCCCAGGGAACAGGGACAGGAGCAGAGGGAACGGCCTCAGGCTGGGACAGGGCAGGGGCAGGGGGGACATGGGGAAGAATTCCTTCACTGAAGGGGCTGTCAGGCATTGAGAGAGGCTGCCCAGGGAGATTTGGAATCCCCATCCCTGGAGCTGTCCAAGGGATGACTCGACATGGCACTCAGTGCTCTGGGCTGGGTGACAAGGTGGGGATCAGGCACAGGAAGGACTCAGTGATCTTGGAGAGCTTTTTCAACATAAAGGACTCTCTGACTCTATTATTCTATCTGGAGAGTTTAGCTGAGAGTGCTTGGCTAGATCAACACCTGACTTTGGGGACTGAAAAATCTGTGCCTTTGCAGTGACCACTGACAAAGCCACTGTATACAGAGAGCTCTTCTGGGTTTCTGCTGTGGTGCTGTGCAGGATATGGACCCATCCTTGTCACAGTCAGGAGTGCAGCACATGGCCAGGCAGTTCTGGGTAGGCCAAGGGAAGGTCTGGTTTGAACAGGAAGAGCTCAGTGAGTTGAGGTGTCTCTGGGTGTTGGCAATCACTCAGCAGTGCTTTGGAGATTGAATGCAGTGTCAGTAAGTCCCCACAGGCCAGTGATAGAAACATAAAGTCTTTTTTTGAAAGTGGTCCAAATCTCAGAAAGGGGTTGTGAAGCAGGACATAGCAATGAAGGAGATGCTTTCCTCCAGATGGCTTTTGAATATCTCCAAAGATGGAGATTTTACAATAGTTCTGAGAAACTTGTGCCAGTGCTCAATGGCCCTCACAGGAAAAAACTGTTTCCTGATTTTCACAGGGAAACTCCTGTATGTCAGACTGTGTCCACTGCTTCTTGTCAGTGGGCACTACTGAAAAGAGGCTGGATCCATCCTCTGTGTGCCTTCTCAGGTGTTCATATACATGGATGAGATTCACCAAAGCCTGCTCTTCTCCAGGCTCAACAGTCTCAGGTCTCTCAGCCTTTCCTCAGGAGAGAGGTGGTTCAGTCACTCATTCATCCTCCTGGCCCTTCACTGGACCCTCTCTAGTAGCTCTGTATCTCCCTTATACTGGGGAGCCAGTATAGGGCTCCCACACAATTCAGTGTGCACTGGACACAGCACACCAGGTGTGACCTCAGTGCTGAATCAAGGGTGAGGATCACTTCCCTCTATCTGCTGGAAACACTGCTCATGATGCAGCCAGGACACCATCCACCTTCTTCACAGAAAGAGGAAGGTGGCTCATGTTCACCTTCATGTCCCCCAGGACCCCCAGGTCCTTTTTTGCAAAGCTGCTTTTCAGCTGGTCAGAACCCAGCATATACTGGTGTCTGGGGTTGTTCCTCTCTGAGTTCAGGGCTTTGGACTTGCTTTGCATTATTGGAGCCCAGGCTCACCTCAGGGTTTTGCCTCACCAGTCCTCAACTGCACACTGTCCTTAACAGAGAAAACACTAATGTTAAATGGGCTTCAAGAATTGTAGAATCACAAAAACTCAAATTTTACTGCTGTGTTTACTTGTCTACTTAACTGAGTTAACTAATCCATGTATCAGTTTCCAGCTAAAGACTCTTTGTGACTTTAAAGCAAAGCAACTCAAGTATACAGGTACATCTACATTCCCCCAGTAAACTTCATGCTTTCCATACAAACTGGATGAGATACCTGTAGGTTCAGCAGAATGTCCACAGAAACAAGAATATATATGCTGGTTTGCCATTTGCCATCTACTTCAGAGGCTTGGCTTTCACTATCTCAAATAGTGGATTATCTAGCTCATGAAACGAGTCTCTCTCAGATCCTTAGAGAAGAATCTGGAGGGTAGAACTAACAGCCAGCAGAATCCAGTTCTAACTGTGGTTCTGGCCCATTCTGGCTGAAGCTGTTCTCAATATCACAACAGCTATGTGGAAATAAGCAACCTGTGGGCTAAGGGATAGGAGCTTGTGACCCTGCTCAGTAGGAGAACTGTAGAATTAGCACCATTATCTTGAAGGTGTGTATCTGGCAGCTTTCCTATCACCAGAGAGAATAAGAACATTCTTTGGAACAAAAAAATGGCAGCTACAAACCTACTCCATTGAAATGAGAAGGAGCAGGTTCCCTGTCCCCAGAGTCAACAGGGAAGAAACTCTCTGCCAGTCTGTTCTCCCTGGTCTGAGACTGCAGCCCTTGAGCTCTGACTGCCAGGCACACTTCACTGGCATTCCCCTCCTCAGGAGGGAAACCAGCCTTGTATTCAGAGGAATGCTACAGGATTCATACAAGGCACCATCCTACAAGGAGTGTTTGGAGTGCTGCCTGATTGCCCTGGGTGTAGAGGGGCTGGAGGATATACTGCCCCACTTAACCCTGCATCAGATGTTGGAAGAGGTCCTACTTTGGCTGAGGGTTTCTGTGTGCATATGCCAATCCACAATGTGAACATATATGCTGGCTGAAATTCAGAGACTATTGTTACTGTGGAACCCTAACTGGCATTTCTGTGTCCACCAGAGGTATTGACCTATGTCTTCATTAGTATCTCTGTTTGAGTAGCTCAGTACCAGCAAAAAACTCAACATTAACATAATGTGATTATGGGCATGATGGCTTTACTTGGTGTCTTGGAATGAAATCTCTGAAAGGTGCTTGGTATTAATCATTTGAGGATTGAAGGACTACTGAAATCTAGCAAAATTCTCCAGAATGGTGTGTATAGAGATGTGGCCCTATGCAAAGAATAATTTGCATACCGAGTCAGCTAAAACTTACAATCATTACATTAAATAGTACTACCTCCCCATCAGCAGCATTTCTAGATGACATCAAGTGTGTGGCTCACCTATCTAACAGTTGTACTGCAGTCCAGAAACAATTCTGGTGCTGGAGACCAGCTGGGGCCTGACTGAATTCAGCATTAAAATTCAGTGTCAAATAGTCCAGTGCCATTCAAATTGAATAGCAAGGCTATTCTAGTAACCCCTCTGAAAGAACCAGCATTAGACAAACTCTTTCAGTCATAAAAAGAAGATAAAATGTGAAAACATCAACTACTTTCACCTGAAATCTCTAAATTCAGATCAGTTTCCTTTTTTCCTCTTTTACATTAACTAAATAAAACACCAAAAATTAGAACTTCTCCTTCTGTGTTTTCAGTTGATCTTTAAAATACCTGTTTGAATGAAACTAGAGCTAAAGCAATGGCAGCTGTAAGAGCATGTGTTGTGAACACAGGTAGTATATGAACCCTCAGGGAATGTTTAGATGAGAAAGAAACCTGAATAAGTTTATGGAGTCTGGAAGAGAAGGCAAGAGAAAGTACAAAAAAAAGGCTGGGCAAATAACCCAGCATTCAGTGTTGTAGTGTAGAACATAAAGCTCACAAAAAGAAAAGTGAAGTGTTTGGTCAGCTGTCATAAGCATCCCTGGACAGCAGTTTAAGCTACTGAGCTTTGGACTTCATTTAATTTATATAGCTCATCTCTCTTGCCCAGGTATCATTTATGTGACACTGGTATAGTGGTTTCTTACAAAGAAGCAGTCTCTAATCCGAAATGGATGATCCAGATCTCACTGTAGTTTAATTCTGTAGATCCCAAAAAGTTACATCAGGGAAAACTTCGCCATGTTTCCTATATCCAGGCACAGCAAGGAGAAATCTGTCCAGCAAGGAACTTGTTGAAAGAAGTGCAAGTGCCTCAATGCAAAAAAGAATGCAATGTTTCCTGGGAACCATTAATTTTCTGTCAATCCTCTTTCCATCTCTGCAGGCCTTGATTTCACTGGGAAAAGGAGCAAACACAGCCCACATAAAAGGGAAGAGGCAGGCTGAAAGCCATGTCTGGACAAGGACCGTCCTGCACAGCATTGTGGGGTCGGCAAGGCTTACATTCCCTTAGAGGAGAAAGGATTCAGTCGTGCTGAAAATAGATCCTTCTGGAGACAGTTATCAGGCAGCTGCTCCCTTTCTGCCAGACCTGAAGATGTGTATTTTCTTCTCCTCATCCCGATGATTATCTGAGAGACAGGCAGTGAGGAGGCACTTTTTATGTAGGCAGCAGCCAGGATGGAGGGGGGAAGGGGAAATGCTGCAGATGCTTTGTGTTGGCTGGTGGAAACCTTCCTCTCCTGCCTGTTCAGAGTTATCAAGCTTATGAACTGAAAATACAAGAATGTGCCTGTATGGCAGGAGGTTTTGCAGTAGGAAAAGGAATCTTCTCTTGTAGTCTGGTGATCCAAAATCTTTAACCCTGGGAGCTACTCTCAAGTCCTCTGCTCTGTGACTCCCTAACTAGGACAGAGGACCCTCCAAGAGGAAGGACGTGGGTGGATATGAATATGAGTGCTCTCACTGCAAACAGTCACAGAATGTTCTGAGTGGGAAGAGACCCACAAGGATTATTGAGTGAAGCATTAGGTGAATGGCCCATGCAAGGATCAAACCCATGACCTTAGTGTTATTAGCACGATATTCTAACCAAAATCAGGATGAAATGAGTTTTGTATGGTGCTAAAAGTGTGGTCAGTTGATTGTAGGAGGCTATTATCCCTTCTGCTTGACACTTCTGGGTCCTCATTCGAAATTGTTTGTCTGGCTTTACATTCCCCAGTTCCAAAGGGATGTGATCTAAAAGGAGAGGGTCCAGCAGACAGCTGGCAAGGGTATGGAAAATTGCGCTATGAAGAGAGTTTGAGGGCATGGTTAGTTTGAGGGGAAAGCTCTGATTTACAAGAGGGGCAGCTACAAAGACAATGTGCCAAGCTTTTTTCATGAGCAGGAGACAACGCAACAAGGGGCAATGACCACAAATTGTTGCTTGAAAGTCTCCCCTTAGACATTAGTAAAATTCTTGACTATTGGGTAATGGAGAAATGGCACAGGCTACCCACAGAGGTTGTGGGGCCTCTGTCTGCAAAGCTTAACTCAGCAAAGCCGTGACTAATGGGACCAAAGCCAGCAACATGTGCTTGAAGTGAGAGACTGAACTAAAGACCTCCAGATGGTCCCTCACAACAGCAGCTCTGTGGCTTTAATGTAGAGGTTCCCTCTATCCATACAAAGCAGACAATTGCTCAAAGCCAATCAGTAAAGGCATCTGCACCTTCACTTCTTGTGCTAAGAAACCAAAATTTTCCTGGGGTCCTAAAAAATAGCGTTTCTCAGGTAGACAACTGGGCATGAATCTTTAATTCCACTGCATTGTTGAAGACAGTTCATTCCGGGCAACTTGCCAAAGCAAATTCCTCCAGAACACCAATTCCATAGCACTGCTTCTCAAATACATCACCTGGAAATGCCCTCAGCAGCAGGGGACTTTGGTTGCTTTCAGTCCTTGAAGAGAAGCGTGATACGCAGAGTCAGAGAGCTGTGGAGCTCACTGGGGCAGCAAAATGCATCCCATCACATCAGAAAGGAGTTCCACCAGGTCAGGAGCAGCAGGGCAGGCAGAGTACAGGAGTGTCCTCTTGTTACCACAGGCTGGACACATTCACAGTGGTAATTGCCTTGTATACTTGTAAGCACTTCCCCAGGCCCACCATAGGACTTTAGGGATTTGGTACAAACATTTCTTCATTCTGAGACACCAGGTACCATTTGTCAGAAAATATGTGTGTGATACAGTGAGCAGCAGCTGACATCATCTCTGTGGGGTATTTCTGATTGTAGCATAACAAAGAAGGAAATAAGATTACCTGACATCCCTACCTGCAGCAAGGGGATTAGACTAAATGGGCTCTAAAGGTCCCTTCAATCCAAACCCTTCTGTGGTCTCTGTGATTCTGAGAATGTCAGACTCTCACATCCGAGACCTTTGCCATCATCCCAATCTCCCCACACACCTACCCTCCGCATGATATTCCACCCAGGTGGTGAAGCCTTCTACAGCACAAACCACCTCAAGTTGGTGAAAAATGTCATGTGACTGGACCAAGAACCAAGCAACTTACACACAGGAAACTGTACTGAAAACAATGTACTCTCTGTGGCCCTGCCAGTAACGAGAGACAGAAGCATAAGCACATTCCTACTATTTCAATATGAAGGCTAAGCCTTTGGCCTTCTCAAGTCTCAGTCACCTACTTATACCCCCACATTGAGTCTGTAATGCTCATGGGATACAGCAGACATGCCCTTCAACAGGGATCCCCTTGCACACAGTGCTAGGGAGCCCCGGGAGGCTGGAGAGAGCTCTGAGCTGCTCAGTTCTGCTGCAGTAGGAAACCTCCTGCTGTGGGGTGATGGCCTGGAGAGCAGGCTCAGGTGCCTACACCAATTGCAGTGTCTCCTTTGTCTGGGGACAGGTCACCTCAGCTACTGCTCGGTGATCAGGATTCGTGATGGTCTGACCAGCAACTGAGAGGCACCCTGGGCCATGGGAAGCACCAGGAACATCTCCATGGATGTGCTGCTCCTCTGAGCACACATTACAGTCAAAGTGAAAGGAAGTCAGCCCTGCACGTGGTAGGTCCCTACTGGTGATTACTCTGCCCTACTTCAGCTGAATCAGCTTGCTGGGCGACTGGTCTTCAGACCCTCATAAACCGCAATAGATGTTCCATAACAGAGAATTTATATACATCTGTTCTTGTTTACAGACATGTCAATGTTTGATGTGTTATCAACTGTCTCATAATACTGTCACACAGGGGACAGGCTTGGTGACAAGAAGCTGTGCTTGGGTATGCTTCTGAAGTTGGGTTCCTCTCATTTATGAGAGGACCTCATATGACTTAGTGTTGAGAAATTCAAAGATTTTTGTTCATGTGCTGCACTTGTTATTTATTTTTGGAAGAATTTGCATATTTTCCCTCAAAGTCTCCAGAGGAAGAACGTCCTGCCTCATCATTGGTACAAAAGAAATGGTTTGTATAGCAAACCACAAACACTAGACTTGCTTTCTTTTCTTTGACAAAATACAGGTGGGTGTTACAGCACTTCCTGCAGTGGGGATCCTGCCCTGCAGAGCTCTGGCATAGGCAAAGCCATTTTGCTTCACCGTTATGTGATTATTATCTCCTGTACACTGAATGCTTGGCAAAAATCCTATTTCACTTTGTCTGTACTATTTATAATATTATGTAAGAACACCATCTCCTCACCTGGTTGTTCCTGTCCCAAAGTGAAAGACCCTAGCTTGATTCTCCAGTGCTCCCATCAATTTTGTCCTCTCTCTGTACCCTTCCTAACTGCACAGGCTGAACCTGCAGACAGCAGGTGGTCCATGGGCCTGGTACAATGATTTCTGGTTTATTCTCAGTTGATCTTGAGAATTCCTGATACTCTTTTTGCCTTCTGTGGTCACCAGTGAGCACTGACTTGACATTTTGAGGCAAGTTCACTATTCTGGTAACCTTCTGTCTTCTTAATCCTGGTCCTCCTTTCAGGGGCTATGGACAGAGAAGTTGAAGTTCTGTTTTATCTGCTAAAAGGAATTTTCTGACTGGTGATTATACCAGTCTGCCTCACAGGGACAACGTCTTTCTCAGTGGCTTTCATCAAAATGACAGTGAGTGGGACTCCAGAGTGGCACAGCCCAACAAACAGAGCAGTGGAGAGACGGAAAGCAGCAAACTTTTATTTGAGGTGAGAACTCATCACTGAGTATCAGAGTTGTGCTGTTACTCAGACTCCTCGTGTTCCCAGTAAACACCAGCGGAAGAGCTGGCCAAGGAGGTGACATTCAGGATGCCCTTTTTCACCCACCAAAGCAGCTGAGGAGCTCCTGTTACAAAGCAGGGGAGTGGGGTGGGCAGGCTAAGACGCCTCCGGGTAAAACAAAGAAAAAAAAGAGCAAGTGGCAAAAGGGGGAGGGAAGGAAAATCAGGATTAGATGCGTAATATTAGCACTAGCATCAACTGTATCCTAAAAAAGACAGCAATGAGGTGATACTTTCCTCGGCTGGCACTTGTTCATGACAGATGCACAAATGCCACTTCTGGGCAGATTTCAGTGCTGTAAATGGAAATATACTGGTATGGAATTTCTATAAATTTACTCACTGTAAAAATTAGACTTTTCAAGGTTAAGACAGCCCAGTGGATTACCAAAGAATTTGCTGAGTGACAGAGTCACTGTAATGAAATTGCCAACAGGATACTTAGCACAATCTTCTAGTGACCTTTTTTGAACTAACTTTTTATGTCGCAGAATAGTTCCTTTTGCATCCTTAGGAAATGTATCAATAGTCTCATTATTTTGTGTTGGCAAAGAGATTCCTTTGGGGGTCAGGCTAAACATTTCCCTTAATCACTGTCTGCAGCCATCTGAAGTGCCAAGGGAAGGATACAAGTCTCTGCTGCTCCTGAAGGGCAAATCAGTTTTGTGAAGCAGAACAGCTCTGGCAGAAGACAATGATGACAATGTGACACCAGGCAGCCCACAGCAGGGGTGTTTGACATCTCAATCAGGACTGTGGCCTGAGAAAATACATGTTCAATCTTCTGCACCTCAAAATGCTGTGCCAAGTTCAGCATTGTTTTGCTGAGAAACACAGGTGTATATTGTCTTGCAAATCAGTCCTTCAGGTCCCCCAAGTGTCTGCTGCTCCCTGACAAGTGTCTTCAGGTGAACACTGCTTGGCACGGTGCCTCAAAGGGTCTTGCTGTGGACTCATGACATGACCCCACACTGCTGTTTGCCTCTCACAATTGGCTAATTTTGAGTATTTCCTCTCTGGGCTCTAATCCCAGAGTTTTCATATGTGCTGGACTCTGCTTCCTCAGCAGTCCCGTGATGATATCAGGGCTGCGCTGCTGGCACTGGGGTGGGGGTGATGGGGTTGCAGGGCCTGTAAGACCACAGCTGTGAGACCCTAACAGCAAGGTTCATGTGATCATAGGACAAGGGGGAATAGCTTCAAACTGGAGGAGGGTAGATTTAGATTAGATCTTGCAAAGCAACTCTTCCTTATAAGGCCCAGAGAAGCTCTGGCTGCCCCAGCCCTGGAAGTGTCCAAGGCTGGGTGGGACAGGGCTTGGAGTAACCTGGGCTAGTGGAAGGTGTCCCTGCCCATGGCAGGACATGGGACTGAATGACCTTCCAGTCCAAACCAAACCAAACCATTCTATGATTCCTCCTCTCCTGGGGCTCCTGACAAGAGCTTACAGTGTGAACTATGAATTTTCCTTTACCAATAAAAAGTTTCTGAAGAGGGTTATTTTCAGCCATGTTCTCTGCTATTACTGGAATGCTGCATTTAAGCTCAGGAGGTCTCTGGCCATCCACTTGGAACAGCAGACCTATATGAGCCCATCAGCCGCATTTATTTAAAATGTTTTTTCAGATATGTTCATTTATAACCACTCTGGACTGATGTTTTTCTCAAGACCTTTGCACAAGCCCTTATCAGGTGACAGGCAGCCTCGCTCTACACAGTGTCAGTGCCAAATGTTCCTCATTCCCCACAAAGCAGTGAGGAATTCGTCTTCCTTAAATCACTGCTCCTCTTTGATCCTGATAATCCAGCAGACTTCATAGCAGTTGCTGTCAAAGGTGAATTTGTTCCCAGCCTCTGCTCCTTTTGTATGAATCCTCCCCCAGCTCGGAACAGTTAATTCTTTCCTTTTCCCATTACATATCTACCCCATCCTCCCAGGACTGGCAGAAGCAGCTCTCACCACTCAGAGACACTTGGCTTCCACTGCCAGCTCCTCCTCCACTTCCAGGTTGTTTGGGTTTTTTTCTTGTATGATTCTTCACAAAACATATGCCTGGGTGGTGGCCACAAGCAGGGCTCACACAGAGTGACAAGCCAGGTCCCTGTGAGCTGGGGCACAGCAGCAGCTCAGAACTTGGACCACTTTGCACCCTCCCCATCCACTTACCCTCTGTCAGAGAGAACAGCAGCTCCTGGGGCTGCTGGACCCCAACCAGCGCTGCCTGAGGGCAGGCTGGGGCAGCTGAGGTCTGGCTGTGTTTGGGAGCTCCAGCCAGGGACTCTCAGTAGTCCCTGAATTCTTCATCCCTCTGGGAAAGTGAATTTTCACTCCCTCCTCCCAGTACAGGTTGTGTTCCCAGGTTTGGGAAATGTTGTCTGAGGATAAGCTCTGCTCTGCAGTGCAGCAGGCTCTGCTCAGCACCAGGGGCATGAGAGATGAGCCTTATGCACCTTAGCAGTAAGGAAACAACAGACGATTTCCTTTTACAGAATAAATAGAGTAAATCATTTCTGCAAAACTAAAAATAAGCTTTATAAAGCATTGTAGAGGTAGGATACAATTTAGTCAATTGCATTATTGTTGCAATGTTTCCCAGCAGTTTTCCCTCAGATTTCTCCTGACCTTTCTTCCCCAGGAATGATGCTAAGTAGTCATTCCTTCCACTCCCACATCCTCTACCATCTTATCACTTATTTCTTTTCCTCACATACATCTGTTTTACTTTCCTCCTCCCAGACACTCCCTGCACTCTCCAGTGTACTTTCAACCCTGACTCAGCACTGTGGTTACTCTTTCACACTCTCACTTACCAGCTCACCATTTTTTCTGTGACAAGAGTCGCAAAACATCAAATTCAGTTGCCCACACAAAATGTATTGGGACCCATCTCTACTTGATGTGAATGTGTTCAACAGGCTGCTCCAGCTCCACTTGGATGAGAAAAGGGAAAATGCTTTCTGCAATGCTGCTGTTCCAGGAGCAAGATTAGAGCAAGCCCTTCCTGTGCCTTCCGCCCCAGGGAAAGGATTCATGGACTGGGATCTCTTGCTGATCAGCAAAGGAAAAGATGGGCTTTTGGGGACTTTTGTGCTACTTTTTCATTTACGAGAGGGGGTGCCCTCTCGACCCCAAATGAGATCCAAGTAAACCTCTGGAAGTACCTGAGGACGTCCCAGGAGGGAATGGAGCACCCGGGTGCTGGGTTGGCACAGCACCATGGCACGGGCATCCAGACTGAACAGTGAGAGCACGCTCCAGCCCCGTCCTGGTGTTTAACCTTTCAGCTGGCAATGGAGCTGTGCTGGAGCAAGTCTCTCTGTGGTAAGAATAGCATCTGCTGTCTTGGGACACAGCACACTTGTCCAGGCCCTCCATGGCAGCACGTTGCACTGAGACAGGGAAAGCAGCCTACCCTCCCAGGAATGTCTTCAGGCACTATTAGTGGAAGTGAATCATCCCCACAGAAAGGCATGACCCCGAGCAGAGTCTTGTGAGAGCAGGGCTATTCTGGGCTTTTGACATTGAGGATGAAAGGAGACACATGATGGGTTGATCCTCCTGGCATGGGCAACCTCCAAAGCTCTCTGCAGCCTTGTCTCCTCCTCTAAGAATGGCCCCTGTGAAGGCTGAGGGGTGATTTGGTGGGACCTGGGAGTCCGGGTGATAGGGGCAGAGAGAGCTGTGAGTTTGAAGGGGGTGCAGGGCCAGCCTGCAGTGCTGCCAGCAGTGCCCAGTCCTCAGTGCCACTAGCAGTGCTTAAGGCAGGTCCTGCCTGAGGGTGTGCACGTGCTCCTGAGCTTAGGGCACACACTTACCTGCCTTATTTTCATCCACATGCACGAGAGTTAGAGATACCAGAAGGGATGTAACTGCATGCATTAAAATGCAAATCCTTTGCAGCCAGGAGGGTATTCACCTCTTTCCACCTGAAGCTCTCCATCTCTGGGTGGTTCTTCAGCATACAGAATATTTGAGAGGCCCCTTTTCCTCTTTCCAGCCATCACAAATCCCCTCCCTGACTTATTCCCATGCTTTTAACATCCTCTTTCTTTTTCTGGTATGATTTTTTTTCATTCCACTTTTTTATATCTCATTTATTTCTGTTTCATTTTCATTGCTTTGTGAAAAGTTGCAAATTAAGCTGGAAAAACTCCCATTCTCCCAGAAGAGTTTTCCATCTGGATCAACCAGCCAAGCTGGTCTCCCTTGTGCCTCCACATTCAGCTGCAGTCACAGCAGCAGTGTTAGCAGGCAGGAACAAGTGGTCAGGGGATTGAGTGTGTATTGAGTAGCTTATAAAATGCTGCCACTAAATGCAATCCCACACCCCTGGGGGATCAGTCTCATGGTAGCTCCTGGAAAAAGGCCACTTAGCACCATCCCAGCCTCCTAAGCCATTCCCAAGCACATCCAGCACTCCTGCAGACGAAGACTCCATTGGTTCTGTTGGCAAACAAGAGGCACAACTCCTCATCCATGGGCAAGTTATTTTTTCCGGCAGCCTAAAAAATCAAACTGCCTCCTGCTACAATGCCCCCAGTGTGGTTTTGCTCATTGGGCACCCCCCATGTCTCTCAGAACACAGAACAAGGGGCGTGGGCAATGTGCAGAGTCCCCCCTTGGCTGCTCACTGAAAGGTCAGGCTGGTGATAAAGGCCTTATGATGTGGTTCAGGTTCCCACAGAGCACCCTGTCCAGGTGGAGGCTCAACCAGGGCCTTAGCACCTGGTCCCTGGTGTGGCAGCTCTGGGATGGGTTGTGTGCTTCTCTGAGGGTCTCCAGCAGTGGAATGTTCACACTCATGCTGCCCTGAACCATCAGCACGAGGTAAGCTTCTTTGCAGTAACTCAGGCTGTGAAGGTTTGTGCCCATGACCATGCACTTCTTTCAATTTTATTTTTTCTTCTTGCATGCAATTGGTAATGTTCAAAGTGCACCACAGGTTTCCCACAGAGCTGCACTGCTGCCAACAGGCCCTGAGCCCAAATCTGCAGTCCTGCTCTCAGGTTCCTCAACTCTAAACCAGCTAAACCTGCACACAGGCATTGTGGTCTCTGAATAAAGTCAGCCTGGGGGCTCAAGGTGCAGGTGGGAGAGACAGGGTCTGGCACTGCCATCCAGCCAACCAACTGTGAGTAAGAGCCCATGCTTTAAACCAAGAGTGAATTCCCCATTATGAAATGGGAGAGCTCCACTGCCAGCAGAAAGTAGCTGGTGCAGTGAGGGTAGGGATTATCCTGCTAAAGCCATATCCCTGCAGAGCCTTTCAGGGATTGCTGGGTTTGCTGTGCTCTGCCCACTGTGGGGGGGTCTCAGAGGACCAGGACCTGTGTAGCTGGGACAAGAGCAAACAACAAACTTAGTACCCAAAGCAGGAAGGAGGGCTGGGATTACATGATAATGCCTGGAGACTCTGAAATGTGTAACACCAGTCTGATCAGGGTTGCTAGACTCGCCCAGCACTTAGTAGTTTTGCATGGCTGCTCTTAACCAAATTACAACTGTTTTTCTACAGGTCTATGAAGTAGATTATTGCACTGGGTAACCAGGCATTTGCCATGGTGGAGTAACATCAGTGATATGGCCTAAGAGCAAAGGAGGACATGGGATTGCATCCTGAAGCACAGCATTATGCTATGAGCTGCTGAGAACAAGGTGCAGGCATTTCCCTGGAAAAGTGCTGTTTCCAGGCAACAGGAACTGAAACAGAAGTCATCCCTTGGGAACACAAAAGAGCAACATCCAGATATGTTCCAATGGGTGTGAAAACTAACATTCAGTTCTGATTCCCCAAAATCACAGGCCCATAACAGTGGAAGAAGGTCTGTCTTGAAATTGTCATGGTGTGGGGACAATTTTTGGGGAAACTAATGGCTAGACTGACTGATAAGGTTTATTGAAGTTGCAGATTTCTCAGACAAACTGAAGATCTCACATCTCATTAGTTCAGTATTTTCAGTTATTTTCTGGACAGTAAGAGAAAAAGTTGGACCACTGCACAATAATCATTATCAAACACTCTTCAGAAAACGTAAAAAATCAATTGTAACTAGGGCAGTGGTTCACAAATGTCTGGAGAACAAGGTAAGAGGGGAAATCAGAAACCCCAAACCCTGTTCGACCTGACAATACAGCCATCCTGCCTCTTTGCCACTGAACATGAGTGCACTGGGTGAGGAGGAATGAATGGGTGTCTGACACATTGAAACCTTCAAGGGTGTCATGGGAGGGACAGGTGTCTGCTGGTTTTATTAACCTCTTTGTAGTTGAAAACTGAGAGAGAGGTGACACCCATCACTCTTTTTCAGACAGGAGTGACAGAAAATTCCATGTTTTTCTGCTCCCATCCTTGTTACTGCCAGCAGAAAGAGGCTTGACTCCTTCCTGAGTGCTGCCTGGCTGTGTCCTGGACACAGACACAGAGACACATTTTGATATACCTTTCCTAGGCACACAGGTATGAAGCACTCACCTAGAACTTCCCAACAGTGGCAGCAACCTATTTGACCCAGTGCCTAGTGCTGTGCACAAATTAATTCAACTTCTCAGAGCACTAGGCTATCTGCCTAAATGTACCCCATTCCCTCTCCAGCCCTTCCTCTACTGCCAGGAGTGTCTCCTCAGCAATCTTCTGGGTTTTCTCCCTACCTGACATCCTGCAGTTTCAACCATACCATGCATTCACCACAAAGTAGCTGAACAGGTGCTTCTCCCTGAAAAAACATCAAGCATAATTGTGGTGCCCAGAGCCCCTGGGGAGATGAGCTTCCGGCAGCTACTCAGACTTTGCTGCTAATGTTGCAGAGT
This sequence comes from Margarornis squamiger, assembly GCA_035222235.1. NCBI lineage: Eukaryota > Metazoa > Chordata > Aves > Passeriformes > Furnariidae > Margarornis > Margarornis squamiger. Next base: position 9,827,399 of record JAWWTY010000038.1, read on the forward strand.
GTTTCATATCTATTTCCATGGGAACAAGCACGTAAGACATAAATTCAAGTCCTGCTCTGCTCAGACCTGCAACACTGGGTAGGTCAGAATTAGACCAACGTTCTGAAAGCTGGTTTGACTACAAGGAGATTCTAAACACTGAGTCTGCAATGCTCACAGGTGGCTGTGGGCTCACAGGCTGCACCAGTCTTGCTCTCCCATGCAGAGATGTAAGAGTGTAACTAAGCACGCACACTCTAATTTTGTTCACATTGTATGTCTGACATACCACATCTGTACAGTACTTTATTGTAACCTTCATTTAACAAGGTCAGGATACCTGCTTCCCACCAGAAGGTGAGGAGGAAACCTCTCAAACATCTAGGTTTCAAATTCAGGGTAAAATTGATTAAACTGATCAGAGCAGAAGTAAGACTCGAACCCACAGTTCTGACTATGCTTAACTTAGCAACAGAATGACTCTCATTTGAACACCCACATTTGGAGCATCTGAAGTTGCAGATATCTATTTTATTGACACTGGTACAGCAGCAGTGACATAAAATGTTTGTGTTCACAAACAAATGGAACTTGACTTCCTACCAGTGTAGCTCTAGCTACTGCAATTCCACAGGTGGAAGTTGTGGAAGTTGAGGTTATCCCAGAGGATGCTCATTTTTCAGTTCCTAGCACCACCTGGAAGGGAAAGACTTTGTTTAGTCTACACGTGTGCAGATGAGTCTTTTGATCCTTGAAATTATCCATCCGAATGCACCATCGAAGTAGGATGTGCAAGTGGAGCTCAGGCCAATGCAGTGGTGTCTGTAACCCTTAAGACCACATCATGCTGTCGGACTGATGGGCTCAAATGCAGAAACACATCTGGTGTGTTTCTGAAGTGCTGCTTTAATGTTGCAGTGCTTAAATTATCCCCACCCTCACCTCCTGGGACAAGGAGTACCCCAACATTTTCAAAAGTGAATGTAGAGCATGGAAGGGCTTAAAAGATTCAGGCATTACAATGACTAATTTTCAGGCCTCCCAGAGCAGAATCCAGGACTTGTGCCAGGTGCCCAGGCTGATTATATACTGCACAGTATCAGGCACCTCAAAGCAGGATCTAAATCTACAGCATAGTGCAGAGAGTGGCCCATAGTCAGTCTGTTCAACCTGTCTTTACCTGGGCATATCCCAAAGGAGATACCCAAAATCCTCCCTCTCTCTGGGCTTCCAATTCTTTTAGAGGTTGAGCATTCCCTCTACAAAGTAATTTCATGTCTGAAGACACCTGGACTCAACCTTCCTAGTGCGTCTCCTGGGCTCTTGGCAACATACCCTGGCAAGTGGTGCAGGGCATTAGGTGAGTCCCTGAAGGCTGCAGAACAGCCTTTGGCAGAAACAAGTGTCTGTAGAGTCTCAGGCCAGATCCTCCAGGAGAAGGCAGGTTCTCCTCAGCATCTCTTCCAGAGGGAAAATGCTGTATGAGTAAGAGGATGCTGCAGAAGGCAGCCTGGAGCCAAGGTTCTCCATTTACTGGATATGTGCTCTAGGCACTACTAATTTTTCCAAAACGTACACTGAGGGGTTTTTACCTCCAGCCACAAACAAAGTTAGACTAGTCTGGTCAAAAGATCACACTAGGAAAGTTAGCTCCAGTCCTGGTGTCAGTCTTGGGCTGGAGATACTTCCCAACTGCCTGGGAAGTTCAGCTGCTGCTCTTTTCTCAACCAGAAAGCTAATCCTGCCTAAGGCTCACAGAAGAGCTGTTTTAGGAATGTTCAGAGTTAGGGTGACTCTCATTATGTTCACTTTAAGAGACAGCTCCTTAAATCTAAAACTAATATGATGAAACCAGACAGAAAGCTCATGCCCAGCACCACAGCCTGAAATGTCAGAGTCACAGAATGTTGTGAGCTGGAAGATCATGTGTTCCAAAACCCCTGACATGGACAGGGATATCTTTCACTAGACCAGGTTGCTCAGAGCCCTGTCCAACCTGAGCCTGAACATTTTCAGTGACAGGGATCCACAACTGGCAACCTGTGCCAGTGTCTCACCACTCTCATTGTGGAATATTTCTTCCTTATGTTCAACATAAACATAGCCTGTTTCAGTTAAAAGCCATCATCCCTTGCTTTGTCACTAAAGGCCTTTGTAAGAAGTCTTATACTGTCTTTCTTATAAGTCCCTTTTACATACTGAAAGGCCAGAATAAGGTCTCCTTGGAGCCTTCTCTTCTCCAGGCTGAACAACCCCAACCCTCTCAGCTTTTCTTCAAAGGCCCCAGAGTTGTCCTTTCGACTGCTGGCTGTACCCACTGGCAAGGCACTAATCTGCAGCTTGACTTGCTTGAGCAAAGAGCACAATTGCACACCTGCCCCCTGCAGTGAAGTCTTACCTTTGTAGCAGGACCTTCTTGGGCTTTAGTTCTTAGCTTGTTTATTTGGCTCTCAGCAATACCTGCCCTTTCCTCAGCCTCATCTATCTTATGCCGTGCTTTTCTCAGTTTGAAGAGATTAATATTGGCTTGTTCATCCTGAAATTGCAAAACATACAGAAATTAAACCCATTTGGCAACATGCTGGGGCACAGAGCCAACTTATAAACTGACAGTCCTATGAACGGGTAAATAAGTATTTGCTTCAGTTTAGTGACTCACAGCTTCCTCAGCTTGTCGTTTGTAGGATTTGATTTTCATCTGCAGTTTATCTACCAGATCTTGCAACCTCATCATGTTCTTCCTGTGTTCTTCATTCTGTGGAAAGAGAATGTGCAATTATTTGTCTTTGGGAGACAAAACATCAGAAGAATTGCTTTCTATTTTTACCTACCTGGAGAGTGAGCTCTTTGACACGCCGCTCATATTTGCGGATGTTTTTCATAGTCTCTGCAGATTGTTTATGTTCTTCTTCCAGCTCAGCTTCTAATTCTTGGATCTGGTGAATTAGGCAACAATTGGCTTTAGCAGGACTCACACAGGATTTGGAGAAGAAAGTTGTCTCTGACTCCCATGTCCAGTGCTGGTACCCACCCTGGCCTCCAGCTTATGGATTTGCTTCTTGCCTCCCTTCAGGGCCAACTGCTCAGCCTCATCCAGACGGTGCTGCAGGTCCTTCACCATCTGGTCCAGGTTCCTCTTTGTCCTCTCCAGGTGGGCATTGGTGTCCTGCTCCTTCTTCAGCTCTTCTGCCATCATGGCCACCTTGGAAGGGAGATGACACAAGAAACTGGAACAATGTGCAGGAACAGGGCATGTTGTGCATCAGCATTTACTCCTATTTTCTGTTGACAGTTTATGCCATCCCATTTCCTGCTTCATTTTTTTTTCCATGACATAATAGTGGCAGAAACACGACAGGAAATAGTAGGAAAAAGGATGGGACAAGGCCGTCTTGCTGCACACATGGAACTGGAATGACAGAAAGTAAATGGTCTGTCCCACTGTGTGGTCACACTGTGACCTCCACTGACACCTGGATGTCACAGAATCACAGAATATGCTGAGTTGGAGGGGACCCACGAGGATCATCCAGTCCAACCCTCAGCCCTGCACAGGCCCATCCCTAAGAGTGCCCCAGAGTATCATCCAAACACTCCTGTAGCTCTGGCAGCCTTGGGGCTGTGCCCACTGCCCTGGGGAGCCTGGTCAGTGCCCACCACCCT
>JAWWTY010000038.1:9838960-9861069 GCA_035222235.1 Margarornis squamiger
TCCCCGAGCTCAGCCGTGCTGTCCGCGTGCTTCTTGCGCAGGGCGGCAGCCGTGGCTTCGTGCTGCAGCGTGGCCTCCTCGAGGTCACGGCACATCTTCTGGAATTCTGCCTCCCGCTTCTTGTTAAGTTCTGTTTGAGCCACGGTGGCTCCTCCAGCCTCTTTGAGACTTCCACTGATTTGCTCAAGTTCATGAGCCAGCTCATCACAATGCTTCTCTGCTTTTACCCGCGTCACTCTCTCACTCATAGTCTCCTCTTCCAGCTCTGCAACATGGGCCTGGATAATGAGGGAATAGCACATCAGGAACTAAATAGGGAACAGGTAATGCAGTGCTTAGTTTAATGTGTATTTGTCACAGGAAAACACCAAGCCCCTTGTTTTGGAGACCATAAGCAAAACAAACTCCCTTCAGATTTCGTTGTTTTGGCAATGTAGGCAAAGAGTTACTGACAAGAAAGGACCTATGGATCCACTCATGGTAAGTTTACATCACAGCTACCTGTTGTTGTATGGGGCTTGTGTGGTCAAGTTTTGGTAGTGTGGGGATACAGAGGTGGATTCTGTGAGAAGCTGCTTCCCCCATATCCAACGGAGCCAATGCTGTGGACAAGCATTGTTCATGACACTGCAGTTTAAACAAGCAAACAATAATGATGAAGTAATTACATAAAGTTTCTTACCTGCAATTCTCTGATCTTCTTCTGCAACTGAGTACCTGTATTTTGCTGTTCTGCAATTTTCTTTTGCTTCTGGTTAAAATCAAAGTCTTTTCTGTGAAGGAAATATTTGTTTAATAAAGAGAAAATATGTCCAGTTAAAACCAAATAGTAAATTTGTCCCTAATTTTTTTCCTCATACTTCCTTAATTTTTCATCTAAATGTTGTTTATCATTCTCCAGATCCACTATGGTTTCTTGTGCAAGTTTCAAGTCTCCCTCAAGCTTTCTCTTTGTTCGTTCAAGATCCACACACACTTTTCTTTCCAGTTCTAAAGATTCTTTGACCTGTAACATAAACATATATAAACATAATACAGTAGAACAACTCAAGAATATGCCCCTTCTCCTCCTGTTGAACATACTCACATGGTTCACTTGCTGCTCCAGCTTGATCCTTGCTTTGGTGAGGGTATTAACTTTGTCCTCCTCAATTTGCAGGTCATCCAGTGCCTGCTGCTGGACTTCTTGCAGGGTTTTCTTCTCCTTAACTAATTTTGCAATAGTCTCATCCAAATCTGTCACTAGTTCTGTCAGATTTTTCACCTATTGCAAGGCAAAACACTTGAAGGTCACTAAAAATGTTGGTCTTTACATAATCAGTGAACACTGGTAATAAACTTGTTGCAAGACTGCCAAAGAGACTTAATTACTTGCATTATATAGTCAAACTATGCAATCTCTCTGCTCATATATGAACCCTTCAGAAGTCACAAAGCAACGCTGAACTTTCATTTTAATGCATTTTTGTATGCATATGGGTTCATTTGGTGACCAAATTCAACACCAAAGATCTCCTTATGCAACACTGTGTTACTGTTCAAGCTGACTGAACCTTTAAAGCCTACACACAGACAGAGCAACTGTAATTAAACATACAAATAGCAGAAATAAAAAGGACCTTGTTTTCTGTGACATGCTTTTCCTTTTCAGCCTTGACCAATGTTAACTCAAGGTCATCAATATCTTTCTTCAGCTCAGAGCATTCATCATCCAGTTTCCCTTTTCTGGCTGTCAGATCAGCATTTATCTCTTCTTCATCCTCCAGCTTTTCTATTACCTCTTTTATTCTTGCTTCCAGTAGGAATTTTGCTTTGATCAGCTGATCACATCTTTCTTCAGCATCAGCCAAATTTTCATTTTCCTTTTTACAGAAAACAGAAATGTGCTTCATTGTCACACATTGGCACTGACACTTGCAGAAATCACCTGCTCATTAAGTAACTGGAACATGAAATAACAGAATTCCCTTTCAGCCCTTTCCTGAACACTCAGAGAAAACAGATGTAATCTAAAGAGCCAAAAATTATTTAAATTACGTACAATCTCTATTTGCAGCTGCAGGTCCTTTTTCTCTTGCACCAGAGTCACCATTTTCTCTTCCAGTTCATTCCTCTTGGTTTCTGATTTAGCCAGTTCTTCTTTTGTTCTCTCAAATTCTTCCTTCAGCATGGCCATTTCTTTCTCAGTTTCCACACTTTTTAAGAGGGGTTTTAACTTGAAGTACAGCTTCATCCAGGGCCACTGCTTGACTTTCATGAATGCACGGATGTTGTACTGGATGCAGAATATGGACTCTCTGAAACCAAAGTACTCCATCAGTACTGTGAATAAAGCCCATCTTTGAGGAACCAGACCTTGCAGAGGACACACACCTTCTGTCAAACATTGTTTTCAGCTCAAGCCTCCTGAGGTATCCCCTGCACAAAGCCTGAGTCCGTGTGATCAGCTGTCCTAAGCAATCATCTCGCATCTCTTCCAAGACACCCAGCAAGCCTGCCTTGAAGAACACCTGCAGCCAAGGAAGAGAGATCACTCATTGCGGGGCTTGCATTTTAATGCAATGAATGATTTCTTATTGCAGGGAAAAATTAAGCATTTACCTTAGTGTGTCCAAATTTGTACTGAGTGTGATCTATCTCAATGGAAGAAAGCAACTTTTCACATGCCTTCTTGCTGTCAATAAACTTTCCCTCTGGAATGACACTGGCATTCAGAAGGCGGTATCTGACAAAATAAAGGAAAAAAGCTTAGCCATCAGTATCATTTTAGTGCAGAGGATGCCACAAGAACAGCTGTCAGTCTGAAGATACAGAGGAAGGCTGAGTCTGACTCACACCTCCAGCTTCAAATGGCAAAGCAGTAAGAAAAGCAGCAAACAGGAGCAGGTCCTTTCAGTAGGATCCAAGGATATGTTACAGCCCTCACTGAGACTGAGGGCATGGATGGTCTGTCCTCTGCACCTGAGAGACTGATCATGTGTGTCACAGTCATTATCACTAATCTATGGGGCCAGCTCACTGGGTTAGCTGTAAATTCAAAAAATGAATGGATTTTAGGAATAGGGGAACTGCTGCAGTTAATCTGAGTCCTGGTATAATCCACACAGAGAGGCCTCCCAGAGCTTGCTCACACAGCCCTCTCATTATTAAGCTAGTATTTATTTAAAAAAAAAAAAAAAGAATAAAAGAAAAAAAGACATTTCAATCTAATCTGAAGCCTTTGAAGCCTTCAAAGCTCGGGAGTGTCCCAGGTTAACTATTCACCCTCACTGTGGGAAAGGTATACTTCACTTCTACCTTGACAACATTCTTTTTCAGGTCTTGCCCTTGGACTCTTTCTTTTAGTTAGTCTTTTAGCAGACAGCTTCCTGCACATCAGAAATCTTTACATCTGTAGGCTCTCTACACCACAAACAAATCATCTGTTAACATTCAATTTCATGAGTTAAATAGAACAATGGAATGGTTTAGGTTGGAAGGTACCTTAAAAATCACCCAGTTCCACGCCCTTCCATGGGCAGGGAGACCTTCCACCAGCCCAGGTTGCTCCAAGCTCCCTCCAACCTGGTCTTGGGCACTTCCAGGGGTGGAGCAGCCACAGCTTCTCTGGGCACCCTGTGCCAGGGCCTCACTAGCACAGTTTGATTTAAATCTGTCCCTGCACTTGAGTTCACATTTTTCCTGTAGCTCTTTTCTGAACTATATCCAGCTTCTCACGTTCCTCCTGAAGCATGGAACTCAGAATTAGGCATAATATCCAGCAACGGACTTCCTAATCCTACACTGAGAGGTTATTGCACCCCTATTGTTTTCACAAATCTGCCCACCCACATCACCCCCCCGGCCATCGTCTTCAGTTAGTGCCCAAAACACCACTTCTGCCCTTCTCAGTGCCCTGCTCTCCAGCACAGCCTGCCCACAGCTGCAAGGGGGGGGTGATTTCTTTGTTCTTAGAGACCTGACCCTACATTTTCTTTGTTCAAACACAACAAGCATATGACCCTGGTTGGGTTGCCCCGAACTGAGCAACCCTTTATAAATGTCTTATTTGCACAGCAGTTCCCAAGTTAAGATTGTTTGGTTGTGGGGTTTTAATTTATAAATTAATCTGCTAATGCTGTAGAAATGTCAGCAGGCAGAAATGTTAGCCCTGTACAAAACAAGAGGGCCATGTGGAACTAACTTAGATGTCCTGCTCAGGTCCCTTTTGTTACTGCAGCTCTATTTGTCAGTCAAACTTGGCATTTCATCAAAAAGTAGTATTGGGTCTAACAAAATTTCCTCTCAGTGAAACCATTCCAGTTAGTATTATTTAAACTGCATTCTTCAAACCTCTCCTAGATAGTGGTTAAATAGTGTATAGATCACCCTTCCTATTTTTGCTGAAACAAGCTTGTGTCAAATTTGAGAATTAAAGCAAAGAATACCCAAACATTCAGATGAATCTGAATGAACTGAAAATAGGTTTTGGAGTACAGTGTCCAGGAAGGCATTTGGGTGGGCACTGCCCACACAGGCCATGCTATTAGATATGTCTTCGTGCTTTCCATAGTTGTTAAATATTAAAATACCCTTTTCCTAACAACTATATCATGGACTGGTTTAGCAAGACCTTCTCTTAAATGAATTGGGCTGGATGTAAACACAAAAATGCGATTACAGACCTTTGTTTAAAATCCCCATATGGAATCCTGTTAGGAAATCCTTTCCTGCAGATCCGAATGCCTTCCAGGACACCGTTACACCGCAGCTGGTGCAGAACAAGCTTGTGATCCATCAGGCCTGTGACAGAGCAACAAGGGGCTGTATTAATAGGTCCAGCACCAGCAGGTTGCTCTTTCTGCCCCTCTCCAATCTGTGTTTATGCATTACCTGGGGTCTTTGTTTCATTGGGGATGATGCAACGCACAAAGTGAGGATGAGTTGTCCGCAAGTTGGACATCAGTTTATTTAGATTTTCCTGTAAAACAGACAACATTTGCAATCTATGTATTACTTCAGTTCTCAACGTGATTTGACTCCGATGGAAATAAAAATTCAGAAGTTTTTCCTTACTCCTCTAGTGAATATTCTACAATTCTGTGTAGGCATCAGCAAAGCAAATGGCTACTAACAGTGGATACAATAGAAGAACTTTCATCCTGTCTTAAAATGAAAATTTGTCCTTCAGTGGTTCAAGGCTGATCTAAGAGCTCTTAAAAAAGACTAGGATGGAAAAAAATTGACTGTATTCTGGGATACCACATATATATATATGTATATGGTCTTTATCAAAAGAAGTTTTGATCAAATGAATAAATGGATTAATTTACTGCTTTTATTACTTAGGTATATTAGTTACACATATTTAAAAGATAATTGAACTACAAAATCAATGTTTGTCTATGACATCATAAGTCACCTGTTCTGTAGAGCAACAGGGTACTGCAATTCTTTAATCATCTCAGGCAACAATGACACAGTCTGAGTGTCATTATGACAATAATGACATTATGTCATTATGGCAATATGTCATTATGGCAGTATGTCATTATGGCAATAATGACACACATCCCAGCCAGGGGATGCTGCAGTCCTCATCCTGCCAGGAAGGCACCAGCCTGTTCCTGGCCTCAGATATAGATGCATCACAGCAGCATCAGGACTGCAACACGTCATTTGTGTTGCCCACAGCCTCTGCAAGCCACTGGCTGCTACACAATGTTCTCAAAGGGACACATGCTGGAAGAAGCCAGTGACAGACAAAGAAGGGAAGGATGCTGGTAGCACCAAAGGGCAAAGCCAAGAGAGCTCCCCATGCAACCTGGTAAAGCACATGAACTTCCACCTCCACCACCATCCCACTGGACTTCAGCAGCAAAGCAGGACTCAACCTGTACCAGCTCCCAGATGTAACTTGCCACAGAGTGGCCACAGAGAAAGAGGGGCTGGTTAGCCCGTGCAGCCAGGGTTGACAGCACTGCCCTCCCAGCAGAGAACACACCTACCCGAAAGAGTACAGAGACAGTCTGAAAGGAAGAGCCCTTTTTCTTGCTTCCTTTCTTCTTTCCACCACCTTCAGCTGGAAAAAGAGATGATAGTCTAACTGAGGAGCTGGTGCAGATCCCTTTGACAGTGTTATAATTGTACCTCTAATACACAGCACACAAGCACTCGCTCAACACTGATTCACATCAAGTGAGAGATGCAGTAGGAAACCAACACAATCCTCTGATCTTACCTTCATCTATGGAAGCAAAGGTGGCATAAAGATGGCATAAAACTTTCATAGATGATTTCTGGTACAGGCTCACAACAGTTTCATTCAGGGGGTCCTTGTTCTTCTCCAGCCACCCAGTGATGTTGTAGTCCACTGTGCCAGCGTAGTGCACCAGGGAGAAGTGGGCCTCAGCCTTGCCTTTGGCAGGTTTGGGCTTCTGGAAGTTGTTGGACTTGCCCAGGTGCTGGTCATAGAGCTTGTTCTTGAAAGAGGTGTCAGTTGCCTTGGGGAACATGCACTCCTCTTCCAGGATGGAGAAGATGCCCATGGGCTGAATAGAAAAAAGGTGTTTTCAAATAAGATGAATCCAAGTGATAATAATACAGAGTGAAAGAAATCCTAAAATTAAAGTACTGGAGGAATTTTATAAAGAATTAGCTTGGGAGGACAGACAAGCAAGATTTTTTGTGAACAGCTGGCAAGATATTCAAAAGCACTCAAAAGATTTTCATAAATAGTTTTGAATTACACAGTCAGTGTCTGGAAAACAAAAGAAGCCAAGCAAAAACTATGCAGTAATTTCTTAGACTACAGTAGTGACTTCTCCTGACTCAGAAGGAACAAAAAGCAAGCAGACATTAGGCTTTGAATTTAACTGAGAAGGAACTAATACACAGAAGACAACTGGGGTATATATGAAAATGAAAAATGACAATTTATAATGGCAGGGGAGGAAGGGAGGAGAGGAAAAAGAGAAAGAGAGAGAGAGAGAGAGAGAGAGAGAGAGAGAAAATCACTGTCTTTTTAGAAGATAGAATACATTCCCAGTCAGTAGATAATTAATCACAAAGGTGATGTTTAAAGGAACAGAAATGAGGAGACCTGAAAGCTTCACAGGGAGACTGTATTGAAGGCACTCATTGCAAACACTCTCAAGAACTCCTTCCAGATTCAATTTGTGTGATTGCCCAAGACGCTTAAGAAACTCACCTTTTCTATAATCTCAATGCAGGCAGCCAGGTCCATCCCAAAGTCAATGAACTCCCATTCAATGCCCTCCTTCTTGTACTCCTCCTGCTCCAGCACAAACATGTAGTGGTTGAAGAACTGCTGCAGTTTCTCATTGGTGAAGTTGATGCACAGCTGCTCAAAGCTGTTGAACTAATATTTGAATAAGTGTGTTAGTAATGTTAAACTGCCTCCAGTCATTTTATCTCACTGAGATGTTATCGCAAGGTCAGTCAGACTGTCCCAGAAGGGTTTTGATAACAGCCTAAAGAATATACCATGGGTTGCCCAGGCTTACAGAAAAGCTGTGCTGTGGCAGCACACAGTTCCTGCAGCCTGCACCGGCCATGTTTTTGTGAGGCCCTAATGTCACTAAATGCAGATTCTGTGAGGAGGGGAACAGCAGCTTCGTGGCTATGCTTCTGCCATGTCTCTTCTCTTACAAAGTGGGTGATGGATCTACAAAGGTCCAGCTTCAGAGAGATTTGCCCTGTTCTTGAGGGCTGTACTGGGGTTAGGAGGAGAAAAGGTCAGAGAAGTCAAACAAAATGAAAAAGCATTTAAAGACAGCCAGAAGTCAGAGAGTGTTGTGTAAAATCAAACCTCAAAGATCTCAAAGCCAGCAATGTCTAAGACCCCAATAAAGTGCTGCCTTGGCAGCTTTGTATCAAGTTGTTGGTTGATGCGCATCACCATCCACAGGAAAAGCTTCTCATAGACTGACTTGGCAATGGCATTCACTGCCTGGTGCACCTGCAGGGAGATGGTTCACACACCTGTGTCAGGGCACTGACAGTGCATCACCAGAATAAACCACCCCTCAGCATGCACAGGTACACAGCCCACATGGTGCAGTAACAGCCCTTAATGGTCCTGACCCCTCTCAGCTGTGACCTGCCCCTGCCATTCCTGTCTCTGAGGGAAAGGGCCCATTCCTGTCCCTCAGGGAGAGAACAGTCCCTGCTGCTCCTTGACACTCACCTGATCCACTGTTTGGCCCTTGAAGACATATTCACTTCCCACTTTCACACGGGGAAAACACAAAGCTTTCAGCAAGTCTGCTGAGTTCAGGCCCATGAGATATGCTGCTTTGTCAGCCTCTGAAAAACAAAATGGTAAGTTGAAATACTTTCTTCTTAGCTTGGACCTACAGAGTGCGTTGGAGCCAGCCAGAGCTCACTCTGAAACCTGCAATATGTTTCGCTTTACCCCACCCACAGCTTGACTAACATTCTTGTTTACTCTTCTGAACAGCCTTGTATAGGGCTGGTCCTTATGATGGAGTGGCTGTGACAGCCCCAACAGATGTGGTGAAACCTGTGAGTGCATTGGTGATGGGACAACAGAGTGGTTTTCCCTTCAAGCCACTTCTCCACAATGTCACCCGAGCAGAAAAAGTCTGGTTGTGTAACCAGAGACTGCTGAACATTACAGTAATAACATGCCCCTGGCACAAGGTACTTCAGCAGAGTCATCAGGAATAAAGTGGATGCAGAAAGTGACTACTCAAGTTGGTAAGTTGAAAGTCAAACCTTCTTTTTATGTTCATCAAGGAACAACTGCATCTCTCCTGGAAGACTCATGCCATTTCTAGTGAAAAATGGTATGGAAACATTTGGAAATAGTTCTCTCCTAGCCACGAAGGTATTACCTTCTGTGCCATCTGGCTCTGCCTGCTCCTCACGTGGTTTCTGCTTGAACTTCATGTTCCCATAGTGCAGGATTGCCCCTGTCAGCTTATAAATCCCCATCCTCTCATCGGGGCTGAAGCGCAGAATGTCAATGGCTGTCTGCACACCAGATGGATGAGCTGGTTATAACAGTGGTGAGAGTGAGATTGTCTCTCATCATTAACTGTACTCACATCTGTGGCAACAAGCTCCTCCTGGTCATCAATGCTGGGCACAGAGATCTGCCCTTGGCTGATGAAGGGGTAGTCATATGGGTTGGCTGTGATGAGGAGCATCTCTGAAAGGCAAACATGGGAGTGAGAGCCAGAGCCTGGCAGGGAAGATGGAACATTGGCTCAGCAAGGTTTCACAGGATCCCCTTCCTTTTGCTTTGCAGACTCTTGGTTTTCTATTAAGAGACAAAAAAGCCAGAAGAAATCCATTCATCTGCCTTCCACTGGATAAGCAGTCCTTCCAGTTTAATATGTTGTGAACTGGGAGTTGAGCACTCAGCACTGGCAGACATGGAACAAGGGCCATCCACACAAACAGCTTTGCAGAAATATGCTTTTAGATAAGACTTGTATGTGCTTATCCTCATACATGGCACATCCTGAATGCCCTCGCACCCACTGGGGCTGTGTGCTGGAGCACATGAATAACACACATGTATTCATCTCCATCTAACAGAGGCCAAAATTCCCAACTCATTTTCAGTCCTGAATCCTATGGCAGAGTAGGAAGGGAAGGGAAGGTGTACAGCTGTGCATGGCTGTGTGCAGTAGAGGAAGCCTCAGTACACTGAGGGTAAATCTGTGACCTTGTATGGACCTGAAGTCCCTGGCACATCACAATCTCCCTGGGAAGGGAAGAGCAAGGTGATAAATGGTGGGAGGGCACAGAGTGGAAGGACGGGAGCAGGAGCTCCACCTTGGGAAATGTCCTGTGGACAGTTGGGAGAGATGGGTGGAGTGGACGGAGGGTGAATGCAGTAGCAAAAGGGTTTGAGACAGATGTGGGGCATGGGTAGGGAATGCCATAGAGAGACTATACTGGAAACAGGGAATAACTTTTGCCCATATGATGAAGAGCTCAGATAAATGGCTTGTAGATCAGGATGTCTGACCATCCTGCACCCAGAATTGCTTACCTTTCTATTGAAGATTATTCACAGGGTCTGGCCTATTTAAGTCAGAATTTTCACACCAATAAGAACAGCAAAGTGCAAGGCAGAGTAAATTGGCCAGCCCCGTACTTCACATGCACACAGTTTGTATTAGAACTTACCCAGGGAGGATTAATGGGAGGTGCAGCAACCCCAAGTGTGTCCCTGTTGCACAGAGACAAAAGTGCTGTGCACAGCAGGTACCCCAGCCTGCCAAGGATGTAAATAAGCACATGGCCAAAGTGTCCATGCTCTGCACAGCCCGAGGCACTGCCCGAGGGGGACCTGGGGGTGTGTGTCACAAGGCACCAGGCCAGCAGGTGCTACTGGACTCTCTGTCACTGAGCTGGCATGTAGAGGGAAATGATTCCCGAAGTGACTTTACTCAATGTCACCAGGTGGTGGCTGTCCTTACCAAGCAGTTCAGGCTTCTTATTGGAGAGGATCTGGTAGAAGATATGGTAGCTTCTCTCAGCTTTCAGCTGGAAAGTGACTCTTGACTTTTCCAGCAAGTCTGTAACACAGAAATTTTTCAGGCTCTTTATCTCCTAGCAGGGCAGTCAGCCCCCCTGAGTCACTCACAGGTTTCAATGTCACCAGAGGCCAGTTTTCCAGAGGTTCCAAAATGGATGCGAATGAATTTTCCCTGGCAAGCAGACAAAAGGTAGTGGTCAGTGCAGTAATCTCAGTGTTTTTCTCTCTTGAGTCTCAGTGACAGCAACTCCAAATCAGTCTGAATTAGCTTAGATACTCAAAGCTAGGTAAAGTTTGCTGCTGCCCATGCAGCTGTGAGCACAAAACAGCTGCAAACACATCAGCATCTCACAAACAACCAAGAAATTGCTCACCAAGAACATTTTTCCCAGCCCAGAGGCTCCCAGTGCAACTAACAAGCAGGTAAAGAGCACTAGAAATGCAGGAGGCCAGAGACAGACACAGGATGACTCACAAAGCGTGAGGAGTTGTCATTTCTCACAGTCTTGGCATTCCCAAAGGCCTCCAGCAGTGGGTTGGCACTGAGGATTTGATCCTTGAGCGTACCCTGCAGGAATAATTGAATAATTATTGAAAACCACCATGAGCTACTTGGTAGGAAGAAGTGACTCTACAGTATGATTACACGTGCAGCCACATGCCTTTCAGCTGTGCAGTGCTACTGCAGCACCTTCTCAACTCCAGTGCCAAGAATCAGCACTGGGGGTAAATGGTGAATAACTAATTTTTCTCTTTTTCAGAATTTCTTCCGTGGTCAGAGTTCTCAGGTCTCAGCCACAGAGACAGACTGATTCATGTGAAGAAGCCTCTGCTTCTTCCTGGACACCAATCCCACAGATCTGGTTTCAGTCAGGTAAATCCATAGCTGGGCAGTGTCAGTGGCAGCTCTAGTGGCTTGTATTTTTTGTGGCCCTACCTGCACATCAGCCCCTGGGTCCTGCTGCCTTTTGAGAGAGCGAGTGAAGCTAATAAAAGATATCTTGAGGGAAATGTTTGTCACCACTGTTGTCCACAGCCACAAATGGACATCCTGAACTGCCCCTTGCCAACCCTTCCTGTTCACACCTTCATGCCAGACTCCTTCATCACGGTTGGGTCCCCACTGGCTGCAATGGTTGCATAGTATTGGATGACATGTTTTGTATTCACTGTCTTCCCAGCACCAGATTCTCCACTGCTGAAAGAAAGCAAAGAGTGAAGAAAAGTCTGCCCCCTTTCTGCTGGAGTCAAAGCCCAGAGAGACAGATGTACTTACGTGATCAGGATAGACTGGTTTTCACGATCTGTCAAGGGAAGAAATACCTGCAGTCAGAGAAGCTGTAGGGAAAAGTGCTGGTTCTCAGGTGACTGTGACCTGGTGTCCATCAGAGGGAATGAAAGAAAATCTCTGCAGGCAAAACTGAAAAGGTTCGTGGTCTCCTCCCCTACTCTCTTCCCTTCCCTATACTCCACTTTTTATCTTCTCTGCTCCACCTTTGCTCCATCCTGCACTCTTTCTTGCTTCTGTCTTTACCATTCTTTAACTTCATTGCTGTTTAATATGGGACAGGACTTTATGCAAACCAAACCCATGTATTTTGGTGAAAATATTTCTGCCAGCTCTGTTCTGAATCTACCTGCTGTTGCTTGAAGCCACGTTCAGATGTGCTGACCATGGAATTCCCAGGTAGTGTGTCCTATCCAACTACAACTGCCCTTTGCAGAGGTCCTTTTTATGGTGTTAAGCTCAGTACTTAGACCAAGAATACAGATAAATGTGCAGAACAATAGCAGAGTGCTTCAAAAATAAAATTAAAAAAAAAAATAAATTTCAGGAGACAGGGAAAGCAGTCTGGAGCTGGTTTTGCATCACCTAGAGATAAAATAGTTCCACAGTAGCTGGGAGACCAAGCAGATAATCTACACCATGATACAGACCAAGGAGCTGGGCAAACCATCACCATGGCAGGTATGGAATGCCACTTGGCAGGAGCAGTGCTTCTGGCACAGTTTTTCTACAAGTCTGGTCAAAACAGAAAAACTCACCAGTCAGCATGAACTGATAGGCATTGTCAGAGATGGAGAAGATGTGTGGAGGGGCCTCCTGGCGCTTCTTGCCTCGGTAGGCCAACACCACCTCGGGGTTGTACACGGGCAGCCACTTGTAGGGGTTGACCGTGACGCAGAAGAGACCCGAGTAGGTCTGCAGGGGAAAAAATGGAACAGAAGAGTCACTGAAGCCCAGCTCCTGCAGCTGTATTTGCCCCTTTGCCAGAAGAGAGAACTTACATAGATCATCCAGGAGCTGTAGCGGTCCTTGAGGTTGTAGAGGACAGCAGGTTCGTGCAGGTGGGTCAACATGGCCACATCCTCAACTCTGTCAAACTTGGGGGGATTCATGGCATATACATCATCAGGTTTGACAACAGCTGTCTATAATTCAGAAAGAGTGAACCTTGATTCAGCAAGTCTTGACAGTCCTTTTGTAAATACTCACTGAGACACAAACACAGAGAAGTAATAACATCTGTAATGCTGCTCTGATTAGTACTTTTCTTTCTGTTTTACTGTGCAAGACAAGATATGGCTATTTCAGAGCAAACACTGCTGCCAGCCAGGAGATCTACAACACTGGCAAATTGACAGGATGTAAATTTACTGTCCTAGAATTGCTACAACCACAAAGACCGGATTTCTGCTGGACCAGATTCTTCTACATATTATTGCTGCTTATGAACTTCAGGTCTTCATCACAAGATTCATCAACAGCAAATCCTTCTTTGGGACAAACTTGTTCCATCCCTGCCTGTGGCCATTCCTAATTAAAGAAATGCTCTATCTCTAATAAACAGCACCGTCTGCTGGGTTCACACTGTGGGTGACAGTTCCCTCACACAGCCAGAGCCCATAAAGATGCTGGGGGGGGCAGCAGATGTTCACAGCTGGAAGGAGCTTATCTCAGCCACTCTGAACTATGAAAGAGCTTGAAAATCCTGCTGTAGTTTATTCAGCTTTACTTTTCCTATTGCTTTTATCCACTGCTGAAATTGCTGCTCCCATGGACTGGTCCAAGCTGACTAGTCCAAGACAAAGAGGAAATAATGTGGAATTGTATTTGATTCAGCAAGACTGAACACCATCTCCTATCTCAAGTCCTGACTTGTGGAATGCTCTTGGACTACTTTGAGAAAGCAAGAATTACAGGCACAGTTTTCAAAAGCAGCTTTGTGATATGTATCTCTAAATACCTTTCTAAAGCATTCAAACACCTGAGCAATTAGGACTCACAAGAATTCTCCATACAGAACAAGAGATTTTGCATTAACTGCTCCACACAGCACATATCTGGGAGTCACTACTAACACAATGTCAACTCAGCGCTCAAGATCTAAAATATTAGGAATTTTTAGAAAAGAAAGGGAGAAGACTGTGTTATGTAGGATGTGTCCATCAGTTCATCAACCGCTTAGTTACTAATCACACCTCTTAGAAGGGATAGAATTGTACTAGAAATGCTCCAAAGAGAAACAAAAATGATCATAGATATGAAATAGCCTGCTGTGAGGAGAGTACAACTTGATAGGGGTTTTGGGGGTAAAAAGGAGATATTTTTGAAGTTTGCAAAGTCATGAATAGCAGAGAAAACCATGGCCATAGTAAGGAAGAATTATTCCCTCTTACTACTTGTGAAAAAAAAAAATAAGACTGCGTATAGAAGAGAAAAGGAAGGACTTTACACTTACTCCAACTTACACTTACACAGTAGAACTCTTTCCCACAGGCCACTACAGGGACAGAAAGCTCAAATGGACATAAAATAGTCAGTCCCTAGGAAAGCAGGACCTTGTGCACAGCAGCCTGGTGCAGCCTCAGTCACTTCCCTAGGACTGCTGAGGATCACTGGTTATCGTTTACTTGCTTTCTAAAAATCTTGCAGCACCTCCTGCCAAGATGTTGCTTGAGGTGGTTCTTTGAGCCTTTACAGTTATTCTCACAAAAGTTGTCAGGACAGAAGCTGCTAAGAGATTTCAGCATTTTTGGAAGATTAACACCTTGGAGGCTCCTCTGGGAAACTGCAGGCAGTGATACTGAAAAGTTCACATGCAAAAGGGACTTTCAAAGTATCTGCCTGCTCTGCTACCAGTAAAGGAAAGAATTTATCAGTGGGTATGACAGCATTAGCTGAGAAGGTGCTACAAGCAGTGGTTGAAGAACGCCAAGACTGTCAAAGCTATGATCTAACCTGGTTTAGAGCACTGCCTGCTCTTTCAAGCCCAATCCAATTAATACCTTTATCCCAGCACCCAGAGCTATGCTTTCCTCTGGAGGCTGTGCTGGTCCCAGCTGGAGAGCAGGGCAGGGCAGGGCAGGACAGATTCCTCACCTGAGCTAGTTTTGTGCTTCCTGTGTTCCTTGCCCTTCCCTGCAGTCACCCTGGGCCCTGCTGAGGAGAAATGCACTTACTCTGCCATCCTCTGTCTCAACAGTTATCTTCCCATCCCGTGCAGCCTTGATCTTCCCTTTGGTGTACTCCACCTCGGGGTCAGCCACAAAGCAGTAGGTCCTGGCATCAAATGGCTGGTTCTGGGCTTCTATTCTCTCCTTCTCTGACTTGCGCAGGTACGGCGCAGCCTCACCAAAAACTTCCATGCCAGTGCCTCTGCTCATGGCTGGAGCTGAAAGACAGAGCCTGTGCAGGTCCCCTCTTAGAGCAGAGTGGAGCTGAACATCCACCAGCCCTCCCCAGCCAGCTGCTCTGAGCTCACGCCTCCCCACTCTCACCTGCTTCGAGGTCTTGAGGAAGATGTTTGCCTTTCAAAGCTGGAATATGTAAACGTAGTGAAGAGGAGCTGCCACCTTTCATGGCCCCAGGGAAAGGAGATCCATGCCCAAAGGGGCAGGATGGCTCCCTTGGGAAGTGTGGCAAAGGGGAGGGATGTCTGAAGGATCAAAAGTCCTTAGAACAGGCCTGAAGACTGTTTTTCTTTTGGTTTTTCGTTTATGACTTCCCCCACTCCCTATTAACATGAAGCCTGTCCTAGTCCTCTGGTGGGCAGGCGCAGGGGACAGGGATGGACACAAGAATCTCATGAGAGGAAAGAACAGGGACCTGTCCATGGTGAGCACAAGGGAAAAGCCAGCTCACACCAGTCTGGGCAAGATATTAATTTTCATGCCGTAAATTCTCACCTTAACAATCAGTCAACAGAAAGCAGGAAGAAATGGGCTGGTATCTCAGATCTCTGCAAGAGAAAGAGTGGAAGGTCAGACTTCAGCTAAGCTACAGCCTCTCCAAAGGCCCAACACCCCTCACTTACTGTGAGCAACCACACGCCTTGAGGGCCAGCAAAGTTCAGTGCAGAGACCAGCCCTTCCCCGCCCAAGGAATGGCCCAGCAGGTAATCCACAGCAGAATTCCCACTGCAATGCTACAGCCTCGGGAAACTCCAAGCAGAGGGAACAGGACCTGTGGCAGAAGCCCTCTGCCCCTCTGCAGGTCAGTCACAGCGTGGCCAGGACATCAGGAGCCACCAACAAGGGCTTTCTCCCTGACTGCTTTTATAAGCTCATCTTAGTCCCCTTGGTTCAGCCCCTTTCCTATATTTGGAAGGAAGGGATAGACATTGCTGCATGCTTACAATTCGTGTTCGTTTTCTGCCATATACAGTGTGTAAAGAAAGGAGCTGCTCTTTTCCCCAGTTTTAGTAACACCAGGACCTATCAGTGATTTGCAGACTTTTTGTTGTGAAAGTTTCCTCTACTGGACACACACTCTCCTGCCAGCTATGACCACAGCTGGCACTTCCCTCTGCCCTCACCTACATGTCAAAGAAATAATAGTGCAGAAGGGACCTGCCTCCCTGCTCCTGCTCATGGGATGCCTGGGCAGAGTAGCACAGTGGTGAGGGAAGCCAAAGTAGCTCTGAGTGGGGTGGAGAGCAAGGTCATGGGAAGGAAAAAAGGTGATAAGGATTCATGTAGGATCAGTTATGGCAATTCTTGTGGCTTCCTATCACTGGAATATCTTGTGGCTTCCTATCACTTCCTATCAGACAGGATGGGATGAGAGGCCATGACTGAAGTATGATGTGACAAACCATGGCAAGAGACTAATCAGAAAGAACAACACATAGATGTAGCCAGAGATGGACAGTTCATGAATGCCAAACCATGAATATGCTACAGAAATTTATCTCCAAATACAACTTTGGCTGCCCAGGACGTTCATTCTCCTTCCTTCCAAAACAAGCTGCAGGTCTCATCACATCATGCTAAGAAGGTTCTTAGACATGGATGATTGAAATTCCCATGTGAGAAGGGTATTGCCAAGGGGACATAGTAGCCACAAAACCACTGGGCACTAGCCCCCTTTGCAAGCCTGCTAGGACAGCACAGCTCTGCTCAATCCTGAGCACCCATGACCCAGAGCAGCACTCTACCTGAATCCCTCAGGCTGCAGACTTGACCATGCCTCGGCCAAGCAAAGCCATGTGTAGGAGAAGGCAGAGCCAAGTCTAGAAGGCAAAGTTGCATCTAGGAGAAGGCAGAACCATGTCTAGAAGGCAGAGCTGAGTCTAGGAGAAGCAGGCTGTGCAAGGATACACTGAATCTACACAACTATGGCTTGGGCAGCACAGACTGAGGACTGGCAGCAAGGCCTGGCCACAGACACCCTTCCCTAGAGCAAGGCTGTGCCAGAGGCTTGTTGGACCACACTGCCAAAACACCCTCAAATCCACTTTAGCTTACATGTGTGCCCTGAAAAGCATAGGAAAGCAGTGGGAATTAGCATGGAGTAAAATAAAACTGCAGCAACATTCCACAGCTCTGCAGGAGAAACTGGGGGACAGGCAGGACTTGGAACTGAGCTCTCCCATCTCAGGGCAGTACAGCCTGCTGTGGTGCTGCCTTCCTGGCCCAAAAACCTGTGATCCCAGATGCACATCTCCAGTGAGATCAAACCCTCACTGACTTGCAAAACCAGGAAAGTTGACTCATAAACTCTTGACAAGGGGGTATGAGTCCCCTGGGGCCATGGTGGGCTTTGAAGGGAGGTCTCCCAGTCCCAAAAGCACTGTTTGGTTGGCACAGAGCAGCCAGGCAATGGCTGGCAGGGAGCAGCTGGGAGGAGCAGTGGGACCCTTCATGCACAGACAGAATGAGCTCCTGGTGCAGGAGAGGAAGGATCTCTGTTCTGGTCATCTGTCACTGTTCAGTAACCTCCATTTTCTCTCTGTTCTGCATGGATGCTTATCCAAGGCTGCAGCACCAGCCTCCCCTCAGCTGAACAAAGCCTACAGCACTTGTATGAAGGCAGAGGCCCACCCTAAAGAGCTCCTGCCAGCTCCCAAAGCACCACTCCGAGCTGGAGTACCCTGGGACACCTGCGGCTGCACCACAGGGGACATCACCTTGTCTTTAGGACACAGTGGCTGACCCTGCTTGTGGTTCTTTGACAAGAGCCAACCCTGTGGGCTTGCAGGAATCAGTCACCAGTGTTCTGACAAACATGTTCCATGTTGCCCTTCATTTCATTTAAGGTCACTAAAAATGGACACCACAGCCACATATCTCATGAACCATGAATTCCTAGAATCCCCCTAAGCCCAGAGGATGAGGGAAAAGCTTTTTTTAGCGCTCATCCCTTGTGACTGTCCCTTTGAACTCAGCACAGTGGATGTACTGAGAGCAAAAAGCTGAGACACACCAGACCAATGAGCACTTTGGCATTTTGTCCTGATACCAAATTGCCAGTGTGATTCAGACAGGGCATTTCCTGCTCCCAGGCATGTCCAAAGCAAGAGGGATGGACCCCACCCACAGAACTGTAAAGCTTGGAAAAGCCCTCCAAGATCACCAAGCCCAACCTGTGCCTGGTGCCCACCTTGTCCCTGAGCCAAGAGCACTGAGTGCCAGGTCCAGTCCTTCCTTGGACACCTCCAGAGATGGAGACTCCAAACCTCCCTGGGTAACCCCTTCCAATGTCTGACCACTCTTTCCATGAAGAAATTCTTCCTTATGTCCAACCTGAACCTCCCCTGGAGCAACTTGAGGCCATTTCCCCTTGTCCTGTCACTTCTTACCTGGGAGCAGAACCCAACCCCCACCTGGTTCCTCCCTCCTGTCCCCCTTTTCTCCAGGCTGAGCCCACGAGCTCCCTCAGCTGCTCCTGCTGCTCCAGACTCTTCTGCAGCTCCTTTCCCTTCCCTGGACACACTCCAGCCCTTCTATGTCTTTCTTGTTGTGAGGGGTGCAAAACTGGGCACAAGATTCAAGGTGCCTCAGCAGTGTCCAGCACAGGAGATGGGCACTGCCCTGGTCTTACTGCCACAGTGTGGCTGGTACAAGCCAGGATGTCACTGGCCTTCTTGGCCACCTGGGCACACACTGGCAAACTCTCCACACCCAGCTGTGGAAGCAAAGAGCAACCACAGGCAGCGACAGCCACTCTCCAGTTTTTCTATGGCTGGTTCAGATGCCCAGACAGGAGAAGAATGCAGGAAAACAACTGGCACTGAGCAATGCCCCATGGGGAGCCCCTGCTGCCAGCTCATCACAGCTGTGTGCCAAATCCTGCCCTGAGAACATACTGGTCTGTCTCAAATCTCTAACTTGAGGCCATCAGGTACAGCCACAAGCTGAAGTATCATTTCATGTTCTCCCTGGCTTAGCAAGGGTTAGTAACTGAAAAAAATACACATTAATTACTTTCAGATCTGTAATTCTGATCCATGAACTACACAACCAGCTACCACAGCATTGCTATTCCATGCCTGTTTTTGGAAAGGCCCCACTTTGCATTACAACAGTCACACTCTGATTTCACATCGTTCCCCATCATGATATGGAAACATCTGTCAAGATAATAGCTGCTGTAAAATCTTATCAGAAGGTAGCCTGGAGCAAGGGCTGAGGTACAAAACCATGCCTATCTCACTGTCAGGAGACTTGGGGAGTGCAGGTGAATCTGCACATCTAGACTTTTGGGGTTTTTCTTCTTTGGTGTTAAAGATAGTCTCAAGAAATAAGTGTACAAACCTTTCTATGTCTGGACTTGCCTGTGCCTCAGAGCCCCTGAATGATTGACAAGCTGTGTGATTTGGGATGACAATTTCATGTAATTGAAAATCAGTGTCCCACAATAGATATAAAAATTACATCTCCCTTAAAAATGACCGTAGGAGTTGAATGAGTGGGACACTGCAGGTCTTTCAAGCCAGTCAAGAAAGTTCCAAAATTTCAGCAAGCTGAAGAAAGATTACTGTTGTTATTCTGTGTGTCTGGAGTTTTCCAGAGAGAAACTGCTTTAGAAACACGCTGTATTTCCCTCTGGCAAGGTAGCTCGTCTTTACATTGTGCATGGGAGATCAAACGAATGATTTGTCTGTTCTGCAGGGAAGAGGCTGGGCTAGACTCAAAGCAGGCTGTGGGCACCTGCATTCCAGCTTCTGGATTTCAGGGGGACATCCAGCCCCCAAGGACTTGACATGAAGCTCTTTGTGCTATGAAGGGGATTGTTAAGCACCCCAGAGGGACAAATGACAAGCTCTGCTAAAAAAGGGGAGATGTGCTTAGCCTGAGCTAAGTGACTTTGCTAAGCACCCAAGTGGGGATGGGCCCCACTGTCACATTTTGGAGTGACCAGGCTGGCTCCAGTACTCCCAGTAGGACCAGCAGCCAGGAAACAGGAGACCCGAAATCAAACCTTATCTTAGCATTGGGATTTTCAGCTGTGAGCTGAGGTCACAGTAGTCACCACAGCTCTATTCAGTTGCCTGCAGCCCAGAGTGAGGGCTCAGCTCCACACCTGTGTTCAGAGCAATGGCCCCCCTTAAGAGATCCTTTCCAATGGGAACAAAACACACTAAAAATACAAACTAAGGCAAGAAACACTGGTGCAAAGAGAGAGATCAGTGGGTGAGGTGGGATGTTGCACCTTCTCATGAGGTTGTATCTAGCACAGGGACTCTCAGGAGGCTCTGTTGCTGCTGGGAGCTGGACTGGCACAGAGGTGATGGCTGTGGTGGGACCAGCTCTGTGCTGGCACTGTCCCTCCACCTCTGTAGGCACAGGCCAGCATGGGCAGCTCAGTGTACGCAGCATAGCAGGGATGTGTAGACCTTTCTAAAAACCAGGCTGGTCTTCCTTGTCACTGGAAATTACTCCAGTGAAGGCAAAGGTCTAACTAAAGAGCTAATAATTACATCTACTGGGGTTTTCTCAGAAATAGAAATTATATAGAAATAAGCAGTCCAAGAAAGCCCAGGGTGAGTGTCACAGCCCTTCTGCATTACAGTTGTTATTTCAAAAGTCTAGGGTACTAAAACCAAAAGGAGTAAAGTACACAGACAGCGTGCATCAAATCACAACTAAAGCTACATTATCCCTGCAGCTAAGTGTCTTCTGACACAAGGAATGGTGACCCTTGCTGTATTCTTCCTAATGTTCACCAGCCTGTGGTTTCAATTCCTTTCAGCTTTCTGGGATATCAGGTGCCTGGGCTGTCCTTGTTCCTGCCAGGTGTCTCCAGTAAAGGTTTTCATGAAAAGTTTAGCAAAACACATCCATGATTTCTGAGCCTGCAGCTTGGAGCATGTATATCACAGGGAGCTGCAGTGGGCACATACACTGCAAGAGCAGGTTTGCATCTTTTTAACATGGACCCAAAACCAAAAAGAAGTGCTAATGCCAGACTGGGCCCCCTGCAAACCCCTTCTCTCTGATTTGGTCCCTAAGATCATCCAACCCAGACCATTAACCTGGAGAATAAATGGGAAACAAGTCCCCTGCTGATCACCCAGTCCTTCCCCACAGACCCCACCATGCCCTGGGCTTGTCCCTCTTCTCCAGAGACACCTCCCAGGCTGATGAGTGGCTCTGTGCCTAACTTCACAGACCTGGATTTGGGGGCAGGGGGTAGGGGTCTCACACCATGAGTCAAGGGGACACCCCAGAACAGCTCACCATGCATAGGGTGGGAGAGAGAATGGTGCCAGGTCCCCTCTGCCCTGCCGTCAGCAGCATCTGGCCAGGCAAGAGGCTCATCAGCTGGTCGAGCCTGAACCCAAGAGTCATGTCTGGCAGTGAGGCAGCTGCTGCCTCTGTCCCAGCAACTGGTAGGAATCCCCAAAAAGGGCTGCACACACCACAGCTTGCTGGAGGACCTACACTAGTGCCTACCAAGGTGCTGGTTACTGCAATGTGCCCCTACTTGTTACGGAAAATGAACAGAACAAATGCCAGCAAATTAACCCTCAAGCTCCATAGTTACTGCATAGCCCACATAACCCTGACCATGACAAAGTGTTTAAGCACATACTGGCCATTTCAGAGGACATGGAAGCCAAGGAACTACATGGACTGGGCAACATCTCCGGCAGCCTGGTGGGAATGCTCTCCACTCCGCTCCGCGCGGCCGCCAGTGCCCCAGGGATGTCGCAGGAAAGAGCACACAGGGTAGGCAGGAAGCAAAGAGGTTTTATTCCCAGGGTCACAGGTATTTATAGGGTCCTCAGGGGGAAGTGAGGTCACATCCTGGACCTTGGGGGACAGAGGGTAGGAAAAGGGTTAACAATAGAGGCAAGGGACAGGG
>JAWWTY010000038.1:9861169-9871351 GCA_035222235.1 Margarornis squamiger
ACAAACTTCATTTTACAAGGGAATAAACCTATGACTTTAAAACATTATGGTGAAGTTTCTTTATCTTCTGAGGCTTACTGCTACAACATCCATTCCCAATACTTTCTTTTAAACGCAAAAGATACTTATTTGTTTGGCTCACAAGAGCTCAATAGGGAAAAGCAGCCTTTTCGTTTTATTTGCTGGGTGCCTGGATCTCCTTCCTTAGCTCAAAGCTCTGTGATCCTGCTCCTCTGGACTCAGTGCTACTTGTGCCGAGGGCCACCGTGCCTCCCTTCCCACCTACACAGCCAGAGGCAGTGCCAGCAGCTCCCATGGACAGGCCAACTGCATTTGGGGTTGGCACAAGGAGCTGCTGCTCACAGCAAGGTACAAGATCAACCCTTAGCACCATCCCACGCCAGCCAGGATTGCCACAAGCTCTGCTGCTTGGGGTTTGGGTGGGCATGAAATGGTGTCCTTGGAAAAGAGTTAGGGTGAGTCCCAGGCCAACAACACCCTACTACAGCTTCTCACAGGCAGAGGACAGTGAATCACCTTCCTTTGCCACCAAAACCTTCCTAGGGTAGTGCAGAAAGGCCCCGAGCACACATGTAGATGCACATCTACTCACAAACAGCCCAGGGAACAGCAGCTGCAGGTACATCTGTTGCTCTGTGCTGCCAACATCATTGCAGACACAGAGCTGTCCTGAGGTGAAGGTCACGAGAGTGCTGTCACCATGAGCCACATTGCCTTGCAAGGCTCGACCCAGTGCTGCCAGGGAGCTTTTAGTGCTGCCCCGCATTCAGAAAAGGGCACTCATGGCTCAATATACCCCCACAAATTAAAGGTGGATTTACTGGTTGGTGTCTATCTATTTTTGCACAAAGAACTTCGTGAGAACAAGGAGGTTTTGTAAGCTGCAGCTGAGTAAGTTCTCTGGCACGTTGAAGGAACCTGCTTTATTAAACTTGTAATACACAGCTTAAAATATGGAATGAGCTGGCTCTTGCTCAGAGGAATGACTTGCAATCATTCCTGCCCAGGTCTCCCCAGAACAGATCTTCATACTCCTAGCAACATGTACAACTGATGTAGAGCTGCTAGAAGTCAGGCTAGACACCCTACTACAAGCAAAGCTTCCTTCAAAAAAATCAGTTTCCATTTGAATTAAATAAAATCCTCTAAATTCTCTTCTAGGGGACAAATAGTCAGCTTTTTGCCCTTTTAGACTACCAAACCTAAGGGCAATCCAGTAAAACTGACCTGCTTGTCAGTTCACATCTAATATCAAGGACTGTGGCCATTCCCCCTGTAGCACAGACCAGAACATCTGCTTCACTCAGTATGGACTCACTGCCTCAAGGCTAGGGAGCTCCTGAACAGCCCCAGCACACACTGTCCTGGAGCCACAGCTACTCAGCAGGGACTGGAAAGCATTGGCTGCAACCAGCAACCTCATTGCATTGGGACAGGCTGTTCCCAGCTCTGTTTGACTCCTTAGAAGTCTGTACATGGCTTCTTTTACCTGACTGAAACACATACTGAAACACAGTGCTGGGACCATGCAAGTCTGAAAAGGCTCATAAAATGTAGATATCTGCAAAGGCAATGAGAAGGGAAGAAAGAGTGACAGGATCTCCAACCACACACAGTCTTGACCCAAGCTGGGCATGAGAAAGACTTGGTTTCCTCCTCAGCCTGTGAACAAGCAGCAAGGATGAAGTGGCTCTGGGTGGCTGCAGGAGGACACTGAGTTTCAGCTTCTATCATGGCAGCTTCTATCAGGCAACTTTGTCACTGAAGATCAGTGCCACTGAAGAACTACCACAACAGCAGCTCCACTATCCCACACCTGCAGTGCTTTGTGGGACAGGCCAATAATGCTACTCAGTCTATCAGCCAAAATGTCACCAAGCAGTGCTGGCTGTGGCATTTCCTTCAGCCCTAAGGAGACTGAACCCTGAGTGTGTACCAGCTGAACCCCTGTCTGAGCAGCACAGCACTGCTTACCCCAGGGGAGGGGGTCAGGGCAAAGCAACGGGGCTGGAAAGAGCCTGGAGGGGTGAAGGGCCTGTGGCAGCCACAGTGGAGGAGATGCAAGCATGACCAGGTGCCCGATCAGATGGACACCTTGATCTTCCAGGCAGCCCACGGTTGCCCCCAAGTCTGTCCCACCCCTTGGCCTCATGCTGGGTGTTTTGGTGCTCTCTGCACAATCTGCTCTGGCCTGTATTTAAACCAGCTGTGCCTGCAGAAAACTCCACTGCTGCTTTCCTGTACTCCCAATACCAATGAACAGGGAGCTGAGACACAAAGCCAGCCCCCAATCCAGGAGCCCCTGCACCAGGCACAGCAGAGTTGTCCTGAGCACTGCTGCCCTCTTCCCTGCCCTCTCACTGGCATTGCAGCTTGCCCCTGAATCAAGCTGGCTGGTTTGTGCTTTGGAGTAGCTTGGAAGTGCTCCTGAGGTTGTGTTTGCCTCAAAGATATTGGTACAAATCTGTCCTGAGTGGAGTGTGGCTGGTGACAGCTGGGCCAGCAATCCAGGAGCATCCATGAGCCCAGGAGGACCCCAGTGAGACCCTCTGGTGACCCACCAAGCCCTGAAAGCAGAGGGGCCCAGCTGGCACTGTGAGGAATGTGAGCTTGTTTGGAGGCAGCAGGTAAATCCAGCACTGTGGGAAATACCTGCCCTGAAATCGTTCTGGACAGCCCCTCCAGGGCACAGCAGAATGCTTTGGCTGGGCACAGACCCCCCAGGACTGCAGCAAAGCCCTGTGTGAACAGCCACGGGCAGGGCAGCCCTCACTGCCCTGGCACAAGGCATGGACTGAAGCAGCCCCGCTCCAAAAGCCCCACACCAGGGCACAGCTCCAGCTCAGAGCACACAGCAGGACACTCCACAGCTCCTGGGCAAAACAAGCTCCTTCGACCTCAATGCTGAGGACCAAGCCCAGACTGGATGTGGCCAGGGAGCCACAGCCTCTGCTGCATTCACCTGCTCTGGGCACAAGGAGCTGGGCAGCTGCACATGGAGCAGATACATTCCTGTGCCACGGGCCTTTTGATCCAGGCCAATCTCCTTAAGATCAAAACTGGATTTGGGCTGAGCCCTTTTGGCTATCCCTGCAGGCACAGAGGGTGTTTTCACACTGGGAATACACGTGACAGAGTATAGAAAAATAAAACCCGATTTGGATTTTGCCCAGATGACAGTGGACCAAGGCCCAGCCTGGCTCCCACACCCTCTCAGGAGACACCAGCTTGCTCTCCTGACAGGTTTCTTCTTTAGATAAAAAATAATAAAGATGGGGAAAAAAACACCCATAGAAATATGTTTGGAATACATCTCTGGGACATAAAAGAGGAGGTGACGGGGAAGGGTCAGTGTGCATTTATCATGAAGTAAATCACATCTGCCCATTCCAATTGCCTTTTGTGATGAAATGACCACATCTGTGGATGTGGAGAGAACAGCAGGCACTGACCAACCTCAGCTCACCAAACCACCTGCCACATTTGTGTCCAAGAATGGAGTTCATGGCCTGGATGGGTGGGCATCTAGATGGGCAAGGAATCTGGCAGAGCAGTAAGAGAGGACCGTTGTTGATAGTCACATGCCTGGGGCAGCCTCTTTGTCAATCACCTAGCAGAGGAAACACCACACTGGCTTATCTTGCTTTGCAGAGGACAACATGGGGAGGAACAGCTAATACCTCTGGGTCAGAGCTGCCATCCAGAGGGATCCAGGCAGGCCAGAGGGTTGTGCTGACAGGAACTTTATGTAGTTCAACAAGGACTAATGCAGTCCTGCACCCGGTAAGAAAAACATCCTTACAAAAACACATGCTGGGACAGGGTAGGAAACAGTTTGAGAAGAATCTGAGGTGAAGATGGTAAGGGGCCTTGAGCTGGCCATCACATACAACACAAAGAGGATGAGGGAACAGGGCTTGCCCTGGCTGGGAAGGAGAAGGCTTCAGGAGGACCTAACAGCAGCCTTCCAATACCTATAAGAAGGTAGTCAAGAAGATGGAATCAGGTTCTTCACCCTGAACATTATTTTACTCATCTAGAGAGGTTGTGCAGCCTCCATCCTTGGAGGTTTTGGTGCTCTAGCTGTTTAAAACCTTGAGCAACCTGGTCTGACCCAGTAGCTGGCTGTGCTTTGAGCAGGAGGTTGGACTACAAACCTCCCAAGGGTCCTTCCTACCAGAGTTATTCTATGATCTGGACTGAAAGTGCAACACAAGGCTTTGCAGATGTTTAAAGTAGTCTCTGTACCTCTTCAGTCCCTAGCTCTGCCCATGCTGGTGCTAAGAGTATTCCTAAAACAGCCAGCTTCATCCATGTGGCTTAAGTATCATTCATTAGTTGAGCATCTCCATGGCATGAGGAATGTGTTGCCTTCCTTGGGTAGACAAATGGAGCCATTCCTCATTCCTCAGACATCTCATAACTAGTCTCCAGCCTGAGATGGCACTAGTGTTATGGAAGTCAGCCACTCAGAGGAGATGCTGTTTTCCACTGGTATTTTCCAGGACATGGAGGCTGGGGCCAGGTGTACCTTGGGCACACAGAGAGCTCTGAGGACTGGCCCCAGCCAGGACTATGTTCTGTCCTCCCTCTGTCCGTGGGGCATCCAGGAGTCCCTGTTTGCCTGAGGTAACACTGGTTCACCTTGCATAGCAGCAGGCTCCAACAAATTTGGTTCCCAAGGGAAACTTGTTGTCTGGTAGTTCCCAGAGGGCAGACCCACTCAGGGAGCCCGGCAGGCCCCAGTCCCGGGGCAGCGCCCAGCACACCCGTGCCACAAACCTGCCCCTGCACTGTGGGCCAGGCACTGCAGTCAGGGCTACAGGGAATTTGGGTACAATGAGTACAGAGAGAGTTAGCTCTACTTCTAATAGTGGACTGGAGAAATACTGAACATCCACTGACAAAGCACCTCCAAGCACCCATGGCACATTCCCTGTCCCTCCTTACCCAGCTCTGCCTCCTCCCACTGAGCACCTGGCACAGCTCTTGCGCCTCCTAAACATGCAGGGAACAGAGCTGTGCTCCCTGCTGTCACCGAGGCCAGGGCAGTGAAACCCTAATATTTGCCTAAGGAACATTTTTGTCGTTTTTAATAAACAAACAAAACTCCAAACAAACAAACAAACAAATACTAAACAACTCTAACAAAACTCCAAACACAACAATAAAAAAACCTGCTTCACTTCCAAAGAAAGCTTCCCTCCTGGCCTGCTTCACTTCCAAAGAAAGCTTCCCTCCTGGGAAAGGCCACGGGAAAAATGACAGTCATGGTCAACATGAGACACAGGAAGAAGCAGGATATCAGTAGCTCCCACTGCCAGGAGGCAAGGGACACGTCTCTCCATCCTTCATCTCTCTGGGCCTTTCCCACACAGTCTGCCAAAAGCTTCCTGGGTCAGCTGGCTCTGCCTTTCAGGGCTCAGAAAACAAGGTAAAGGACACAACACTTCCACCAAAACATTTGGGAGAAGACAGGAAGCCTGCATTTGTCTGTAGCAGAAGTCAGCTGTAAATGAGCTTTAGGAAAATCAGTGTAGATGGGGTGACCCTTCCCAGGTTGCAGTCCATGAGCTGAGTTTGCAAAGCCTCAGGACAGAGGCTCCCCTTGTCCAAATCCTGCTTTAATTTGACTCAGCTGTTACACCAATTCTTTCTTCTGAGGAAGTGCTTCTGAACAACTTGTTTTATTTTTACTTATCATTGCTTCATACAATTCTGGTTTACACAGACCGTACTCGGTGCTGAATAAGGTATTTGGCACTAACAAACTGCTGCAATATCTAAAATACAAGCCTGATGTGACAGCAGAGACCTTGAGAAGGGCAGAAAAAGGTTACTGTGCAGAGCATAGCCACGGGATGGTACAACGTGGGGCAGAGACTTGGCCCTGAAGACTCCACAAACAACTCACAAGGGGTTGAATAAATACAGACCTGAATGTGTCACCCATAAAGAGACCAAGTACCCACTGTATGTGAAAATGCATGGGAGATGTCACGTAGAGTCACACAACAGAAAAAGGAGCATCTTGTGGTAGGACTGACTTCATTATAGAGCCAGTTCTGGTTGCAGATACAAGAGCAGCAGTAGCTGTTTAACAGCAATTTATCATTATCCAGCAATTCTTCAGGAACTACAGTCAGTTTCCACTATTTCTTTCCTGCTGCCAGTAAAAACTGACCAGAACCTAGAGCAGATCACTGTGCCAAGTAGCCCATCTGCTGACATTTTTGCATGAGTGTCTCCTTTCCATCAGCTAAACTCTGTCCCTCTAAACCCCTCCTGCTGCGGAGCCTGGCATGCCCCTTTGTGCTTCCATTACAAGCAAAGCACCAGCAGCACAGTGATTTTGGGGAAAGCTCAAGGAAACTGCCATGTTTTTCACACCCTGTGAAACAGAAGGGGCAGTCAAGAGTCCCCAAGCACCAAGGGAGGGTTGAGTGTGGAGGCTGCACACTGGCATGACAGGAAGAAACCCCCACACGGCACAAAGGCAATGCTGGCATGTTGGTCCCCACCATGCCACAAGACAGACCCCAGGCCATGCCCTGTGCCTGGAACTGGCTACCTTACAACAAACTCAAACCATTCCTCTACTCAGTGATCAGTTACATAAAACGGCTTTTAAATAAATACACCCTCCTTCTCCCTTAGCCTCACCATTAACCCTCTGAACTTTTAGTTTTGAAATAGTCTCTTTCCCATTCCTTTTGGAAGACAGATATGACTGAAAAACAAGTATAATGAGTCTTTCCAGTCCCTAAAGAGTCAAATTACAGTATTGAAATTCATCTTTTCTCCACAGACCATCTTAAATGCTTGGGAATAATCAACAGAAGCACAGATTTTAAAGAGGCAAACAAAGTGTCATCTCAGATCAGCTGCTCCATTTCTTAGTCCCATTCCCACCACATCTCCTACATCAGTATTTGATGCATATTGGTTGACAGGAGGCTCAACATTCCCAGCAATGTACACTGGCAGACAGAAAGGTAACCATATTCTAGGCTGCATCAAGGGAAACTTGATCAGGTCGAGGGAGGGGATTCTGCCCCTCTACTCTATTCTGGTGGAACTCCAGAGGTCTCCAGCCCAGCTTGCTGAGGACTCCCAGCAGCAGGTCAAACCATGACCCATATTGTTTCAAAACACACTGGTGCAGAGTCACTTGCACAAGGAAATGCAGACACAAGAGGTGCCAAAAGTCAGCTCTGTAAGGGAACTTTTGAAAATTAATTACCTCCAGGATTGTGGGGAAAAACAAATGGCAAGGAAAGGCTCTTCTGAAACAATGCAACCGCTCCATGAAAATAAAATCATTATTGTCAGGGTACCACTTCTCACAGACACTAATACTAGTGATAACAGATTGGACTTCACACAGCCTCCAATTGATAGAAGACTCATAGCATGAAATTTCCTTTGGAACCACTTCTATTGCCTACTGCAATGAACTCAGCCAGCACAAAGAGGAAAAAAACCTGATTTCTTTTTCAGCTGTTGAGGTTAATTTTACTGCAACCCTTTTTAAAACTTCTACTGTAAACTGATACAAAAAATTCTTACTTTAAAAAAGAAAAAAACCCACCTTCTTTAAACTATTTGAGAGGCAAACAGAAAAAATCTGTACCTTGGAACTTCAGGAACCTTCCTTCCTTGAGAGAGCTCTACCAGAAGAATTCCGTGTGAGACACACTCTATCACAGTAACCCTCCCACCACCTCAGGGGGCACCACAGTACAGGGCAGTTGATGTGGGCCTGTACTCCCCAGTTGTATTCTAGAACTGCTCTGGAACAGGTTTTTCACAATTTTGAATGGGCAGAAGTTTTCCACAGACTTTGCACCTTCCTTCAGACAGGAACATTCTCTTCCAACTCTGACACTCAGAAGAACACCAGTGCTACCTGGAACTGCTACCTGCAGGAACACTTGTGTTCAGTCTAAGACATTCTGGGACTCACACCAAGAACTCTGCTGGTTTGTCTCCTGTGGGCCATTCTCTGGGGTTCAGCTGCCTTAAAAAAAGCACATTCAGCTTCTGGTGTGCACAACTAGAAACAAATACTGTTTTCTAAAAAGTGGGAAAGCAGAGCAAGAATATGAAGCTTGACCAGCATACAAAGTTCTGATGATATTCTAGTCAAACCTAACTAAGGAAAGGAAAATATATTTTGCCTATACAAAGCAATCTTTATTTTCAAATGCTGCACTACATAAAATGCATCTGATTGTCAACCCTGTGCATGGACACAGCCCCCCTCCACCCTTCCTGCTCAGCACAGTCAGAGCAACTACACACCCAATCATTTACACCAGAAGAAAACCTATTTGCAACCTATTTCTCTTTTCCTTATAAGTGAACAGTGTTCACTTGGAAAAATCATCAGAAAAAAACATTTCATTTCTGCACTCAGATGAAGAGACCAGGCACACTATAGGGTTGGTCCCATGTGCAGAAGCTGACGGTGCTTTCCATGCTCTTCACCTTCTTAACCCAGATAAAGAAGCACTCTTCAGGCTCTCCCACTTGTCCTGGTGCAACTGCCCCTCCCAGAAGGCAAAACAGTGCAGAAAAACCAGAGGGCAGAGCTCCTCTGAGCTTTTCATCAAGCGATCCTCCTACAGTGACTGTCCTTTGCTGATGTCTTGCCAAAAGATACTGGTTAATTTTACCAGTGATACACATGTTTTTCATAAATGAAAAGTGTTTTCCATTTTTTGCTCCCAGCAATGTTTCACAGAAGTCCCAAATTTCATTCCGCAGCCTAGATCTTGCTGCAAATAATATCCATAAGGAAGGATCTGTAGAAATTTTTGGCAGAAACATGATTGCCTTTCTTGTTTGAAGGAAAGGAGGCATGTTGTGACAGGATGTTACACTTGAGTGCTTCTGCTTTAACTCCAGTGTTCAATCCCAGCCAAACCCACAGGTGATGTTCCCAGCAATCTTTGAAGATCTTGTGTTTTAGGATCTATATTTTCTCATGTGTGCAGCAATAGAAGCTGAAATCTCAGAGCTCCTCTTATTCTGGCCATAATAGTCCACAAAGTCACCATCAGGCCCGAGGAGGTACATTATTATTGTGTGATCCACCTGCAAGAGAGCACAACACAGCTTGGTAAGAGATCACAGAATCACACACCACCAGGTCAGAAGGGTCCTCATGAATGAACTGGACTAACCCCCCCTGGAAAATATATGGCCTGGACAAGATGGCCCAGGACCCTGTTCAGCCAAATTTTTAATGCATCGAACGTTGAGAAAATGACCACTTCCTTGAGAAGATTACTCTAATGGCTGATTTTTCTCACTGTGAAAATTTTTCCTCTTCTGCCCAATTGGAATCTCCCCAGGAGTAACTTATACCCATTATGCCTTGCCTTTTCCACATGACTCCCTGAAAAAAGGGATCAGCCTTTGGCAGCTGCAAACTTCTCCCCAGGAAGCTGCAGCAAGACAAGAAAAAACCCAGCATCACTGCTTCTCTTCTTTCAGGCCCCTGGTGGGATTGCTGGGGTGCCCTGTGCAGGGCCAGGAGTGGGACTCACTGATCCTTGTGAGTCTCTTCCAACTCAGTATATTCCAGGATCCTATGATCACCTCAGTGACCTCTGCTAGTTTTACCCAAGAAAATAAACAGCAAAAACTCATTGCACACTCAGAATATGTGAAGAAATACTTCCAGCAGACAAGTCTTGTCTAAACTGGGGGCGCCATCCTGCAGACCTGAGGGATGATGGTTTTCCCCCTCACTTTTTCTCTGTTTCCCTCTACTTCTCATGATGCTCCATGACAGCCACAAGGTATTCAAGCTCCTGCTGCTAACAGGATGTAAATATAATATAAACAGGAGGATTTCATTACACCAAGCTCACTGTCAGGGTGAACAGTGGGATCCAGAACTTCACTGGGATGAGGGAGCAGAGCCGGGAGCGGCTGCAGGATACAGGGAAAAGTGGGGCAGGGGCCCCCCCTGGCGGCCCCCTGGAACAAACTCACAAATGGACATCCGGGGTATTTCCATTGGATTTATGTCAAAATTACAGAATACGCTGAGTTGGAAGGGACTCACAAGGATCATCGAGTCCAACCCTCAGCCCTGCACAGGCCCATCCCCAGGAGTCACCCCCTGTGCCCCAGAGCATCATCCAAACC
>JAWWTY010000038.1:9871451-9894261 GCA_035222235.1 Margarornis squamiger
CACCCTAAGCCTGCCCTGCCCCAACTCCAGCCATTCCCTGGGTGCTGTCCCTGGTCCCCACAGAGCAGAGATCAGTGGCTGCCCCTCCCCAGGGAGTTGTCCCTGCAATGAGGTCTCCCCTCAGTCCCCTCTTCTCCAGCTGAACACACCAAGTGCCCTCAATAACTCCACTGCACATTTATTTAAATGCCACTACAAGGACTGTCTGCACCCAACTGTGACAACAGTGTTATCAGCAAAGACACAAAGTTCTGGTGATGGAGGCCATGAACCTGTGATTGCTGGGGACTGAAACACACCTGTGCACAGAGTTCAGCTGTGTTTGACATGAGAAATCACAGGAACATTTCCAGGACCACAAGCTAAAAGGGTGCATTAAACTTAATGGCATTTCTGCCACTAAAGTAATGTTTCTCATAATTTTACTGAAGTTGGTTTAATTCAGATATTTTACTCCAGTTTCAAATTTTCAAGAAAAGATCACAAAATCAAGTTGTAGGAGACAATTTTTCTTAAGCAAGCTGAATCACATTTA
Source organism: Margarornis squamiger (assembly GCA_035222235.1). NCBI lineage: Eukaryota > Metazoa > Chordata > Aves > Passeriformes > Furnariidae > Margarornis > Margarornis squamiger. The sequence continues at coordinate 9,871,987 of JAWWTY010000038.1, forward strand.
GATCCTTCAGTTGGAAACTACCATCAAAAAATTTAAAAGTCAGGTTGCCTGCTCAGAATATCCTGGGCTGTGGAAATTAGTCAGAATGGAGTGCAGTTTGGGTGCAAAAGAGTTTTTCAAGTTGTGCCTGCCTGAAGCCTGCACTGTTCCTACTGCATGCCCCAAAGATCATGATTTGAGTACCAATGCAGTGTTGTAAATCACAGAATAAAATAAGTAAATTGGATATTCTGGTATTAAGAACTATAGAATTGAGATTATTAAATAGGAACTTGTAATATTCAAGTAATACTTGAAAAATTTCAAACAGATGTTTAGAAATTGTAATTTGAGCATACATAAATGTTCATCTCAATGTTCTTTCCAAGTCAAAACAACCAAAGGCTGTAGTGGACTTGTTCCTCTTCCCCATCCCACAGCAGAGGAAACAAATCCCACTACTGCACAGATGTCAGACTCCATCTCCAACCAGGAACACAGGTCTAGGCAAGACAAAATGGGAAAGAAACCTTACTGGAAGAACTGACAGAGTACAAATTACCTGGATCTGTCTCAGGTAAGTACATGACCAGGCTCCAGCTCTCCCTCCCAGGCCTGCTGTTGCTGCTATCCTGTTTCCACTGTGTTCCTGAGTCCTGCGTCCCTTGCTCTCCCTGCCCTGAGCACGCAGAGCTCGCTGTCTCCCAAACCCAAGAGCCTGTGATGGATCCTGAGGGGATGCAGGTATATTCTTTCTCTTTGGCACCACATCTGGGGCTCCCAGGCTACTCTCCTCACAGCCTCCAGGCCACTCCCAGCTCACTGGCCTTTCTTCCTTGCTGCCCTTTCGTCCCCTCAGACTAACACTAACAACAGAGCAGTAGCCCCCTCCTGAATCCCTTCTCCTATGCCCAGTGTCACCCTCCAGCCTCCCTCCAAGCTGCTGTCATCCATGGAGTTATTTTCCTTGGCTAAACCCCTGTACTGTCCCTTCATGACCATGCCAGGATCCAGGTCCAGGTGTGCTTCACTAGAATCCACATCCTTCCTAACGAGCAGCACTCCTTCAGTTTTTCCAGCGTCTTTCCATCAGCTCTCCTCAACTTCAGTTCACTCATTTAGTGTCACGTTCTGTGGAGTTCTTTCCCTCTCCTGAGCAGGCATCCTTTGCCAATCCTGTTATTATAACCTATTCTTGCATTCCCACCAGCTCCCTTCTGAAAATCTGATATTAGGCAGCATCTTTTGATGGATTTCAGAATGATTTAAATTCGTGTTCAGTTTCTCCATTCAAATACAGTATCTTAGGCTTCTGTATCTTTGCCACTTCAAGTGAAAATAAATTCTTGTTCTCCCACCTCACAGCCTTTTTTAGTGATGCAGAGCAGTGCACATCATCAGTGATTCCATCTTCTCTTCACTGAGGTCATGTGCTGCTCTTGCTGCTTCTTACTATGCACCACTGGTTTTGTTTCCCTTATCTTTCTGGATAATTTATTTGCAGGAGTCCGGTGGTTTTAAACCAGATTTTTTAAAACAGATTAAGAATCGACAATACCAGATTAGACCAGACCCAATCTGCATCAGCATCCCACCTCAAACAGTGGCCAACAACAGTCATTTGAAGGACCAGTATAAAACCAGCAACAAAAATGTTACCTGCCTCTATTACCTCCCAGTTTCCAAACACTTTCAGCTCACAGACTTCCTGAACTAGGCAAGATTTCTGTGCATGTCATAACCCTCAAGAGATTGTTTTTCCCAAAGACTAAGAACAAATCCCACTGTGGACTCCCTTAAAATTCCACCATTTGCATCTGTAGCAAGGAATTCCCACTGCAACAAGAATCCTCACCAAATCATCACCTTTCCTTTTGAACCTGTTTTTAGTTTCTTTTGATGTCCTTAGTTCTTTTAACAAAGAAAACATTGAAGATCATATAACGTGTATCCTCACTCATCCGATCACCTGTACTCTACTCTTCCAGCCTGCTCAGAACATGGCAAGGCAGGAAAGCCTTGGCAGCAGCTCAGAGCCCTGTAATCAGTCCTGTCACTTCCAGGGAGTAAGATTTTGACTACCCAGTTCAGGCTCACTTAAACCTCATTTTTCTCACTCCAACTATAACTTTACATATTTTATTCCCACTTAATTTAGCATTAATTAACATGCTCTCTCTCTTGCAGGTGGTTTGTCACAGGAAGAGAATCCCCACAGTATTTGCAGACAGATATCCAAGTCTCTTGCCAGGAAGACCACACTCCTTGGTGCCATTTTGACAGGAAATGAGTTGTTACTTTTAATTCTCCTTTCTCCCTCTTCCTATTGCCTAAATATTCCGGTTCCATTTTCACTTGGGAGCACAGAGGAAAGCAGCCAGTCAAATACATTACACATCAGAGAGAAGTTTGACTTACTGCCAGGCTTGCTAGTTCCTGTGCTACTGTCTGCAGGCCTGGAACAGGACATGTTTAGAACATGCTTCAGGGAGGTTCTGAGCCAGTAAGAGGGCACCCTGGTTCTGACTGAGACCTCTCAAACAGCCTAACAGAACGGTGCATCAAGGGCTCTGTCATGTGTGACTTCAGCACAGATCCAACCGTTGATTTTAAAATCTATATGCTGCTCTTATCCATAGCCTTTCAGAAAGCAAAGGCTCTGCTTTGACTTACTATGTAGTCGTTATCCTCATCCTTGGGGCCTTCACTGTAGTACACACGGTAAGCTTTAGCCACTTGGTCAATCTGTGCCCTGGTACCAGTCAACCCAATCAGCTTCGGAGAAAATTCTAGACAGAAAGAAGATATTTACACATTCTAGTGAAAAGAATCCCTTCAAGAGGCTCCTTTTCAGTGCTCTGTACTATATGCTATGAGACGGGGGATGAAAGCAGTAATACCTTTAACATATCTGGCAATGGCTTCTTCGTTGTCCCTCTCAGGATCGATGGTGATGAACAGTGGGGTCAGATTAGGCAAAGATGGAATTCGATCTGTGACATAAACAATTATTACTTATTTTACAAAACCAGAAATAATTTCTCATCTCCCCTCAAACAGCTGACAGCCAAGTAACATCAATCCAAGGCCATACTATGTGTCTAAAAAAGGACATTTTGTGCAGCTCAATCCATGTAATTTGTGAATGAAGCAAATGCTACAAGAAGCAATGCTCTGTGTCTGTACCGGGAGCTTCCAGCCCCCCAGCCCAAGCCCCTGCCCTGCTCAGGAGGGATGAGAGACTGGCTGTGCTGCAGAGGACACCATGGTGTGATAAACATGTGGGAACACAGTGGCTCACACAAGGAAAGCACACCAGAATGTTGTTGCAGAAGGAAACTTGAAGACACAGTTTAGGCTCTTCCTTCATGTTCCAGCCAATGCCTTCGCTATATTTCCTTCAGTTTGGTCCCCTTTCCCACTTGCTGAGTTACTATTATCCCTGTTCCATAATTATTCAGGGCCTGCAGGCTGAGAAAACACCCCTAACACACAGCCTTCCCCCTCCCTCCATTTCACAGCACAGCCACTCCACTTCAGGAAAGACTCTCACAGAGATTTGTTCTCAGGATGAAGAAAATAGAGGGGAAAAAGTCCTAACACACCTCACAGTCACTTCTTGGCAAAAATACAATGCAATGTATTCCCTGTAAGCTGCTACTCTCATGTTTTACTCCCAAGTCCCCTGTTTTGGAAACATCAGTGCTGTCACATCAGACTCTAGTGACGGGCAGATTGATCTATGGATCCCTTTGCAATTAATTCAACTACAGAAAGCAGCCAACGGCATGTTTTAAAAAAGATCATCAGTCAACACCATTTGTGATAATTTAACAGAAAAAACCTGACCCTCCCATCAACAGGACCACTATACCAACCGAATTCCCCAAATTCCCATACCAATTTCATCTACCACTGCAATCATTTTCTCCAGTTCATCAGGACAGACGTCAGGGCAGTGTGTGAAGCCGAAGTAGATCAGCACCCACTGGCCGATGTAGTCCTTGCTGCTGCGGGGCTGCCCCTCGTGGCTGACGAGCGAGAAGGGCCCTCCCAGCAGCGGCTTCCCAATGCCTCGGTTTCGTTCCCTCTCCAGCTCTACAAAACACAGGAGGGGATCAAACACACCCAAGCCACAATCCGTGCTGCATCCCTGGAGTCAGGCACCGCACAGGGGCACAGGCACGGCATTGCCAGCTCAAGATCCACCAACGCTTGTCGGGTGGAAACCCAAGGTGCACACAGCTTCCAAAAAGCATTCCCTTTGGACCAAACCAAGTACATCACCAAATTCCTTTGAAACATGACATCTTTCATCGTTGTCCAATTGCATTTTTGTTTAAAAAGAAAGAGGAAAAAAAAAGGAGACAGAGATACCTGGCCTGGTGTGAAACTGAAAAATCAGCATCCTTTGCAAACTGAACATACCCTAAGAGCTGTAACATCTCTGCTTTCAACAGCGAATCCATGGAAAGTAGAGGTGTGGGCATTCCCTGCAGGAGAGGGCAAAGCTGCTGGACTGCAGAGGGAACCGCGACAGCCCCGGAGCATCGGCTGGCACAGCACGCTCGGCCACACACAGCCATTGCAACCTAACGGCTTTCAAATGCTGAATCTTGAATTGTTTATAACTTCTGAAAATTTTCTGCGGCAGTTCCACGCACACAGGCACGAACCAGCCCTGCGCAAAGCTGCAACACCCAGCGATGCCCGGGCGGATGAAATACATCCGGATACAAAAAAAATACACCATCTGCCTACAAAAAACACGTCATCAGAGTACGAAAAACACTATCTGAAAATCAGAAATGCGCGGTGTGCCCCGGCCCGCACTCACCCTGCTCCTTGCGCCGCTTCACCACCTTCATGCCGCCCAGCAGCGCCCCACCCAGCACGGCGCTGGCCGCCAGCGAGCGCCACGACACCAGCTGCGGGGACAAGGGCTAAGGATGGCGGGGGCGGCCCGCGCACAGACAGACAGACAGACAGACACACACACACACACACACACAGACAGACACAGACACACACACAGACACACACACACACAGACACACACAGACAGAGACACACTCACAGACACACACACTCACACACACACACACTCACAGACACACACACACTCACAGACACACACTCACGCACACACTCACACAGACACACTCACACCCCCCCACAACCACTTATTCACTCACTCACAAACCCACCCACACAGACACACAGACACACACACACACACAGACAGACAGACACACACACACACACAGACACACACACACAGACACACACAGACACAGACACACACACACACTCAGAGACACACACACTCACTCACACTCACACACACACACTCACACACACTCGGACACACACTCACTCACAGACACACACACACAGACACACACACTCACTCACAGACAGACACACACACACAGACACTCACAGACTCACACACACACTCACAGACACACACACACAGACAGACACACACACAGACAGACACACACACAGACAGACACACACACAGACAGACACACACACACAGACAGACAGACACACACACAGACAGACAGACACACACACAGACAGACACACACACACACACTCACAGACACAGACACACTCACAGACACACTCACACACACAAAGACACACTCACAGACACACTCACACTCACACACACTCACAGACACACTCACACTCACACACACTCACACACACACTCACCCCGACACAACCACTTATTCACTCACTCACAAACCCACACAGACACACACACTCACACACCCCCACCCACAACCACTCATTCATTCACTCACTCACTCACAAACCCACCCACACACTCACCCGCCTCTGGCCGCCCTCCCTGCGGCCGCTGCCCGGCGGCAGCTGCGAGAAGGGGCGGCTGCGGGGCGCGGGCAGCCCGGCCCGGCCGAGGAGCCCGCACGGCCCGCACAGCCCGGCCCGGCCGAGGAGCCCGCACGGCCCCCACAGCCCGCACGGCCCCCACAGCCCGCACAGCCCGGCCCGGCCGAGCCGCCCCGGCCCCGCCGCCCCCGCCATGTTGTTGCCGCCCCTTCCGGCCGGGCCGCCATGGAGGCGGCGCCGCGCGTCGCCTTCGGGGTCATCGCCGACATCCAGTTCGCGGACGCCGAGGACGGGCAGGACTTCGCGGGCACCCGGCGGCGCTACTACCGGCACAGCCTGCGCCTGCTGCGGGACGCGGTGCGGGCCTGGGCGGCCGAGACGCCGCCCGTCGCCTTCGTGCTGCAGCTGGGCGACAGCATCGACGGGCTGAACGCCCGGCGCGGCGAGGCCGAGGGCGCCCTGCAGCAGGTGCTGGAGGCGCTGGGGCGGCTGCCGGTGCCGGTGCACCACGCGTGGGGCAACCACGAGCTCTACAACTTCAGCCGGGCCCGGCTGGCGCGGTCCGGGCTGTGCAGCCGCCCCGCGGGGGGCTCGGCCGGGCCCCCCGACCGGCTCTGCCAGGCCTATCACTGCAGCCCGGCCGCGCGGCTCCGCCTCGTCGTGCTCGACGCCTACGACCTGAGCACCCTGGGCAGGGAGCCGGGCTGCCCCCGGTACGAGGAGTCCCTGCGGCTGCTGCGGGACAAGAACCCCAACGAGGACCTCAACAGCCCCGCAGGTACCCCCGGCTCGGCAGGAGCGCGGGCGGCCGGAGCTTCACTGCCCCGAGCAGGGAGGCAGCCCCCGGGGCTGGCAGCAGGTGCCAGGGGCTCTCAGACAGGTGTCCCGGTGCTGCCCACCTCCTCGCGGTCAGTGGGGCTCGTCAGGGCTCTGCTCCCCCACGCCCCTGGGCTGGACCTGTGCTGTGCTCCGTGCGCTGCGGGGGCAGGACAGCAGGCTCACAGTTGGTGAGGTGGCTGTTGCAGAGCACTGAGCTGTGCCCACCGTGTCCCATGCTGTGGGGACACTCCGGAGTGAAAATCCTGTGCGCTCAGTGTGACCCCTGAAAACACTAACAAATACGCTTTTCGTTTGCCTAAGGAGGCTGGAGTTTTGATCCAAGAAATGAAAAAAATATCCCAAAGGTTATGAAAGTAAACCATCTATTGTAAGCGGATTTACATAAGGCAAATAGAGGAGCTATGGGAAGTGTATGCACCTGTTCCTAACTTGCTTCTTCTTTGCAGGGCTCAAAGAACCTCAGTTTGTAGCATTTAATGGAGGATTTAGCCAAGCCCAGCTGGACTGGTTTGATGAAGTCCTCAAATTCTCTGATGAAAACCAAGAAAAAGTTGTAGTTATGGGTAGGTGAATATGGGGAATAAATTATAAAATCACAGAATGGTTTGGGTTGGAAGGGCCTTTAAAAACCATCTAGTTCCAACCCATCTATTTGAAGGGGGTATACGCTCCCCAGGGAATCTATGCCAAAAGAAAGTTACTGGGTGGTGTATGTGAGCTGAGGAAAACATGTAGCAGCTTTGTAGCTCCTGTGAGGTACAAATGTGAGGTGTGAAGGGGCAGAACGGGACCCTGTCCATAATGGGGGGAGCTTGCCCCAAATGAGGCAGAGTTTGTTACAGTTTAACTCTCCTGTTTCCTTCCCTCTCAACTGCAGGTCACCTGCCCATTCATCCAGATGCTTCTGACAGGGTTTGCCTGGCCTGGAATTACGAAGCTGCCCTGTCCATCATCCACTCCCACCAGTGCGTGGTCTGTGTCCTCGCCGGGCACCTGCACGATGGGGGGTATTGCCTGGACTCCCATGGAGTTCATCACCTCACTTTGGAGGGGGTGATCGAAACGCCCCCGGAAAGCAACGCTTTTGGCACTATTTATGTCTATGAAGATAAAATGATACTAAAGGGAAGGGGGAGAATTGCAGACAGAGTAATGCATTTCTGAAATGCCAGCAAGCACAAATTGCTGTTAAGGAAGGACTCGAATAAAAACAAGGGATTCAGCTTACTGTTTGCTTATAGAAAAGTGCATGGCTGATCCTTACTGCTTTAGCTCAGGCATTTTTCTCATGGATACAGAATTTTAGAAATTACGTTTCTATAAAGAAACAGACCTTATTTCTTTGTGGAGAACAGAGAAGGCCAGGAATTGAAATAAATATATTTGAATGCAGAATGTTGACTAGAAACAGCCAATCCAGACTGGATTGTTACTGTGAAAAGATGCAAACCATATGATGAACACTGTCAAAAAACCCACCCACTGTTATTCTCTCAGTGAGCATTAAAGCATGCAAAGTTGTACCTGCCCAGCCACATTGCAACGTATTTATTTTCTGTGAACAGCCAGTAATGTCTCATGTCTGGCAGAACATGTCCACCCTGTACCCTAATGCAGTCTTCCAACATTGCTTTAAAAGACTAAAGTAATCCCCAGAAAGGGCTAAGCCTAAAGGGAATGGAGACCATCTGTGCTACAGCCGGGAATGGTGCAGATACAGGGGCAGGGAACCTGTGTGTGCACAGCTGTGATCTCCTGCAGCAGAGCTGAGTGAAGAAGCCCTGACATAGGTCTAAAGGTGTTGCTGTGCTGCACCTGGACCTGTCCTGCCTCTGTCCCAGCCAGCTCATGTATCCGGCTTGTGTATCCACCCATGCTTCTCCAGGATGAGCAGTGGGACATGCTTACTGCTTGCTGGACTGCTGTGTGTGTCCTGCTTTCCAGGAAAAATCCAGTGAGCATCAGAGTTGTGATAGTGCCCACATCTGCTGGTGGCAGGCTTAAGTATACATCTCCTGAAGCATAAACAATACGGAGGCTTTCACTGAGTTTTCTTTAGAAAAATAGTGTTTATTACTCTGTAAAACTAGTGATTTTCAGTTAAAGATAACAAAAATAATTTTTCAGATATATTCTACATATCATTTTAGCACAGGAACAGAAATATAGACTGCCCAATTTCCCAGTTAGTCTCAAATGGATTATCTAGGCAGATATTTGGAAGTTCTGTGGCTGTGAATAGTCATTTATTGAAACAGTGTTTGCTTTACTTGTCCCTTATGTTACAGAAGAGTAGATTTCCCAAAGTAGCAGGTGGTTGGAGAATGATCCAGGGATGCCAGGATATCTTGAATATACCATTAGAACACATTAGATCAACAGTGCTTTGAAAATTTAGGAAGCAGCCAGCTGAACAGTTTCCACAGAAAAATTCCCCACTCAGATTTGACAATGTTCCTCAACTTTTTACCAGTCTCAAACAGCATTGTTGAAAGCAGCCAGGAATTCTTGGGTCCTGTCAAACTGACACTAACCTTTCATTAAGCACCAAAAGCAAAGGCAAGTATGGTCAGAATATTTACTCTAGACTTTCTCCCACCCAGTTAAATCACTGTTTTGCAGTGTTTTGGCCAAGACACTCGCAGCTCTTTGTTCACGTAAATGTACAGCCACGAAGCAAAGGGGAAGAGGGCGACCACGACTGCAGCGACCAAACGAAGTCCTCCCAGGGGACTCCTATAAAGGAACAAGTGCACAGAGCTGCTTCAAATCACTGAACTGTTATGGTTGGAAAAGATCTCCAAGATCATCAAATTAACCATGTACCACATACCATCACACCCACTAACCCTACCATGAAGTGCCAGTCAGTTTTTGAACACCTCTAGGGATGGTGACTCTACCATCTCCATGGGCAGCCCCTCTCAATGCCTGACCACTCTTCTAGAGAACAAATTTTTCCTAATATCTAACCTGAACCTCCTCTGGTGCAACTTGAGGCTGTTCCCTTTTCTCCCATCCCTGTTCCCTGGGAGCAGAGCCTGACCCCGCCAGCTACTCCCCCCATCAGGTAGTTGCAGAGCCAGGAGGTCCCCCCTGAGCCTCCCTTTCTCCAGACTGAGCCCCACCAGCTCCCTCAGCTGCTCCTGCTGCTCCAGCCCCTTCCCCAGCTCTGTTCCTTTCCCTGGACACACTCCAGCCCCTCAATGTCTCTCTTGTCTGAGGGACCCAGAACTGCCTCCAGGGCTGGAGGTGCCCCAGCAGTGCCAGCACAGGGACAGTCCCTGCCCTAGTCCTGCTGCCACACTATGGCCAGTACAAGCCAGGATGCCCTTGGCCACTGCTACAACTGCTATGAAACATTCACATCTGCCTGCAGCTGCAAAGACAGCAGGGAGCATTTGGCCACTTTAATGTGGCTCCTGTGGATGCATCAGCAGAGTCCTCTACTGGAAAGGCACTGTGTGCCAGCAGAAAAAAATTTCTGACAACTCAGGCTACAAAACCTAATTGGAATAAAAAAAGTGTCTCATGCAAAGAGAAAATGTCTCCAGTACAGCAGGGGGGCAGAAAAAATGTTCCATGTAACCTTACATTCCCCCCTGCCAGGACTTTATGCAAGATCCTCCAGGCTGTAGCACCAGCTGCTACTGCTTGGACATCTGAAAGGTTCAGAGGGTGACATGAAACAGAAAAGCAAGCTGCCAAATCAACTGTGTGTTTTCAAGAAGCTAGTCACTAAGTGTGAACGTAGGAATGGATTAAAAAAAATGGACGAAATAAAACTTACTTTGCTGAACTGCGACAAAGACTCATCCATATTGTAATAATCACCAGACCAAACAACTCTCTAAAAAGCCAAACAAAAAACAGATCAGAAAGTAATACAAGCAGATGTCTACATTCAGAGAATACAAATTTAGCCTCCAAAACAAGTGGAGTAGTGGCTGCTCCTTTGGAGAACTTGAATATATTTTACTAGGATTATAATTATAAAGGTATTTACAAGGAGTAACTTTGCTTCGCATCAAAAATCTACAGACATGACCCAGCTAAACAGCTGCAGAAATTCCAGCCTCCACTTCTTGCTCCACTGCTAGACTTAAATTCCACAGTACATTTCTCTCATTAACACAGAGCAAACAGCAACCCAGTTTTCCAGACCATGAACAGCTGCTACGGTTTCACCTCAATACTGTACAAGCACCTACTTTGGGCAACATCCCAGTGTCCAGGTGAGAAATCCTACCTCCTTCTCAATTCCTGGCAGTTTGGAGGACTCAGCAGCCCATGCCAGATAAACATGCATATAGTATCACATCAAGAGTTTTTAAAACGTTAATTACCATTTCTACAGCTCCAGAAAGAGAACACAGAGCTGTTTCACTGTTCTTGTGTTCTGATCTTTGAAAGCCAGAGCTGCCCCCTGGTAAATCTACCTGCCACAGTCAGGCAAGCAATGACTGTTCACTCTCCCCGTGTCCAAGGAATCACCAGTTTGGAGCATTATGGTCCCTCCTCTTTGGTCTGATTCCTTTAGACCAACAACACTCACTGCAACAGCGCAGCAAATAAAGTTTTAGAAGGCAACACCAGGAGGAGATGGCTTGGTAAAGTTGGATTTGCACAGGGGCAAATAAAACCCAGTTTACCTGCCTTCTTCTTCATGAAAAATGTTTCCTTGACCATAAGCAAACAAAGAGCAAGCCAAGGCAATGGTCCCAACAACACAGCCAACAGAATGAAGGTCACAGAGGCTCCTCCAAACACCATTATCTGAGGAAAAAATAGACTGTCAGCAACTACAATGAAGCATTAAGTAAATGAACTAGGACACCCTATAAATCCAAAAGCAACTGCGTTACTAAAAAGGTGCCTCCAACAAACACACACAGCTTAGGTAGGAAGATGTCATTATGACCAGCATCATTATGTACCAGGGCAATCTGCTAAGAAGTACTCTGAAAAATAAATACTACTGGGCCTGGAGCTTGCTTTTCTAGGAATGCAACTTCTTGGCAACAGAATCTCAATGAAAACTTTCCTGTTCTCTGCAGCAAACACTACAGACTCCAGCATTCAATGTGCATGGAAAAACAAAATCACAAGGTGTATTACAAATGGAAGTTCTCCTGAGCAGGAGGAACAGCCTTTCTGGAGCTCACAGCCAAAACCAGCTGCTCAGCATGACCCCAGGGGCCAAGAAAAGCCCAGGGGAGCCCCAGCCCTCAGGCAGCCACCACTGTGCAGAACATCTGTCCTCACACTCCCTGAGGAGGCTCAGCCTTGGTTGTTGCCTGTGAAGATGACCAAAACTGATGACATTTCTGCCTGGGGACAGATGTTTTTAAACAGATAAATACACATGATGTGAAATATCTGAATGATCCACAGGTTCTTGTGGTTTTCCATGTCCATTCCCAGGGGCTTGTGAAGGGAGGTAAGAAACGACACTGGCAGTTCTCTCTGATCTCAGCAATGTCAACAGCAAAAAAACTAAAGTTAAAAGCAGTATTTTCTGGGCATTGGCCCCTCCAGGCAAGCATTAAAGGTGATGAGCTGCCAAGACTCAGAAGCTCAGCATGACCCAACACCATAATCAGTTCCCCATTTGGCTGAACTTACTACAGTTCAGCAAGGGAAGAATCTGGGTATTCCACAGACCTGAAGAGCAAATATCCCTTGGTGAATTTACCTAAATCTCCAGTTATACAACAATTGTGGCATTATAATTGTTATTTTTCTACAGATCTTCTCACAAGTAAAAGCCTACTTGTGAGTTAAACATGCAGGTTCTATTGACCAGCCAAATGCCATTATGTTGAAACTACACCTATCACACACATAAACTTCCCCTGAAATGTTCAAACCCACAAGCAACCAACTCTCAGAGGTTCTGGCATTATGAATGCTTCCACTTTATATGCTTAAGGTAACTAAAATGCCAAGAGACTGCAATGGTGTCATTTGTGACAACAGCATGCACACCTGAAGGTTTTCTTTTTTGCTATTAAGCGTGATTTTAGTTTACTCAGAGTAAGTATTCATCCAGAACAGATACAGTCACTTTGTGTATAAAAAATGGCCTTATTTTGAAATTATTTCTAGTGAATGAAAACACAAAAAAAAATTAACTGTGTTCTGGAGTCCTGAAACAAATCTGATATGACTGATTCTCTGAATGTGTGAAGTGGCATTTGCCCCTGTAGCATACACCCTTGGAAACACAGCCTTTGAACATTGCCCCGGCTGCCTATGTACTCTGTGGGGCAGCTGCAATACCTGGCACTGAACAAGACTTTTAGTGCTTTCGCAGGACTGTGCAGAGCTCAGTTGCTTTTGCAGGCGGTAGATAAGTAAAAACACAGATTTACAACAAGGAAATAAAATTAATTAATATGCTAAGGTCAACAACAGAGGAAGGCTTAGAGTACGCTCCCAGGCTTCTGCTCCACTTGGGGTTTGGGCTGGAATTGGGGTGCACAGGCAAGCCCTTCTGCAGGGCTCCTCTTCACCTGCGGCACATCCAGCCACCAGTACTAAACCAATGACCAGCTTCTGTAGAAGCGGGTCCCACAACTTTTTGCCCTCAAAGGTAGTGGGACATGTTTCCACTTGGCCTGATTTTAATCTGAGACTCAGTTAAAAACACCCAAAAAACTTTTTCAGGCAAAATTTGAGCAGAGACCCTGTTTTGCACACTAGTATCATACCTGTCATTGAAGGGTTGATGCTGACAAGCAGTGTCAGGGCAGCCGGCATTAAGTAGACAACCTGTTAATGACATATAAATCTACTCTGTAGGAAAACTTAGCAAGGTCAGGAAGCAGAAGTGTCGAGCCACTCTCTCCTTCACAGCAATTTGTCAGAGGCACAGAGCAGGTCCCAGAGCCTCTCCCTCCAGCATTGTTAGTGTTTGTCTTCTCTATCACCACCCAAAATCCCAGGCCATCGGCTGAGAACCAGCCTTAGTCCTCAGCTGCCCAATTCCCAAATGCTGGCTGCCTGACCAGCCACCGCAGGGCCCCTTCCCTGAATCCTGGTACCCCAGGGCAGGCACAGGGGGGTTTGTCCACCCTTTGGCAGCCCCTGCCCGCAGAAGGGAAAAAGAAAGGGGAAGGGGAAGGGACAGGGAAAGGGACAGGGAAAGGGGAAGGGGAAGGGACAGGGAAAGGGACAGGGAAAGGGACAGGGAAAGGGGAAGGGACAGGGAAAGGGACAGGGAAAGGGACAGGGAAAGGGCAAGAGAAGGGCTTCGCTCCCTGTGCGGGACCGTCCCGGGGGACAGCCGGGGCGAGCCCAGGGCGATGGGGCAGGGCGGCGCCGGGCCGAGGGACGGGAGCGGGGAACCCATGGAACGGCTGCTGTGTAGGGGACAGGTGCAGGTCTGAGGGGGAATGAGGCAGATCCTGGAGGCACGGTCGGGCTGCAGCACTGGGGTCGGTCTCCCGGCGCTCGCTCGCTGCCCTGCTGGAAGCCCGGAGCAGTTTTCCTGCGGCGGCCCCGGCTCGGACGGGCGGAGCGGGGCCGGGGCCGGGGCCGGGCGAGCGCAGCCCGAACTCACCGTCCACAGCGCCGCGTCGGGATCGTTCACCTGGGACGGGAGGAGCGGGCTGAGAGCCGGCCGGGAGAGGGGCCGGGGGAAAGGGGGAAGGAGCGGGGCTGGGGGGGGACCGGAGCGGGGCCGGCCCGGCCTCACCTGCACGGCGGCCGCCAGCCCGAAGAAGGCGGCCATGAGCAGGTTGCAGAGGCGCCACAGCCGCGCCGCCATCGCGGGGCCGGGGCGGGGCCGGGCCGGGCGCCACCCTGAGCCTGGGCCCGCGCCCGATCCCGGTCCGGTCCTGATCCCGATTCTGATCCCGATCCCGCTCCTGATCCCGGTCCCGATTCCGATCCCGATCGCGGCCCGGTCCTGATCCCGGTTTGGTCCCAATCCTTTGAGGGTGGGCAGGCCCTGGCACAGGGTGCCCAGAGAAGCTGTGGGTGCCCCATCCCTGGAAGTGTCCAAGGCCAGGTTGGACGGGGCTTGGAGCAACCTGGGCTGGTGGAAGGTGTCCCTGCCCATGGCAGGGGGTGGAATGGGGTGGACTTTAAGGCCCCTTCCAACACAAGCCATTCTGTGATTCATTGCTGCTGATTTGTAGCGGGGATCAGAAAATGCTTGTGCTCAAACTCAAGCCGACTGCAGAGCCAGGTGGCACTGGTTACAGAGTGCACATCCCGGGAACTTCAGCAAGGCCAGGGCTCTCCTGCCTCTCACCAGCTGTACCACTGACCACGAGGCAGTCAGCACATCAACAGGTCATCCCTCACAGAGCCTCTGTAGCAATAAGTCCAGGAATGTCCTAGACTCCATAAAGAGAAGTGTACACATTGCAGGGAGTTACTATTCCCGCTATTCCTGGGTGTTGATGGCTCCTGTCATGGGTCACCAGTGGGCAAGGGTGTGGAACACTCAGACTGGGGTCCTGCAAACAGTGTCCAGAATGGTCAGGAGTCCAGATAAATGTGACCTTTGAACAAAAATGGGCAAAAAGGATGCAAAATCTAGTAATAATGAGTTACTGCCTGTGGGGTGGTTGCAGAGGTGACAGAGCCTTATTTTTCCTCCTGGCACCAGATGATACACCAAGGGGTGTATCACCACCAATGGTGGCTTGGAAGGTTTTGACCAGATATTAGGGAAACATCCTCATCAGAAGGTTCATGCACCCTGCAATAGGTGACCTAGACAAGCTGGGTGGTTTCCATTGCTGGAGATTTCCAAAGCTTACCTAGACAAAGCCATGGTTCATCTAATCTGATGTTGTGACACTGTTGCTTCAACTGGGCTGTTGGACTCGAGACCTTCATCCATGCCTTCACAACTACATTTTTGAGTTTCTGTAATAGCTCATGTACCTGAAGGAGATCTTTGTCTTGGTGAATACACGTGAACAAACTTTTGCAGTAAAACTGGCAAGTAGTTATGCAAAAGTATAAACCACTGGAGAGGGGCCGAGCAGTCCCTGCCTGAGGTGCTATTGGAGCATCCAGCTCCAGCTCAGCCACAGCCTTGCCTGGGTTTGCCCATGGAGCTGTTGATCCAGTCCTTGGCCCATGGGGTGACTTCCCAGCTTGACCTCACCACCATGGATCTCACCAGCCATCACTGCGCTGTGTCTGATGGTGGTTACACACAGCGGGGCTGATCCTGACCCTGACCATAGATTGACTTCCCAGCTTGACCTCAGGCTTGCCTGGATGCTCTGAATTGGGCTGGTGATCTGGGATCTCAGTTGGATCCAGCTGCAGAACCTGGCTCTGCCCTGCTTGCCCTGCACCAGGGTGGTGGGACAGGTGTGGAAATTTGGTGATGTTGAAGAACCATGACTGTAGGGAAGGAATAGTGAGTTGGGAATAAAAGGAGACTTCTTTCTTTTCCTTGCCAAGAGAATGGGATTTAAATGGAAATTTTTTTAGTGGTCTAGGATTAGTTTTGTATTTAAGAGATTCAGTCATTATGTGTCATCTGGAGAACAAAAAGGGATATTTCTCAGAAGAATAGCACTGCCTCATCCTTCCCTGATCATTTATGACCAGAAGTGACAATAAGTGATGAATTGAAAACAGGCACTTTAGAAATGTTATATCTACCATACTCATCTGCCGAAACTGAGCCTCTGTGAAATCATTTCTCCAACCCATTTCAGTAACAGTGTCATAAAGCCCCCTCAACCCCCAACAGAATCAGGTCTTGCTAAATTGTTGTGTGGAGGACATGTGAATGTGTCCACATTTGTGGAGAGGATTAATGCTTGTCTTACAAGATTTTTAACTGAGTCTTTCCTTGGGCAGGTTATGAGGTTATGCAGAGAAAGCCACAGAGAAGAGTTATCTTTGTAAATGGCTGCCACTGTTACAGCTTCACTGAGCAGGCTTTATGTTCATAATAATTGTGTTATTCTGTACATTAAACAATGTCTGGCAGCCGCAGGCAGAACAGCAGGCCATGTTCACTACAACTAAATCCCTCCCTATATTTACATTGACTCACATTCCCATCCTGAAGCCCCAGAAAAATTAAACCACTCTATGGGCCATTTACTTAAGGGTTGGACTCAATGATCCTTGTGGGTCCCTTCCAGCTCAGAATATTCTGTGATTCTATAGGCGTCCTTGGGAGTACAACTTTCCTGTTCAGAAGCACACTGGGAAGGGACTACAACTGCTTAAAGGAAAGCTGGAGAACTACACTCTACATGGTGTTCTCCTCTTCCCAAACCCCGCTTGGCACTTGGATTAGCAACAGCAACAGTCCAAATGTCCCTGTAATTTCTGAGTAGATTCTGTGGAGCTGCACTCTCTCACTGAGGCACCATGAACTACATACACCATTTCCCTGGTTTGGGTTTTTTAAGGAGGCAGGACCTCACTGGAGAGCACTTAGCAATGTTTGACTTTCTGGTGTAACCCCTGTCTCCAGTCTCTTCCCCTCACTTTAGATGGAGCAGAGCTATAGTAATGAATTACCTTCATGCCTTGTTTCCATGTCCAGGATAGACTCTTGAGTGTATTTTCTGAGAGAGGAGAGGTTATTTAGGGCTAGAAAATGGAAATGTCAAGGGTTAAAAAGCAACAGTGGTGTTAAATATAGTAAGAAGTGCATAAGAGACGGCATGACTTTCATTAGGGTAATTTATATGATAGGAAAATAAAACCAAACGATTTTCAGGCACACTGGCTCTTTCTTGATATGGGAAACAAAATTACAAGTTACTGTCCATTTTTTCCAACCATACTAGCTGATCTGCAATAGGAAAACTAATCTGTGATGAACTCTCTGACTCTTTGTGTGGTCACAAGCTATTGGGCAAAGTTGCACAGCCCACCTGGTTTCTGTCACGATGGGGCTGCTCCTTGCCATCTCATGGGCTGCATGTCAGGAGGGCAGAGAGCAGCTGGGAGAAGTTGGTGGACACTGGGACAGAAGCAGAGAAACAGCCAGGCAGACACAGCCAGGGTCCTGCATGGGGTGGGACAGGACTCAGCTGAGGGGAAGAGGTGGCTGGGTTGGCAGAAAACAACTTCCATGGGCACTTGGGAGGGATGGCATGCAGAGTTTGGCAACATTATGAGTGAACAAAGTTCAGTGACACAAGAGCAAGAGAGGGCAAAAGGCCCCACTTTCCCTTCTGAGGGTAGGGTGGGAAGGAGGGGATTTGTTTACCAACTGTGGGGTCTGAATCTGCCTCAGAATTTGCTTCTCTAATTCAAAAGCAAGTAGGGTGTGACATGCCTTAGAAATAAAAAAGTCTTTCAGTGTTTGGTGTGCTTACTGCAAAGAAAAGGTCGAGGCTGTTCACTTTAAAGTTTTACCAACTACCCCGAGCGCTATAACCCTGCTCCACGGACAGGGACTGCCGGCAGTGTCCCCAGCAATACTGCCTTCTCCCATGAGAGGGAGGCCAAGAACCTTTAGTATCCCTGAGCTGAACTTGAGCTACTTGTTTCTCAATATTAGGCAAAACATTTCCCACCTTAGGCCTCTCTGGATCTTCTATTTACCCCACAGCAGTCCAAGCTTATGTTCAGTTTGGCAACTCCACCTGTAGAGGACAGGGTCTGCAGGGATGGGCCCAGCAGCCAAGCTGTGATATCCATAGCCAGGCTGATTCCCAAGAGCCTGTACCAGAGATGCTACTGAAACACTGCCATGGTCACCCATCCCAGTGACCCACTCTATAAGGGCCCTCATCCTTGTGCCATGAATAATCATAGTTTGGTTTAGATAGGATCAAAACTGGTGAAAAGGTTCTAGGTGGACAGGTGAGACGTTCAGAAGCTTTGGCTTGTTCCTGACCCCAAAACCTGGACTGCAATTCCAATAAGGAATAAATACATGGTTACAGCTGATAGCGTCAAAAGGGCTCTGGGTTTAGTTGCCCTAACTGGTGGGTCAGCTGCCAGGAGCAGGGAAGGACAGAGACCACTTACCTCAGAAGGAGAGCAGCCCCATGTTCCCTGATTGACCAGCTTCAGGGGACACACGTCTGAAGTGTTCAATAGACTGACCTTCCTCTTGTCCTTATTATAATCCTATATTAACAACCTTCTTCCTACCTCATTAATTTTATAGACCTCACCCAAACTGATGTCAATTATGCTTTGTCAGCTTCTCTCTTTAGTCCTAATTTAAAGTCCTCAATTCCCAGAAAAGCTCTGGAACAACTCGTTGCACAAGTCCCTGGTACGCACCAAGAGTACAAGGGAAGAGACAACAGCCTTTGTGAACTCTTCAGGAACAAATGCTGACAAACCACTCATGTTCTGGTGTGGCACAATTTTTTAGGCATAAAGAGAAAAGTAACAGATGTCACATATGTTGACTTTAGGGAGGCTTTCAACAGTGGCTGTCCTGACCCCTTATTAAGAAGATATAAGGGCACAGTGAGCGCAAAACCGGTGAGATCATTGTACCTCAAGTGCTAATTATCAGTGATTGTCAAAATGGAAGGACATAGTGAAGGGATTTTTGCAGGGGTCCATTCTGATGCCAGATCTTTTTAATTACTTCATTTAACAACCTGGATGATTAACACCCATGAGTGCCTTATTAAACCTGCTAATTATTCCAGGCTGTGGAGGACAGCAAAGACAACAGGATTCAGCATTAGATGGAGAAACGGGCTGCAACCTACAAGGCAACATTCAACAGGTACAACTTCAATCATTACTTTGATGAGCAAGTTCAAGTGAGAGAACTAAGTGGGTGCCGTTTTCAAAAAAACCCCAAAACCCCCAAACAAACAAACAAACAAAAAAACCAAAACAAACAAACAAAAAAAAACCCACAAAAAAACCCCCACAAAAACCCAAACCAACAAGGAAAACAGAGTACAAGGTATAAGGGAGAGCAAGCTGAAAACCAGCAATGGAAAAAAAGGCAAAGACTACCCTGGAGCATGTGAGCTGTAACCTCCAAGGCAAGCTGAAGTAATAAGCCTGTCTAGCGATGCTGTGCTTCAAAAAATGCAGATGGACAGAAAAAACATCAGAGGAGGTTGGTGAGGATGCTGGGAGGCAGAGAAAACACAAAGAAAGGCTGAAAGAAATGAGTTGATGTAGTGTGTAAAAGAGAAAGCTGAGGCAAGGAGTGGAAGGGAAACAGTGCAGGTCATCATTGCACATCATCAAGTGTCTAAGGGGTCAGTTGAGGAAGTCCATGGCCATAACAAACAGGGCAGGGTATAAAGGATTTCAGATCAAACTAAAAACTCTGCAGTTAGACTTTCAAATAACATTAAGACAGAAGTATGCCAGAACAGATTGTTGGGTGCTGGCACAATCTTCATCACTGGAGGTCTTTAAGGAAAGGTTTCACAAACATGTCAGAACAGGTATTGCTGATCCTCCAGATTTGCAGCATGATTTTGTAAGCAAACCACGTGCAGGTGGCACAAAACAGAGGTGGAAGCCATCTGTCAGCTTGTCCCAGTGTTCACCAGCAGTCACTGGGTTTCTGTATCACAGCCTTCAAGATGCCAACCCTGGACCTGCATTCATGGTTAACACAGAAGACAAGGCTTAAGCAAGACAGAGAAGAGAAAGGAAATATGTGAAATTGGTGGGGGGATGTCTTTTGTGTCAGGGCCTGGACTGCACACCACTCCTCAGAAGTTTCAATCTCAGCATTAAAGGCCAAGTTGCTGGTAAGAACAAGCAGTTCAAGCATCATCAGGTGGCTTTGGAGCACTTTGGAAAAAAAAAGTGGAAGAAGCCTGAGGCATGTGTGTGCAGAAACCACTCTTCACTCTTTCCTCTAGAGCTGATTTTAGCCAAAGCTTTTACTTTGGTTCCCACCTAGGCTGTGTTACAGCTGTGTTGCTGCTCTGTATAGCCCTGTCCTGGGACTGTGAGCCAGAGCCTCTCCTGGGGACTTAACTTCAGCCCTGCCTCTCTGCAGTAGACTTGTCTGAGTCCAGACTGACCCTGGTCACTGCTGTGGGACTGCCGTGCTCACCTGGCTCAGGCCTGGCCTCTGGCTGTGCCAATCCACCATATTACACTCTGCTCCACGTTACAACCCTTCCCTTGCAGAGCAGCCACCCCTGGTGCTCCCCAGTGTTGTGTATGTGAAAGTGTAAGGTTGGGATCCCACTTTGTGCCAGGCAGTGATATGTCCCAAATGAGAGCATGGGAGGAGAGGATAAGGGTACCTCTTCACCTGGACACGTCTGCTGTGTGCCATGGGATCTGTGGTTTTTGTTACAGGCTCTGCCAGGTACTGGCACTGATGGTTACTGCCTGTGGGACCCACACAAACCACACTCAGGAAGGGCTGTTCCTGTGGCAAGCTCTGAATACAAATGCGTCCCGTTCATATCCAACCAAAGTGGTGGAGGGAACAGACTGGAACTAGTTTTGGAAGAGTCAGCAATGTCCCCAGGGAGGGCAGAGGCCAGAGTGGGACAGTGTAGGGCAGCAGCCTAAGTTCAAACCCAGCACAAGGGTTACGGGGATCTTGGCCCATGTGAGAGGGATGATGGTGTTCCCTAAAGCAAAGGGAAGCTGTATCCCTCACAGGGAGGGAGGTGATTTTGCTGGACTAGCAGGAGTTGGGAGCAGAACCAGGAAGATGTTTGGGACCAGCTCTGACCCCTTCTGCTTCCTGACAAAGGTATGCTCAGCAGAACATAAGCTTGGCTTGGGCAGAAGGCCGAACTCCTTCTGTGCCCCAGAGACTACCCCAGCCCATCTCCCTGACTGCCCACACAGCTGAGCAGGGAAACCAGAAGACACTAGGATGGGAGAAGATGCTTTCCCAATCTCAAAGCATATGAGGCAAGAAAAATCTTGGTCTTAACACGAGGTGAGATAAATCAATATGAACTGAGCTGGGGGAGGAAGAAGTTAAAATGAAGGCCAGAAGCGGAGGCAGCTCCTGCCCCAATCTTCTCCCCAGCTGCACTTGCACAAAGGGTGATGGTTGGCAACTCCTGGAGGCACTTCCAGTGCGTGTCCAGGGCTTCAGGTGTTCCCTGCATTACCACACTCATGGTGGCCTGGGCAGTGGAGGAGCAGGGAAAGTCCTCATGCTTCTGTCTAACACTTGGACATCCTGCTCTCTCCTCAACAGGTCTCCATCCATAAAGGGGGTCGGTGTTATTTCTGTTACAAAGATGAGGAGACGGGGACTCCTGTAGGTGCAGGGACTTGCCCGTGTCGTGCAGGGACTTGCCCGTGTCATGCAGGGAGCTGGAGAGGGCCCACGGCTCTGGGGAAACCATTCCACTGCTCTCGTTCCCAGCACGAGCTGTCCTTACGACTGGGACTGTAGATTTGCTACAGTTAAGAGGACGGGTCAGAAACCATGTGGTGTCGGGAACAGCAGTGGCCAAGGACGGGGAGAAAAGGAGGCTGATGGTGGCAGGAAGGGGACCATGCCCAGGGTGCCATGGGAAGCACGGCAGGGAGTCGTGCCCTGTGATCTCGGGGCACAAGTTTGCAAGTGGCTGCTCGAGGGGGAGAAGCCGTAACCCCGCGGAGAAGATGAGAAACGCGATAAGGCTGCTCGGGCCGACAGCGGCCCCGCGGCGCCCCCGCGGG
>JAWWTY010000038.1:9894361-9912724 GCA_035222235.1 Margarornis squamiger
TCTCCGGCTTCCCCCGGCCGGGCCCCGAGCTGCGGCCGCCCCGGGGGAGCCGCGCACCCCGCGGCAGCCGCGACCGCGGCCGGGCCCGGCGGGCCGGGCTGCGGCAGGACGGCCCTGCCCCGGCCATCGCCTCCCCGGCGCCTCTGGCAGGGCGCATGTCTCGGTAAAATCTGCCCAGCGCCAGCTTGCGGGTCGGTTCTCTTCCGTTCCGATGGAAATTGACGGTGCTACGGCAAGGTCGTGGTTCCCACCGGCACTTGTTGATGGTGGAGCAGCCTTGCAAAATCGTGAATATTTATGTTTTTAGAACGGCCTCAGCAAACACCCTTTGAGTTTCTCCTTTAAAGTTAGGCCATTGGAGAATACTCTCTGCTTGAGCAGCATTTTAGGCCTTGTTAGGCGGAGGTGGCACAGTGCTGGTTTTGCTTTTTTTTTGGTCAAATTAAATACAGGGATGGTAATACTAAAGAAGTTGTTCACCCTGTTTTGGGAACAGGAAAAAGGAAAGATCACTCTCTTTGTGACAGAGGTGCAGGTACTCTCAGCAGATAGTGTTTGTCACAGTTGTTTGCTGTAGTCCCTGTTCGGTCCTCCTGGGACAGACTGTGCTGAAACTGATGGGGTTTGTTTGGGTGGAGAAGTGATGATTAAAACAAAGAGTTTGGTATATGTGGAATAAAAAGGTGAATTTTGGCTCTTTGTAGCTTACGCTTTGCACAGAATTGGCTACCCATTGGGCCTTGTCAAGGTGGCATTATCCACCTTTCAAGAACTAGAGTTCCAGACTTTGTGAATTAAATGCATGTGTTAAAAACTTGACCAAAGCTGTTGTGATTAAACAAGAACTAGTCTTGTTACAGCACAGTTACAACCCTCCTTGTGGCCCCTTGTATTTCCATCTGACCCATTTTTCATATTTGAGTTGTTCCTCTGAATCCCCTGTCTCTAGGGCTGAGAGTTGGATTTGCACCCTGATCCCAGAATCTGTGTTGGCCTGTGAGCTTGTGGTGCTCCAGGATCTGCATCCTTTCTCCAGGTGAAGGAAGGGCAGTTGTTTCTGTTGTAGCTGGTTTAAGTGGCTGTTTAGATATTGACTCAGGACAACAGGCCAGCATGACGATGATACCCAAGTGCTGGTGGTGAAAGTCGGTGTTGGGGTGGCAACAGGTGAATGTTAGGTGCCCTGGGAGGAGCTCAGTGTGGGGTCCTGGGTGGGCTCTGGAGCAGCAGGTCACTGTGGTAGTGCTGGTTCCTAGAACCTGCAAGAAACTCTGTTCCAGGAGGACAGAAATTCCTCTGCTGCCATGCCACCTGTGTGGGCTGTGGGAAGGATGGGAAGGCTCTGGATGTGGCTGCACATGGTCTGCAGGCTGCTGGGAGAGGTCTGGAAGCCCTCCGAGGCGCTCTGTGGCCTTGCACACCACACATGTCCCTGCTGATGCCAAGGCAAGCTGAGCTGAACAAAGCAAACCCCCCAAAGGTATTGAGTGTTCTGCAGTTGGGATGCCCAGTGTGTGCTTGTGGTGGGGCTGGGCAGGCATGGGAGCAAGGGAGGTACAGGAATGCGTTGCTGGGTGGAGAGAAGAGTAGGTAGGACTGCATCAGTGTTTATTTAATTGGCTTAAACAGCATGACGAGGTAGAGCAAGGAAGTCATTAAGCTGGAAACAAGTAATTATATATAAAAAACAAGTTTTGCTCAGTTAATTTTCATCCAGAAACACTCCAACATGACTTGTGCAACTGCTGTTGCGAGGGAGAGGGTGGGACAACTCCCATGCTGAGGGGCTGTGGCAGTGCTCCTCTGGACAGCAATCTGTTGCTTTTGGAGAGCCTGTGCACAGGACATGTGCTTGGGCAAGCTGGCCTGAGGCAAGAGTCCCTCACAGGGAGTTTCTGTTTCGGTGTGAGTACTGGCAGTGCCATAAGGAGGATCTGCTGTGGGGGCATTCAGGCAGGGGCTGCAGGTGGGGGAGAGGTGGACGGTGGTGGTACAGGGGAGAAGTCTTCATGGAAGTTGAGTCCCATCACACTGATGTCTGGGGATAGGGCAGAGGATCTAGAAGGTCTTTACAGCCCACCTTGTTTTGTTTTTAATTTGATATCCTACAGCACTTTTGATGCACAGAGGCTAAAGTCCTCCAGGTGACAATAAGGAGATGAAGGAACACTGTGCTGTTGTCATGCTGGGCTTACTGTGCAGCCATGGCCCTCCGGCCTCATGATCAGGCAAGGGCTTGCTTCAGGTCCTCTGGCCCCTAGTGTTCTGTGTGGCCCAGCTTCATGTTCATGTCTTCTCTTGGCTACTTGGATTAGCTGCCCATGGCAAAGGACCTGAAGCTTCATTTCTTCCCAAATGGTCTCCTGGCCAGTGCAGTTCATGATGCTGTGTTCAAGGCACAGCTCTGAGACACAGGAGATCTGGAATTCTAAGTATTAAGACAGATCCTATTTGATAATTTTTTAAATGTTGAGTGCACGCTGAGGTCCGTCTGGATGCTGGTGATAGCTGGTGCAAAGAGTTGTTGTCCTTCTTACTTACATGTACTGTTAAAGTTCAGGAACAGTCCCAAATATTTAGAGTCCTGGATGTTTTCTGGAGAAAACAGATTCTGCCATGCTTTGACAGTGATTTAAGAAAAAAACCAACACTCAAACTGTAATTGGAGCAATTTTGTGTTTCTGTCATTGCAAAAATTAGTAATAGTCTTACTGCTGACATTACGAAGAAAATGATCATTTGAAGAAATGATGACATGAAATCTAGAAACATAATTAATTCCAAGGCATAGGGAGAATTTTGATTCCAGTTACAACCTGTGGAGTCACTTGTCCTGCCTCCAGTGCCAAACAGGAGCTGGAACCACTTATAACTGGCTATTATGGACTCAGTTCCTGCGTTGGGCATTTGGGAAGACTGGAAGCAATTGGGACTTCTTCAAATCAT
Organism: Margarornis squamiger; assembly: GCA_035222235.1. Taxonomy (NCBI): domain Eukaryota; kingdom Metazoa; phylum Chordata; class Aves; order Passeriformes; family Furnariidae; genus Margarornis; species Margarornis squamiger. Next base: position 9,897,308 of record JAWWTY010000038.1, read on the forward strand.
TGCTGAGTTGAGTGGTATGTTCTGATGTCTTTCAAAGGCCAGTCAGAACTACTGTATATGTCTTCTCAGAGTGTGCATGATGGCTCAGTTGTGTTGGGTGGGAATTCCTGATCCATTCAGCAGGAATTCGGTATTCTCAGTTCCCTTCACATGTGTGTGTGGTTCTGTCTGCTCTCTCATCGACATCTTTTCCTTCTTCACCTGACTCCAGCCATAACCTTTCTGTTTTTAGCAAAAATCAGAGGAGGTCTGTCTCTGGTGAGAGAGTCCTCTGAATGTGAGACAAGGAGCCTGGGCAGGGAGATTGCGAAGAGGTACCTGAGTGCATCAGGAGATGAACTAAGAGTCCCTGTGTCACCTTTGGGTGCCATTCAGGACATCAATGACTTACTGGAGCTGGGCAATCAGTTTGTGCCTATTTATGAGGAAGTTCTGCCCTATACCTTTCTCTGCCTGGCAGAAAAGAGATCCTGAGATGCTTTTTAAGGCTCAGGAGTTGTTCATATTTGGCAGGTGATGGAATTGGTGAACACTGCTATGGACTTCATCAGTCCCCTTGTCAGGTGGGTTTGGTATGGGTGTGTAACCGCAGCATGTCACTGGGGTGGTTATGGCTCCTGCAGGCAGCACTGGCAAAGGCAGAATATTGCTTGAAACTGTCCATGGGCATCTCTGTGACTGCTGTGATCCTCACTATGGGAATTCAGTAAGAGATGCCATGACTCCTGTGTCCTCCTCTGCTGTGTTGCTGCCTTGCTGAATGCATGGAATGACTGGAGCAGCTCTCTCCCCACCATGGAAGGTGCTCTGGGACCTAGGTCTGACAGGAGGAGAGGAGTGAGGTGTTGAGATATTGGATCTGCTGGGATGCAGAGTGGGCACTGTCAAAAGGTTGGCAGGGGGACTTGCCTCTCTGAGCCGAGGGGCACAGTGGGTGGAGAAGGTGAGAGAAGTCAGCAGTGTGAACACGGCAGTTTGGTTAGGGAACCTAGGAGAGGAATTTGGGGAGCAAGAAGTCTGTGGGGAGGTGCAGCAGTTTTGAAGAAGCAGCCAGTGAGCAACAGGTTAGGTATGAAGCAGTGTATGAATGGCCAGGTAGAATGAAATGTATGATATAGATATGAAAACAAGGAAGATAGAAAAGAACAAGATAAGGAATAAGGGGACTGGAGGGGAGAATTAACCCCTGTCCTCAGTAAGTAGTAAAATAGTGTTATCTGTCCCTGTGTGTTAATTACCTGTACTTATGCTAATATAGGCCAAGTGAGTTGTATCTTCGGCAGATGGGAACTGATTGAATGCAATCAGAAGGCACCACACTTCTCTTACGCTCAGTGAAACTATCAAACCAGTGTGTGCTAGCAGACAGTACTGGTGCAAGCTGATGCTGGCAGACTGATGGGTGTATGTGTATCTGGACATGTTTGCATTTGTTGTGGAAGGTAAAGACAGTTGTGTGGTGAGCAAACCAATGTATTTCAGTTCATTTGTGCCCCCGGTTTATTCCTGTATGGATCCGATATCTGCACTGTGTTTGAGTCCTGGCATACACCTGCATACGCAGGACTGTACTGGCATGTGGGCATACATTTGGCATTTTGGCTTTCTGTTTTACTTTAATTGTAATCTTCTGATATTCTTGATCTGTCTGTTTTCCTGGTAAAGGGGCAGCCCAAAGTAGTTCATCTCCTCAGACCCTGGGAGGCCTTTTCAGTTATTTTATGCTGATTTGAGGAAGCCAAGAAGTGTCAAAGTCATACTCTTGTCAGTGAAAATGAGGGTCATCCTGTAAGAGAAAGATGAGTTTTTTGAGGAAAAGATAAAAGGCCAGAATGTGTACTTTCCAAACCTGATGTTGAGGAGTCCCCCCAAATTAAATTTGTGTGTATGCAGTGAAGCCTTGCTTACAGGAATTTTGTGTAACCGCATCAAGCTCTGCATGTATCGAACACACATAAACACCTTGTTTGTATCATACAGCTGTGACCTGATCACTTTTTTGAAGTCAGATGTCTTCTGTTGGACTTAGGCTTGATAAGATTTTATGTGAAACTGAAAATGGAAGCCTGCTTCCCGATGGAGGAATAGCTGCTGTAGCCTGTGGAGACTGGAAAGAATAACTGCATGAGGGGAAGAGGCCGCATGGGGTGGTTGTGTAGTGCTCTGCCCCAAGAGGCAGGAACCTGGAGGAAGTGTCCATCCAGGCTTCACTAAAGTGATGTTTGTAAAGAAATAAAAATCTCTGAATGGATGTGATGCTTCTGGCATCCTCTCAAAGGCTGGAATACACTAATCTGGACCAACTTTGGAAAGGCGCTGGTGATGTTCCAGCTCTCAGGTACCTTATTTAAAATGGGCTGCATTGTATTGAAATACCTCCTTAGATGTGGATGTGAGTGTTGCTCTTTTGCCACATGCTGAGACAGCAGCATCCACTCGGGGAGGTGGAGATTGCTGTGCTGCAGCAGCAGACTGAGGAGAACATGCTTGATTTTGGGGTTGACCCTTTTCATTCTGGTTTAGGAGGTGTCAGCTTGGGGCATGGGCTTTTTCATGGATATTTTGGTCAGGGTGGGTTATTATTATTATTGTACAGTCTGCTGACTTTGGAGAGATGGAAGGATGTTTTGGGGATTCCTGTGTTGATCCTGGTCACTTATGGTTGTTGGGCTGTAACGTCTCCTCTGCAATGAGAAATTGAGTCCCTTTAATGATACCAGTTCAAAATAATCTGTGTCTTTAAGTCAATTGGTCCAGTAGTTATTGCATTTTTAAGCTGGCTTCATATAGGTTTGGTCGGCTTCTGTTTTTTGGTTCTCCCTGTTCAGTTCTGCTGCTGCTCCCTTGGCCAATGCCTTCAGTAATGTGATTCTTGCACTGTGTTATTCCAGGCTGCTGGCATTCCCTGCAAAGGCCTTTTGTCTGTCTTCTGGGTACTCAGGTTTCTTTTCATGTTGTGGACTTGTTTGATTGCAGAAGGGATGTGTGAGCAGTGGTTAAATGATAGTGCAGTGCCTGTTGAGCACAGAAAAATGTTTTCCTTTCAGCAAGGTGTCTTCCTATATCTGGATTTGTTAATGTGTGGCAGTTACTCGTGGTAAATCCTGGATGAGAGACACTTCACCTGTGTTGCTTCAGTTCAACTTGTAGATACCTTGGACACTGTGCCTGTGCTGGGCTCAGAGTGGAACAGCTATTGCATGTTCGTTATCCCTTCATCTGCACATGCCCCTCTGGTGATGCCAGTGCTTGTGTTTGGAGAGTGTCTGGAACAAGAGTGTGAGGCTCAGCCCTTGCAGACCGCACTCACTTGGGTGATTAGGGGGCTGTTAAAATGTTGAAATACTTGATTATCAAAATCAGTGAGAAGGAAAGTGCTCTTGGTTATCTTGAAGGTGCCAAGGGGTTAAATGTGAAATTGCAGGAAGAGTGGGTTGTATCTTGTTCTCCTGGGATGGGGTTCCAGGAAGAATTTGTGCAGCCTTGGAGCCCTCTTTGGTTTTCTCTTGTGGTTCTTCTGGTTGTCTGAACAAGACAAAGTAATTTTTGCTGTGACTCTGCACCCTCTTTTCTACCCCCATCTCACCTCCTTCTACTGCTGCTGAGCTATTGGACAGGTTATCTCTGTTACAGGTCTCTTGTTGTGGTTTGCTAGGTGGACTTACATAAACTGTGTACAAAATGGTTGGAAAACTGCCACCGCAGGTGACACCTCTTGTGGTGCGATCCTGTGCTCCCACCTTTGAACTGAGTGCAAGTGCCGGTACAGATGTACCTTTTACGTACATACCTTTAACATTGCCTTTAACACATGCAGCCCTTCTGTTCACCTTGACGGCATCTTCCTTGTTGGGGCTGTGTTTGCCCTCCCCTGCCCTGTGAGCAGTCCCAGCTCAGGACCTGCCTTTCCCTTGCAGGGGCAGAGCTCCCCGAGCTGCAGAGCAGGGAGGGGGGAAAATGATGCCATGAGGGTGGCAGGAGGGAGAAAACCCACCTTTCTGGAGGCAGGTGGAGAACATGGTGGCTTGGCTCCATCACTTGTCAGACCATGCCGGTATGGCACAGGGGTGTATGCTTATCCTAAATCCTGTGCCCACTAAGCTGATCTAAGCCTGAGTCAATTGGTCCCCTTGCAGGCTCCCTCGGATGCTGACACTGTGTCAGCAGCCCTCATAGCTGGCATTGCTGGCAGGGCAGAGGTATGTGTGCTGCCCAGTACAGCCTGATGCTTCTGACTCACCAAGAAGCTGCTCTGCTGCCGCCAAAATAATTTGTGTGGCCTCCCCAGATGCTGTTTTTCAATCTTTTGTGTGGGGGTGGGCTTGAGTAGTTCATCTGGCTTCTGTTTTTCTGTTTGGTTTTGGGGTTTTATTTGTGTGTGTTTTTGCCTGCCAGGGGTCAAGCAGATTGCCCCAGTTGCATCGGGCTGGGAACCTGCAAGGGTAAGAAGCAATGCTCTGGTTTACAGTGGCCTTTAGATGTAGAAGACCACCATATTGGGGCTCAATAGCTTCCTTCTTGCCTTTAGTATCAGTGTTTTTATCTCTTGGGAACTGTGCCTTAGTGAATTGGTCTTTTTCCTGAGACCCTTCCTGAAGTTGAAGGGGAGGATAAAGTACAGGGAGATTTGCAGTGGGAGAGACTTGAACTAAATCCTGTGATTTAATATGGTAAACCCAGAGCACCCAGAGGACAGCAGGGATATGTTTTAAGTCAAAGGATGTAAAAGAAGACTTTAAACTTTGGCAGCCAAATACATTTGGAAATAATGACAGGAGGGAAGGGAGAATTGAAAACTTGCTCTACCTCAGCCACAGCAGTAAAGCTTTGTGTCAGCCTGAGCATTCAGAAGCCATTGTTCTGAATAAGCTGTGGCACTGACTTCAGTTCTAAACTTTTCATTCCACTTTATTTTAGGTTAGGTTAGGTTAACCTGGTTCTTACAGGCATCTGCCATCTTACTGGGTTTTCTCTTGTTTGAGGGGAAGGTTTAGGTCGTGAAGATCCCCGTGATGTGTTTTTTCTATTTTTTTCAGGATTAGTCCTGCAGGTGCTGGATGTGTCTGTGGCCTCCTCATGGTTAGATGGAAAGGTGGAAGTGTGATTTTTATCAGATGTCATAGGTTTAAGTTCCTGTGTATGGTGAATATTTCAGGAGACCAGACTAGGCAAACACAGGTCCCACTGGAGCTCTCTGCAACCCCCGACTGGGTGCCTGCTCCATGCCTGCACAGACCCTGTGTGGGGCCTGTGAGATATTGTTGGCCTGGATTTGCATCAAGAGCATCATGTGGTGCTGCAGAGCATCTTCCAAAATGTGTGACCTTGACTCCTCAGGCTGTAGCCCTCCGTGGCTGGATCTCTGCTATTGCTGTTAGTGAGGAAATGCAACGTGGTGTTTCAGAGCATCGTCTCCCTCCCAGGTGAGCTGAACTGCCTTCCAGGTGGGTGAGGCAGTGACTATCCTTGGCAGGGTAAGGCCATTAACTTCTGCATGAGCATCGAGGGAGCCGTGAGTATGTATATTGCACAAATTGTGTATTTATTAGCTGCTAAATTGATTTCATTTTGTGCAAATCAAAACCTCGGTGTTTGCCCTTTACTGGAGGCAGGGCCAGCCCTCCAGGAAGCAGGCAGCTCTGCTGGTCCTGGAGCAAACAAAGAGTCCAAGCAGGAATTAGCCTGTGTTTTGAATAATTTATCTGATCTTTCTGAGGTGCTTCAGGAGATGCCCTGTGGTGTAAGGAGGACAGCTGTTGGGAGCAGACAGCTGAGCTGAATGGGACTCTGTCCTTTGTCTGTTTTTTGTCTAGGCGTATTTTTTTTTGTGGGCCAAAAGGGTTGTGTGGTTTGCTTTGGACCTAAATCTCTGAACTGAATTAGCCATCACTTTGCTTTTGGACCAGAGAGCAAAGTGTGTGTACTTTGAAGAGGTTTGTGGACAGAGATAAAACAGTTTCCTTAAAACACATATGGCTGTGTTGTTTGACCTGGGAGGGGTTGTGGACTAAGATAAAAGCAATGTGTTTGGAAATCCCTTCTGGGGAGCAATGGGACCATGTCTGAGTTTTCCTGTAAAGACCACTTCCCCTCCTGAGCAGTGTCAGTTCAGAATCTGGTCATGTGCCAAATGCTGGAAACCTTGTCCTATCTTTGATGTCCTCTTCTTTCCTCTTGTCCCACTCAGAAACCTGGATAGGCAGAGGGTAAGAAAGGGGAGGATGGTCAGAATGGCTCTGTGTAATGCTGGCCAAGACTTGTGGCCCAGAGTTGAGGAGATTTTATCCATTCTCCAAGGTCCTTTTTGCCTTGGGTAGCACAAATAGTCAGCATGTGGAAACTGAGTTGTTTCGATGTCAGCTTTTAAAGGTTTCCTTTGTGATTAGGGGAAAAGTAGAGGTCAGCTCTCTGCTTTTACATCTGATATAGCCCAGCTGTTGTCACTAGAAAGTGTGACATTGTGGTATAAGTTTACATACAAGTTTACACAAAAGAGTTGTCAATGAGGTCAGGCCTCGGTTGGAAGAAGAAAGGGTTGGATGTAGAGGTTTGGAGATGTGCTGCATTAGGCAGCAGCTTGGCAGTTGAGCTCTTTCTGCGCTGGGACTACATGTTGTGGAAAATCTGAACAAGCATGCCAGTGTTCTCCTGGAAATTCAATATCTATTTTAAAATATATTTCTAATTAATTTATTTCTTTTTGAGAAAAATTGGATTAACATTCTGGAGCCTATCCACCCAGCTGGTTATGCCAGAGTGGTGGTCAGATACGTTTCCTAGGGGTTAAGCTTTACCACTGTCTATCAGGGCTAGATATCCTTGGGACTGGGAACAGAAACTTACTCTTTGGTCAGTTCCCCTGGATTTATTCCTGCTGATCCTGCTGATGAGGATTGCAGCTGAGCAAATGGGAAGAAGGATCTTCTCAGCAAGTGTGCAGGTGGCAAAGGTTGAGACAGGAGCGATGTCCATGGCCTCTATGTGTGTATCTCTGGCTGCATGGGAGGGCTTGCCTGACCTCCCCCACAGGAGCATGATTGGGGATCTTCTGTGACTTGAAGAAATTCCAAATCTGATGCCAGGATGGCTGCTTTTTTCCTGCGTACAAAAATATGGTAGATGAAGAATGTGTGAATGCAGGGTTTATTTCAGCGAAGCCCTGGAATATTTTTGGGCTGGTCCTTTTCTTTAATATAGACAGGCCTTAGTCAGGGCTGACTTGAACAGGAGCCTGGAACTGAACTGACAGCAGGGAACCTACTTCATTGCTGAGCTGCCAGAGGTCTGAGCTGTACCCTGCCCTGTGCCAGGGCACTGTGCTGCTTTCACAGCACCTCGGACACAGTCCAGGACCTGCTTGTCCAAAGCGTGATTTCCATTTTGTAAATAGAAGCTTTCTGGGAAGGTTTGTGTTGGGTTTCCCTCTCAAATCTGACTTTGGCAGCAGAGGTCTGGCTGCCCAGTGTTCATGTACTCAGAATAATCCTGTGCTGCCATGTCCTGAGTCTTTGAGACCCAAACCAAACACAGATCATGCTCTGTGAAGATGTTCTTCAACAGGTTAATGTCCACACTGTGGAGCAATGCACAAAGTGAGTATAATAATACATCTGGCTGTCCCTTCAGGTGTTGTGTTCAAGAGTTGTGGGTTTAGCAGCCGGCACTGGTTGCTCCATGGCATCTGAGCTGGTAAAGGAGAAGATTGGGTCATCTTCATTCAAGCTGGCAGGAGCTGTTGCTGCTTTACTGCCCAGCAGGAACACTGACTCGTGCCAGGAAAACAAGTGACTGCTCAGTCAGGGTCACACTAGGGTGGCTAACTCAAGTGTCCCTATTCTCTCTGGGTTCCAGCGTTCTCTGCATTTGCAGCAGGCTCACAGCAGTTGTGTTTTTTTTGAAGTTTCTACCCACAGCTAAAGTATAAAATGCCAGCTTGTGATACAGAAGCTATTCACAGTGCTTTGGATGTTGCTGAAATAGTAATTGTGAACAGAACTTCAGAGTGGTCCTGTGAAGTACTTTCGCTCAGTGCTTCAGAGGAACAAGGCCCCTCACTTGAAAAAGGACATGGAGATACTGGAATGTTCCAGCGAAACAAAGCTTGTCAGAGGTCTAGAAAACATGTCTTACGGGGAGCAGCTGAGGGAGCTGGGTTTGTTTAGTCTCAAGAAGGAGTGGTTCAGGGGGGACCTCATCACTCTCTACAACTCCCTGAAGGGAGGTTATAGTGAGGTGGGGGCCTGTCTCTTCTGCTGTGCCCGCCGTGAGAGGACCAGAGAAAATGGCCTCAAGCTGAGGGGAGATTCAGTTTAGATATCAGAATAAATGTTTTCACTGTTTGGGTGGCCAGGCATTGGAACAGTTGCCCAGGGAGGTGGTGGAGTCACCATCCCTGAGGTGTTTAAGAGATGTCTGGATCTGGTGCTGGATCTGGTGGTGGTTTAGGGATTACAGTGGCAGTGTTGGATTGATGGTTGGACTTGATGATCTAGAAGGTCTCTTCCCACCTTGATGATTCTATGATTTGATGGTAAGCAGGATATGATAAAAGAGGAGTTTCCTCGGTCCCAAGTATGGCAGTTGTTTTAGATGGCTATGGCTTTGATATGCTCTGGTCCATGTTATAACTCAAAGAAATACAAAGACCCTTGAAAATGTCTTTGAAAATAAAAGAAAAATAATCACAGATAGAAACGCAGTGAAAGAATTGTGTCTGCACTACATGTGCACGCACACTCTGCTGGGATCGGCCAGAGCCCAGACAATGCTCTTACTCCCCCCGCAAAGGAGGAACTGGCAAGCTGGGTGCCTGGGGAATTCTGCCGTAAGTTTCGTATTTTATCTCGTCTAGTTACCCCTTTCTACGTAATCATAATGCATAAGCATAGCAAGCTCCTCTTTAGAAATAGTTTGCACTCTTGGCTTTTAGGAGACAATTTCATTAGCTGTGGATGTTCTTTCTGTTGCCAGACCATGGTGATTTCATGACACCTGTGTGGCTGTTAGTATGATATCTTCAATATGCAAATGCTGCACCGTCTGTAATGCCTGTTTGTTGGAGGTGTTTCAGGATGTGATGGCATTCCTGCCCTGGAATGCCTTGGGCTAGGCAAAGAAGTAGCCTCTGCTCTCCTTTCCAGCATATGGATGCTCTGTTCCTGCTGATGGGAAGTTATTTGCACTAACTTTGGAGTTCACATGTCTCTGGAGTTTGCTGACGGCCTTGCATGGAGCAGAAAATGTGGGCAACATGGCCAGGGTGATACCTCAGCTTCACTCTTCCCCAGATGCCTCCAAGGGCAGCAGCACCAGGAGCAGACACAAGTTGTGCTGGTGCCACATGTAGAAATGACCTCTGCATTGCTGATACAAGGTCATGCAGCTCTCACCTTCCCAGCAAAAAATTGGTAGCTCTGGTGTTGTGGAGAAATTGCATCATCGTAAACCAAGGTGTTGCAGGTCAGTTTGCTCTGGGGTGAGGCGTGGGGCAAGTGGGGAGCAGTGCTGGCTCTGGCCATCGGCTCTGTACAGTGGCTACTACAAAGGTGGAAAACTTCTTGTTGTGGTGCTCTGACACCTTGCAGGAGCCAGGAGGACCTTTTGTGCTTTCATGTGAGACAGTCAGTTTGTGTGCAGGAGTGGCGCATTCCCTTTACTGGGAGCTCAGAGGGAGAAGGAGTTAATGGGGACAAGGGCAAGGGAAGAAGATAGCTGGATCTGAGTTGGGGATACTGGCTGATATTTTTGCAACAGTCTTCAGTTACCCAGCGTGAGACTGTGGGGATTAGCTGGGCAGACTCTCAGGCTCCTTCCGTATTGAGGGCCCGCCTGCCCTCTGCAACATCAGTAGAGCTTTTTTCTGAGGACTTTCAAAATCCCATGCACTTGGAGATTTTTTGTTGAGAGACTCTATGGTGCTTGTTTCTTTAGCAGAAAAATTTTGTGTTTGCCCCTGGTTTTTTACCTTAGTAAGAGGGTCAGAAACAGCAAGCTTGCTGCTTCCTGACAGTGTGACAGTGCCAAATTCCCCATGCATGTGGCTTTAGTGCCTGCACCACTAGAGCCTGATAGATCACACCTGCCTCTTCCGAGTGCTGGCGGGTTGTCGTCACTGGTCAAGGTGCTGGAGCTTTGCCATGACCTGCCCCTTATGTCAAGCAATGGATCTGTAGCCAGTGTGGTTATCTCGTATCATCCCTGTGTGATTAGGAAGAAATTCTTTACTTGGAAAGAAATTTTTCCCTGTGAGGGTGGGGAGGCCCTGGCACAGGTTTACCAGAGAAGCTGTGGCTGCCCCATCCCTGGAAGTGTCCAAGGCCAGGCTGGACAGGGCTTGGAGCAGCCTGGACTAGTGGAAGGTGTCCCTGCCCATGGCAGGGGCTAGAAGGAGAGGAGCTTTAAGGACCTTTCCCACCCATACCCTTCTGGGATTCTGCAAGCCTAGGTTTGCTGCTGGCAGGGATGAGGAGGGCGCAGCAGCTCTGTGCAGGGGGTGGAGGGACACCAGGCAGTGCTGCTTGTGCAGGTTGTTGCTGCACAGGGGAACTCTCATTAGCAGCACCCATGGTGGGATATGGCAAAAAGCCACTGCATGTGTCCTCCCCTGCTCTGGGCAGGTGTCTTTGGAGGTGTGGAATGCTGTGCTTTCTCCGCTCTGGTCTTTTGCTATGGTGGCGGTGCTAGAGAGGTGAGCTTTTGTGGAAAATCGCCTGGGCACAAGCAGCTGGACCATCTGTTTTAAAATGCTGCTTATTATGGGCAGATTTACTGCAGAACTTCAGTTTTCTGTGGACAAAACACTGTCTTCGGTGTCAAAGTTTGTTGCTTGTTACTTCATATGGTACCCTGGTATATTCCTTTCCTGCCAGGTATCAGTCCCCTTGCTGGTCTGTTGAGCCGTGCCACCTCTAAAGGTTGGTTTATAAAGTGATAAATCCTGACATGATGCGATTGCTCTCTTCCCAAAGCAGCACAGTCTAAAGATTGGTCTAAAAGGTCTGGATTGTAGAAATCTAGTGACTGCATCTCTTTCAATTTGCATAAAGATTTTTTTGTTTGTATTCAGCATGTGGATTTGTTACAGCAATTCTAATATCTGGAGAGGTAATTGTTAATGTTTTTTAAACATTTAGTGTCTTTGGGTTTTATCTCAGTATGTTTTGTGACCACTGTTTGGAGACATTTCTTCTGAGATACTGTATATAGAAAATCGTTTGTTGGCCATAACTTTTCACAGACTAATGCTTTTGTGTGTTGAAACAGCTGAAAAGGATGTATACTTCAGTGTTCCAGCACAGAGCAAGCCCTCATGTCAGAACTACTCCCCTAGGACAGGGTTGGAAAGCACCTATTTTTTCTGAGCTAATAAAAATCTATTAAAAGATATATAGATATTTAGGAAACTTGATGTTTGAAGCAGGAATTTCAAACCTCTTTAGCAAGCTAGAGCTGTATGGCAGGGTTGGAGTTGGATTTATAGACCTTTCCAGAGAATATCTGAGAAGACAGTGACTGAGATGTGAAAAGAGGTGGAAGGGAAGTGTCTACCCCAGGGAGCTGTGGCCTGGAGGCATCTGGGTGGGAGAGCTATATTAATGGCTCTGCAGGTGAGACTGAATTAGATATGTGACTTGCTGGGAACAGCTGGCATCCAATGGTTCATATGAACTATGGCAGCCTAAGAAGATTGATTAATATTTATTAAGGACAGTGGCTTGCTTTTGTGTCAGTCTTTTTGCCAATTCCCAGTTGTCTGACATGTTAAGAAGACTGTAGATGTTTCTGCAGGGGTTGAATTACTTCCCCAGCAGTGCTTTTCAGCTGAAGCTGGGATCATCTGTCAGGCATAGACAGTCTGTGTGTGTTGTGGGATTTGAAGTCTGCTACAAAACAAAAAAATCTGAACAAATGGTGTTTCAGGGGAAAAAAAGGGAAATAAAAGGCTTTGCCATCAGAGGGTTTTTCAAAATAATAAGGTTTACCAGAGCTTGGCAGCTGGGTCTAATGGTAGGTAGCCTCTGAAGCAAATAGGTAATGAATGAGATCTTAGGGAATGAAATTTGTTATTTTCCCCTTGCAGGAGTGAAGGGGCTCCAAGGCTGCCTCAAGCTGAGCGCCAATAACCGGAGAATCCTCTCTGACCAGCTCAGTTCACTGTGCTGCCATCTGGAAATGCAGGAAAACATGGGAACTGCTTTGCTGGTGGCAGGAGACTGCACAGCACACCTGCGGCTGCTGCTGAAGGGCTTCCAGAGAGCAGGGGACAAAAACCCCTCCAGCATCACCTTGGCAGTTTTGTAGTGAAAAATTGTGTTTCCAGCTCCAGAACCCTTAGTGCAGTTTGTCCTACAAGCAGTGCTGTGCTGGTGGTTTGTCACCTGCTGTACTGTGAGCTCCCCATGCAGAGTGGGCAGACAAAGGCCCTGCCCAGAGGTTCATGGCTGGGAAGGCTGTAAAATACTTCCATTAAAATAATTTTGATTCCTATGCCTGGAGGCAGGAATGCAGGTAAATCAGACCTAGGAGGCTGAAAAGCATTAACCCCCGCCCCAAGCCAATACTTTAGCACCTGTGCCACAGAGGAGCTGCCACCAGAGCACCACAGTTTGCCCTAAAAATGTAGAAGATACACAGGAGCAGCTGAAAATACAAGGTTGTGCTCACAATGCTTTTGCTGCTGGGGAGCTCCTGAAGTGTTGTTTAGTGGAGATCTTCATCCCCAGGAGTTGCGATGGAAATGACATGTTTCTGTAGGAGCAGCTGCTATTGTGCATCTGAGCCTGGGTCATCTTGAACACCCAAAGGTGTTGGTTGCCTGAGTTTTATTCCAGAGAAGGTTTCATGTCTTGCTAAGGGAGAAGAGCAAGTGCCTGCTCACACACTGGGATTGTTGGCCTTGGTTCCCTTGGTGCTTTGGAAATCTGTGCAAAACATGGTCGGTTGGCTGTTCCCCACAGTTAGTATTGAATCAGAGAAAAGTATGGGTTGGAAAGGACCTTAAAACTCATCTCGTCCCACCTGCTGCCATGGGCAGGGACACCTTCCACTAGCCCAGTTTGTTCCAAGGCCTGTCCAGCCTGGCCTTGGACACTTCCAGGGATTGGGCAGCCACAGCTTCTCTGGACACCCTGTGCCAGGGCCTGCCCACCCTCACTGTTAAACATTTCTTCCTCATGTCCATGCTAATCCTATTCTCTGCCAGATGAAAACCCTTGAAGGTAAAGAGGAAATTTCCTCGGCAGGAAGTTGAAGCTAATAGATGAGGTGCTGGGAGAGTGAGCAGCTGGGAGGGGGGCCTCGTTCAGCCTGTCAGGTGGAACTGGAGGGAGCTTGCAATTTGCTGCAGGGGTTGGATCTGGGATCTTCCTGCTAATGGAGTTGTGGCTGGAGAGCTGCTGAAAGCGGCTGAGGACTCTTCCTCTATAGACTTTAACCAGGTGAATTAAGAAGTGAGCTATTAGGAAAGCACTCAAGAAGATTCTTTTGACAGAACAAACCCCATTTGTTCCTGGCAAAAGTGATTTACAGCAAAGACAGATTTTGATACTGAGTATTTTCCATTAAAAACACTGTTGACTGATACATAGTGACAGTGTGTTTGCTTCAATTACCCCAGAGTATATTTTAATTGTAGTTTTCTCTTTAAACCTCTTTTTAAACTCCTGGGAGTGTATTTGCTGACTTTGTGCACGTTCCATGCAAATGTCACATGTATTTTGAAGGAAAGGATGACAGGAGCATTAATGCTTTTGTGTAGTCTTTTACCCATTTAACAGCTTTCTGTTTCACAGGCAATTTCTGTAGGTCATGTTTACTAGCTGTTAATGAGAATGACAGAAGTTACTGGGTTTTAATTAATTCATTTTTTCAAGTCCTCAGTCAGTGCTCAGTAACTTGGTGGGGAAACTGGTGGTACTTGCAGTGGGCGGGAAGGGTCTGGCTGGACCTGGCTTGGAACTGTTGTTCTCTCCCATTCGGTGATGGTTTCTGCTGTGCATGCACTTCTTTTTGCTTCAGAACATCTTGAATCTGAAGGTGTTTTTTTTGTTCTGAGAAGAAAAAGGCATTTGCTGTTCTCCATACTGGAAGATCAAAGGTATTTAGTGGAGAGGGATGCTTTGCAGATCCTTTGCTTGTTGTAAATGAAAGCAATGTAACAGAGGTGTCTGAATTTCTCTTGTAAGCCATTGAGAAGTGGCAGGATGCCCCTTTCAGGGGATAACAGCAGCAAGTGTCTCAGTTCAGGATGGCAGCTTTGCCTTAGTGAATAATTGGGCAAAACCGCTGTCAGCTGAGACATGAGGTGTGTGCCTGTTCTGTTAACCTGGATTTGGGAGCCCATGATATGAACTGGTCAGTGTATTAAGAAACTGTGAAATGAGAGCAAAAATTCGCAATACACCTGGCTCCCCACTGTCCTAAAGAGAGCAGCTTTGTGCTTGCAGCTTATGTGGATGCAGCTCTTCAGGCAGTGGGACAAGGTGCTGATCCTCCCGTGGCAGAGGTCCCTGTCCCATGGCATTTCTTGCCCAGGCGCCAGCCCGAGCTGTTCTCTGTTTTGGAGCTGGGCTTCTGCCTGCACCCAGCTCTGCCCTCTCTGGGACAGGGCTGTTCCTAGGGGTACTTCTTTCCCATTTATTTTTTGCTGACAAAATACGTATTCATATTGCAAAAATGAAAGGGTCAGGGTCTCTTCTCTTTGGTATTTTTTCAATGTTTCTGTCAGGGTTGCAAACATCCAGACTGTTTGAAGTGCATTTCCCAGACTTTGATGTGAAGATCCCTTCCCAATGTAATTTAATTTCTGCTCCTAAGACGTTGTGTAGCATTAAAGGAACACCGTGAAGACATGAACAAGTGTATTTTCACAGGCTGATTGTTTTGGTGCTTTGGCTACTTTAAAAAAAAAAAAGTTCTGTGCATGTGTGCAGTGACACTTTTTGGAATGACAGCCGTTGTATTTCCATGGCAGCAAGAGCTGGGCCATTATTAGGCTTCCCTTCAGCTCCTTTCTCTGGTTTTGTTTTGATAATGAATCAACTTTGTGTCACTTTTTGTGCTCTTGTGCACTCACTTGCTAATCTCTCTGACCCGGTATTTACCAAACTGTGGGGTGGGTACAAAGTGCCCTTCAAAGAACACGTGAGACCTAAACATGGGATAAAACATTGCTGTTTAAAAGCAACAAAAGTAAGCACAGAATAAGCTCATAGCTATCCTGTGCTTGTAAGGTTGTGTTTAGGGGCTCAGTGGGTACTGTGTGTATTATTCACAGAATCACAGAATGTGTTGAGTTGGAAAGGACCCATCAGGGCCATCAAATTCAACCCTCAGCCCTGCCCAGGCCCATCCCCAAGAGTCACCCCCTGTGCCCCAGAGCATCACCCAAACCCTCCTGCAGCTCTGGCAGCCTTGGGG
>JAWWTY010000038.1:9919559-9959510 GCA_035222235.1 Margarornis squamiger
AGGGTGGTGGGCACTGACCAGGCTCCCCAGGGCAGTGGGCACAGCCCCAAGGCTGCCAGAGCTACAGGAGTGTTTGGGCAACGCTCAGGGACAGGGTGGGATTGCTGGAGTGTCCTGTGCAGGGCCAGGAGCTGGACTTGATGATCCTAATGAGTCTCTTCCAGCTCAGGATATTCTATGATTGTGTGACTGTGAGACTCCTAGTGGCTGGATCCAAGGTGTTAGAGCTGGTGCGATACAGGCTGTGATGTTGCCACTTCGCTGACCTAAAGTGCCTAGAGTGGTGATGGAAAAATGCTTTCTGCTTTATCCGAAGAAACTAAATCCTTTCCACTGACCTTAAAGCAAAAGCCTCAAGGGCAGATTTTTTCCCCTTACTTTTAGTCCAAGTACAGGCTCCTAAAATTAAAAAGTAAAAAAAATAAAATCAACTAACTCCCTCCTCAGCCTTCCTCCCTATGTTATATTTTGTAATTGTTGCTGTGTTGTTTCATAATGAAAAAGTACCTGGCACAGCCTTTTGCATAATTTATTATTATTGTCCATCAGCGGAGGCTCCAGGTGCCTTGCAATAAATTTCCCAGGGCTGTGGCACCCTTTCTTTCTGGCAGCTGCTCAATGACAGGCTCCAAAGGGCTATGCTGTGGCTGCCTCAGACACAGGTCTCAGGAGTATTTTGTGAGAGAAGTGAGAGCATATACAGACACCTCCTGCCTGGACAGCCAGACTCTCCAGGTTCTCTCCAGCAGTGTTTCACCAGGCCTAGTGTTTGTTGAGCCGTGACGGGGAGTGATGTGTTAAGTGCTGCTCTCCAGCTAGAAATGGCCTGAACCCTGGTTTGGGGTGGAAGCTGCAGTCTCATCCAAGTGCTGGGCTCCCCTCTGAGCAGGGGGCTGCCCCATGGGCTGGGGCACCCACGTGGGCTCATATATTCACAAGGCAGTGCTTGCCCAGGGCCAGGTTGAAGCTCTTTTAATACAGTTGATCTGCTCCCAAAACATGGTTAGTTTTAATTCTATTCATACAAATGGCGTTTCTGTGCAGGGTGGCATCAGGGATAATAAATTTTAAAGGGTAAGGTTGGATTTTTTAGGGTCCAGAGACTTCATTCTCAGGTTTTACTGCTGGGAGTTTCCAGTCTGAGAGAACTAATCTTAATCTGATTGCAGTTTCTTGCACTCTCAGCCTAACCAACTTTAGCCAGGCATTGTGGTGTATTTATAGATGCTGCTGCAAGCGCTGTTGGATGTAGCACAAATCCTGCATTGCAAGTTGCAGGGACGCGTGTTTGCTGGTGCAGCTGTGAGCCACTTCCTGGCCCTACATCACTCAGAAGTCTTGCTCAAATCTTGTCCAGTACAGATGTGTTGCTGTGGAGTGGTTTCCTGAAGGCAATGGCCAGTAACCCTTCTGGGCTTGGGTGTTTGTGCTCCCTAAGTGGAAGCATGCTTGGGACTGTAGGGGAATCATGGATAAATCCTCTTCTCCTAATGAGGTGACTCCTAAAAATGAGTATGCTTAGCTCATTCCTGCAGTGCAAAATTGTTATCTCAGATTTGAATACTGACTCTTGGATTAGACTAAATTGAAGTATGATAAATTGAAGGACACTAAATATCAGTAAGAAACAGACACGCTAAAAATACTTGTAGCCTTCAAAGTTAATTTCCATAGTTGCAATTCTTAAAATATTAACCCAAACCCCAGACCTCTTCTTTCATCCGAACTTCTCAAACAGAACTCCACGATATGCTGAAGCTCTTCAGGTTTTGTTTCAAAATTTGACTAGTTTTTCCCTGAAGAAACTGGAAACCTACTTGAGTCTCAAATTAGTTGTGCTGGTGTTGGAGTAGATCTATGAGCAAGACTAGAAAGAAAGGAAATATAACTGCAGGATGGTAGGTTGGGGAGGGTCCGTGGACAGGCAGAGGTGTGCTAACAGGAGCAGGAAGAACCAGCTGGGAATCCTGGGAGTGTTCAGGGCATCAGCAGCTGTGGGGCTGCAGCTCTGAACACAGGTAGATGTTCTCTGCTGTCTCTGCATCAAAGCAGGCATTTTGTTAGCAGACAAGATCTGACAGTTTGGTTATTTAAAGCTGTTGGAAGACCAGAGATCTGTTGCTGGGGGTTTTTTTCTGTCTCAGATGAGAGTTGGCACTTGCTTTACTTGGAGTTGCCCTGGAAGAAATAAGACCTGATAGTTTTTCTTAAGAAAATAACCTCAAGAGTTCACCTCTGTTTTCAAATGGAAGCAAATCATTCCTTCCTCTCCATTTGCTCTGGTATTTTTTGTTGGTGTGTTTTAATTTTACAAGGGAGAGGTAAAAAGATTGCATGGTTCATTGCAAATCCACTGATTGTCCTTCCTGCTGTTTGCTGCCACAGCTCATGGTCCTGTGCTTGTATCTCAATGTTTTTTCCTGGTTATACCAGAGTAGGGAAATAGAGTGCAGACTTGATTTCTGGGGTATCATCACTCCATTAATGGGGAGTGGCTTCAGCATCTGACCAGAGAGAATATTCACCTATGCCCTGTGACAGACACACTCAGGCTGTGACAGTAAGAGCTTGATCCTGCAGAGTTGAACCAGGTAGGAAGTGTTTTGGCAGGGATCTGTTTGTATCCCTGCAAGACAGAAACCTTGGAAAGAGTCCATTAAATACTGCTGTTTTGAAAGTCTTGGAAATGGAGCATTTTGTTCTGTGTAAGCTGAACATGGTCAGCAGTGCTGTTGAGGTATGGCAGGCAGGAATGGGGAGGAGGAAACTCTAGGAAGAAGTTAGTATGGCTTTCTCCAATAGGAGGTGACTCAGAGGCTTGAAGAAATGGCAAAGAAGGCCAAGGGCATCCTAGTTTGTACCAGTCAGAGTGTATCCAGCAGGGCCAGGGCAGTGCCTGTCCCCTGTGCTGGCACTGCGAAGACACCTCCAGCCATGGGGGCAGTTCTGGGTCCCTCAGACAAGAGAGACATTGAGGGGCTGGAGCGTGTCCAGGGAAGGGAACAGAGCTGGAGCAGCTGCGGGAGCTCATCCTGGAGAAGAGGACGCTCAGGGGGGACCTTCTTACTCTCTGCAACTCCCTGACAGGAGGGGGGAGCCAGCGGGTATCAGGCTCTGCTCCCAGGGAACAAGGGACAAGAGAAAAATGGCCTCAAGGTGGCCAGGGGTGGTTTGAATTGGATTTTTGGAAAAACTTCTTCACTGAAAGAATGGTCAGGCATTGGAACAGGCTGTTCAGGGCAGTGGTGGAGTCACCATCGCTGGAAGTTCAAGAAATGTGTGGATATGGCACTTGAGGACATGTTTTAGAGAAGAATGTGGTGATGGTTCTGGGTTCATGGTTGGTCTTGTGATTTTAGAGGTCTTTTCCAACCTTGATGATTTTGTGATTCTGTGACTCACAGATGTCCTAAATGAAGTAAAAATAGTAGTACCCAATCTAAGTCTGGAAGATACTTTTGGCCTGTACGTGGCGTGGTGCAGCTGTTCCTGGTTGTGTGAAGACTGGTTGGCTCTGGTGGTGGTGGTAAAGGGGCCTCCGAAAGAGTGATGAGAACTTAACAGCAGAGCCAAGTGCTTGGATTAATTCTGGTGATGGGTAGCAGCACATAAATAATTCTGTGCTTGCCCTAGCACCCATTCACTAGTGCAGCAAGGATCAAGTGCTGCTGTGAGCCGGAGTTCTTCTGGGGCTGTTGTGTAGGGGGGTTTGCGGTGCTCCCAGATGCTTTTCTGGTGTCCATTTTGGCTGTGGTTGATGGAATGTCAAGGGATGTGTATTTGGGGAGTAGCAGGACACAAGGCATCACTCCCTTACCTCTGTTCCACACATAGGCCTGGCGTTAGAATGACAACATCCTTCTAAAAACTATTGAGAAGACACCACCACCATGTCTTTAAGACTGTCACGGTTGGAAATTAGTGTTGCTGTACTTATGAATAGAAGAATTTATTTACAATCAGAAAGCTATTTTGGGCTGTCTTTTTTCTTCTTGGAACGCAGCATAATTTAGAATACAATTCTGGTTAGATTCCCTCAAAAAAGTCAGTGCTTTCCTTGCCACTTTAGCTCAGACAAAGCCCAGGCCATCCTGCTTTCAAATAAGGTCTGGACTTGTTATAGCCATTAACATGCAGCTCAACAAACCCACGAGTCACAACTGGGAAGTCTGTAAGTCAAGGGACTTCATGATTTCAGGTCTGGTGTTGAGGATTAACCTAATTTATGAAAAAGAAATCTATTCTAAGGTTAGTTTCGGGTTTTTCCAAATCATTCGTTCTCACATAGTCTTTACTATAACAGTTTTCACAGAAGTAGATGTCATAGTGGTTGATGGTTAGAATTATGTATGAAGTTAGCAGAACCTTTAAGACATTTAATGTGTGTAAGGTGGATACTTCTTCAGCACGTTATCAGCCAGTTTTGGTCACACAGCCGTGGTGGTAACAGACATTAGCGAATTCCAGAAGCCCCATTAGCCCCAGGCCCCTTTTTAGTAGTGGAACACAGCGGAACTGTATTGAATCTGTGCATTGCAAAATCACAGCAGAACTCTTGCATCTAAACAGGCTCTTTTGACTCCAGTCAGAATGATGTGTCTGCAAGGAATAAGGATATGGAGTTGTCTAAAGTCTTTTAGAATGAAACTCAAGGCTTTGGAGTCCATAGCTGAAGTGTTGCATTTTGGAAAGCTGCTGGGGAACAGAGCTTGCTTTGCCTCTCTTCAGACATCTGGACCATTTGAGTGTGTTGTTT
The DNA here is from genome assembly GCA_035222235.1 of Margarornis squamiger. Taxonomy (NCBI): domain Eukaryota; kingdom Metazoa; phylum Chordata; class Aves; order Passeriformes; family Furnariidae; genus Margarornis; species Margarornis squamiger. The sequence goes on from JAWWTY010000038.1 coordinate 9,924,316, forward strand.
CAGTTATAGTACATTTTTCCATGTGATTTGTGCTGGATGGAAATTCCTGGCATTTCTCAGGATGTTCGTTTCTCCCTGGTCATATTTTTTATTCATCAGCTGAGCAAAAGCAAACCATCCTGTTTGCTTCCCGGGGGCAGCTTATGCTTCTGTATTTGTTGAATTTGTAGAAAATCCAGCTCCAGATGGTGGATTGACATAACTAAAACTATCCTTAGAAACCAACTGAGATAGAAATCAATAGACTGGTGTTTAACTGTGATGAAAAAATATTCTGTCCCAATGTGAAAACATGAGGAAACTTGGTGTATAAAGTTTGCAAGTAGCAAGAATAGGAGCAGGCTGTGAGAAGAGGAGATTTTCTGTTTGGACTTTGTAGTTAATTGAGTTTAATTTTAGCGTTGGGCCACTTCACATCCAATGTTCTCCGGAGCTGTATAATAAACATTGTGTCATGGGTTTTTCTGATTAGGGTTTTTTTTTTTATAAGAGGAAGACTGGCTTCTGTCAGAAGTCTCTGGAAGTTTCCCTCCATCCTATAGAGCAGAGCCAATTAGGGCCAGCTCTGAGGGAAACTTCCTGCTTTTGAACCATTAAGTTACGCCCCTGCGTAAAAACATATTTAAGAAGTTGTTGTGCAGTTAGAATTAGGCAGCCATGGCTTAACAACATCACAACGCAGACATCAAGGTCAGTGCAGGAGGAGAAGGAGGGGGAGAGACCCCACAGATCAGGGAGAGGACTTAAAAGTATTCCCTGAATACCTGGTGATGACCATGGTGATTATGAGTTGTCCTCTCGAAGCCCATGGGATCCATTGGGGTGCAGAGACCCCCCTGTCGGAGCAGGGGGATGCATGAAAGAAGCTGTTACCTCGTGGGAGGCCCCCAAGACGGAGTGGAGGTCCGGCAAAGATTTGCAGCCGAGACCCACGGAGGGAGAAGCCCACGCTGAGCAGGAGGTGCCCAAGGTAGAGCAGAGTCTTGCAGAGATTTGTGGCCAAGACCCATGAAGGGTTTTGCTGGACAGCAGGCATTTATCCAGGGTCAAACCACCACACATTGCCATGAGAAAGGGAAAATTTTGTGACACGACGTTACTGCCTTCGACAGAGGGCTGGAGTTTGAGGCAGGTGAATGAAACATACTCGAAGAATGATGGAAGAAATCCCTGGACCCAGTCTTGAGAGCAGATAACACTGATAACAGGACCAGTGAGGGTCTGTGTGACCCTTCTCTACAGGTCCCTGCCCAGCAGCATCCCCTGTGCCTGTGCAGGCCTGGGGGAAGCAGATGATCAGGGACAGGTTCCAGGGATAAGTGTCAGCATCGTCCAGATCCTTGGCAGTCATGAGCTCAATCTGGTTTTTCTCTGGGTGGGAAGGGAGGTGCCCTCAGGGAAGCAGTCAGAAGTGGTGTGGGAGGTTGGTCAGGTGATGGCAGGGTGCTGTGACAGGACTTCCACTTGCAGAGGGTCCTGCCAGGAACCCTCTGGTTCCTTGGTGCTGCAGGCCTACCCAAAGCTCTGTGCTTTGCTCAGGGGACTGATGGGAAGTGCAGAGTGCTCTGCTGGCTGGCAGTGGTGATAGTGTCACCTTGGAATGGATTGTTACATTGGGAGTGGTGATGCTGGCACAGGTCGCCCAGGGAAGCTGTGGATGCTCCGTCATTCAAAGTTAGCTTGGATGGGGCTTTGATCAACCTGACCTAGTGGAAAAGTGCCCCTGCCCATGGCAGGGGTTGGAATGAGTTTGTCTTTAAGGTCATTTCCAACCCAAACCATTCCATTATTCAGTGATTCTTTGAAGGCCTCGCCGTTACTCTTCCTTGTCAGGATCACTGACTGGGACCTTATGGAAATCTGCTGGTGAATTGTCACCAGAAAATGGGGATGTGTTTTTTGTTTCAGGTGGTTGATGCAAAACATCGGATAATTTCTTTCCCACTGTTGGATTTTGTACAGGTTTCCTGTGTGGTATTTATGTGTAACAAAGTCACTGATTTTTAGCAAATGCAACATGTATGCAGATATTTCTGGATGCTTGTGTTGCAGCAGGATTAAAACTGAAGTTATCTACCAGTGATTTAAAAGTAAAACGTTGATAGAGGAAATAGGTGCCATCTTTCTGTGGAAATCAAAGAGGGAGTGAAAATCAAAGAGGGAGTGATTGGAGCTGGCCATGGGGCTCCCTGTGCTCAGCCGGGCAGTGCCAGTAGCAGCACCAGCTCCTGCACTGAGGCCTCAAGGCAGAACTTAACCCCAATAAGCTGAGCTGTCGCTGAGTCCCAGCTGAGCTGGCGTGGAGTGGCAGGTGTTGAGAAGACTTGACTGCATGTGGATGGGTGTCTACTGGCCACAAGCTTTCCTGGCCTCCCAGGCTGCAGGGTGGGTGTATTTCTTTTGAGAGAATGCTTAGTTCTGAAATGTGTTTGGTTTATCAGGCTGGTTTTTGATATATATTGCCTATTAAAGGTGCTTTCCATCCTCAAAGGTTCTGTGATTCTGTTAGCAGAGTGGGTCTGTCCTCCCAAATAACAAGCAATAGGACAATAGGAAATGTCCCCAAGTTGTGCCAGGAGAGGTGTATATTAGAGAGTAGGAAGGATTCCTTCACCCAAAGGGTTGTTAAGTCCTGGCACAGACTGCCCAGGGCAGCGGATGAGTCGCCATCCCTGGAAGGATTTAAAAGGCATTTGGATGTGGCACTTGGGGACTTGAGTGGTGGGTTTGGCAGTGCTGAGGGAAGGCTTGGTCCTTTTCAAGAATGATTCAAGAGTGATTCTGTGAATCTCAGGTCCTTGCAATATTTCATGCCCTGAAATTGTTCTAAGTGCTTTGACCTATTTTTTTTCTCCTTTTTATGTGGTCTTGGAGTTATCCAAAACACCTCTTTGTGCATGGTAGAGGAATGCTGGAGAGCAGAATAGTGCATTTTGACTTTTCCCAGGAAGGTTGTGGGTTGATGAGGAATATGACACCCGCTGTAGGGTGCAGGTGAAAGAAGGTTGTTGGAGGAGTGGTGTGCTGGCTTAGGGTGGCTGGTGGCTCCTGGGATGAGCAGCAGTGAGTGGTTAAGGCATTGCCCAGGTGGTGGGAAGCTAGGGGGGTTCAGTTCCAGGCTCCTGAGAAGGGGGCTGGAAGAGAGCTTGTCTCAGGTATTTTGGTGGTGGGGGATGCAGATTTTCCATGGGCAGACTGGAACAAAACAGGGTCTTCTGCACCCCAGTGAGAGGGCTGGGAAGGGACAGCTGTGTTTGTAGTTCCTGACCCTCCTGTTGCTTGAGCAGGTCGTCTGAACTTCAGTGGAAAATACAGAACCAGTGGCTGGTGCAGTGGCCAGGGCCCCTCCTGCAGTACTGTTTCTTTATTTTATGTTTCCCCACACTTCCTCAGATGACTGCACCCTCTGGATGAGCTGAATTTTGCTTTTGCTTGGCAGCCCACTTTGCAGAAGGAGCATGCAAACCTCCATCCTCCCTTAAGCCTGGCCATCTCCATTTGATGATAGCCTGAGGAGGGTCAGGACCCCTGTCAGCCATCCTTGGTTTGGGTGTTGCATAAAAGACATCCCAAGGTGCCCTTTCCCTTTGCAGTGCCATCCCCTCTGGGCCTGGTGGTGTGCCCAGGCTGTGCCAGGCAGGTCAGGCCCATTGTCCCCTTGGGTGTGCATGGAGGATGCTCAGGGCTGTGGTGAAGATGTGCCCTGTGGCTGGAGCCTTGGCAAGTGCTGCAGGTGCTCCACCTGTCACAGGAGGTGCTGTGGATACCTCGTTGTGGCAACTGCCTTGGAATGAGCCAGGGAACGCCTTGGGGTACGAGCAGACTCCGGCTCTCCATCCTTGAGTCCCTGAAATGAGCAGTGATTTGCTTATATTGTGGTGAAATGCATTTTCCTCTTCTTACAATATGTGATTTTTTTCTGTTTATTTCCACATGCTCTCAATATTTTGTTGCTGACAAAAAGTTTACTTTATGTTCATTGTCTCCCAGGTAAACGCAAAGCGCTGAAGTTAAATTTTGCAAATCCACCTTTCAAGTCCACAGCAAGATTTACTCTAAATACTTCTGGAGTTCCTTTCCAAAATCCACACATGTGAGTATAAAGCCAATGGCACAACTAGTGGAACAACTTTGAAATGATTTAGCCAACACCCATTGTTAGTTAAATGCAGTTTGATTACTCCAGTTATTTGTGAGTTGTTTAAATCTCTCCATTTGAGTTGCTGTAGAAGATTTTTCATTCCAGAATTAAAATAAAAGGTAAATTTAGGATCTTCCTGTTTTACGCTGGAGCTAATGCCTTCCAGAATTGATTGACTTGAGATATTGTAGCTAATAATGCTAGATACGCCTGTAATTAATTTACAGACTGATTCACTGTCATTTTCCTATCTCTTTATTCAGCTTATTACTTTTTGTTAGAAGTTCTTGTTTCTGTGTTATTTGTGAAAGCCATAACTGTGATATAATTGTTTGCAGCACTAAAATAGACAAAGGTGGAAGATTGTAATTTTACCAGCAGGGCGATGTCAGGGAGTTATGCAGAGATCAGGTCTCAGGGAGTTTTCTAGCCAGCTTAGCTCTAGGATATCCCTTTCAAAACTCTGAGTGCAAGTGTGGCACAGAGCTGTTCCTGACACTAGTAAATACCAGAGTACACCAGCACGGAAAAGATCAGCTTTGTATCCTCCGACCCACCAATCTACCTGGGTGGTGCCACAGCACAGCTGCTCCATGGGGCAGGTGCAGCAAGCACACAAAGAGGCCCCACATTTTTCTTCTCTAAGGTCTCGGGCGTTTTGTCAGTGTCAAGTCTCAGAAACTGCACCTGCAGCCTCCCTGCTGCCTGGGCACTCGAAGGTGTCCCTGTCACAGGCTGCTCCTGCTTGGCTCTGCATGTTGCTGCCTCTTTCCTGGAGCTCAGTGCCTTCTGCTTCCCCAGGACATACCCACTGGGCTCTGTTCCTGGGAGTTTATGCTGGGGATTTTCAAGCAAGCCTTTTTTGAGTCAGAAAGGTGTTTCTGATGAGTTATGGATGGTAATTACAACACTGAGAAATTTTATAGAGTACTTTAGATGATTCTTCTTTAAATCCTGAGTGACCTTTCCAGGCTCCTCTTTCCTTCTCTTCACTCTGAACTAAAGTATTCGTGCTGGTTTTAGAGCTCACATTTAGATATTCGCTTTTTGTGTCTCATCACATCATCAAACCCTTGTAACGATTTTCTGCAGAACCCCATCTGGGGCTCTTTCTTCTCTCTGACCTTCCTAGTCCATTAAATAAACAACTTAGTCTCAGCTAGTGAGTTACCACCATTAGCTATCTATAGAGATTTGACTTTTCTGTGTTTATCTGTGTGGATTTCTGTCTCAGATTCACTGGAAGTCACAGTGGCTCCTGTCTAGCACAGAAGAGCTGTCATTGTTAGTCGATAACATTTCAAGTTTCATGTTTGTGCAAGGGACTGTGAACACTGTCCAGGAAGAAGGTGCTGCTTTGTCTCTATAAGAGTTGCAGTTGTTGGATTCTGAGCTGGTTAATAGTTTTAATGGTTCTGAGGGCTTGGAAGTGTTTTGGGTTGGATATGATAGCTGTTCAAGTGCCAGAATTGATGGTTATATGTCTGTTCCAAAGCTTTCTTGAGAGGCTCCGGGCTGTAGTGGCCATTTCTGTTTGAAAGAGATGGATGCTGTTGTTTGGATTGCTGTTGGTTGGTTGGATCTCTGTGGTGAGCTTGTCTGAGATCAGATACACCTAACTGTCCTCATGTCCTTTGTGTGTCCGTAGCGGATGCTGTTCCTCAAAAGCAGTGTTGACATCTTCTGGTTGCACACTTCTGTCAAGTGTTTGTCTCACAGCTGATGTATCTCCATCTCCTCCCTTCTTCCCAGAGATGCTGGAATGTTTTTTAACTCAATTGACTGGAAAACTTTTCTATATTTTGGATTTGAACTGCATATTCCAGACCTCCTGGCCCAGACATGTTCCTGACACAAAGTGTATTTTTGTTCACCAAGTCGCTTCTCTTCCTCAGCTTGGTGGAAAGGGGTGGCCTGGGCACCCTCCCAAAATGAGTGCTCGCTCCACACTGCTGGGGATTGCCCTGGGCAGACCCTGTTGGTCCAGATGGGTGGATCGGAAGATACAGAGAGGTCAATTTCTCACATGAAATTTGGGATTCTGTGACTTGGATCCACCAATCTGGAGGTATCCTGTTGCTCCCGCCTCCAGGAGGGCAGTGTCCTGTTGCCTATGCTGAACTCTGGTTGGGGCACTAGAGGAGGCAGCCAGGGGTGACCTGCAGCTGCCAGGAGGTGGAAATTGCCTATTAGCTCTATTTTGTTTGATTAGCAGGTTTTGCTTGGGAAACTGCTCAGGCTGAATTGGTTGGTGGACATTCAGGTAAGAGTGTGTTTTCTTACTGTATAGACTATAAAGGGGCAAATGGGGCTCCTTGTGCCGGTGTGTGTGTCAGGAGGGAGGAAGTCTGTGTGAAACTATGCCACTGGAGCCAGAGACATGGCTCTCCAGGAGGGGAGGCATGTCGTGCCACAGGTGGCCTTCCAAATTTCAGTGTGTGGCTGTGCTCCTTCTGAGTGCCAAGGCTCTGTCCCTGGATAAAGTTGGCATGGACCCCATGTACCCTGCCAAGGTGTGAGTTCAGCTTTCTTTTGAGGATTTATTTCTTGGTCTGAGAGATCTTCAGCTGTGTTGTGGAAGAGAAGTTGGGGAGCGTGGAGGAAACAGTTATGGGAATCACTAAGCCAGGGTGGAGTTTAGGTCCGGTGACCAGGGGTGATGCACACACAGTCTGGAGGGGACTTGCTGTGGTTTCCACAGAGAGGTTTCCCAGGTGATTTGTGTGGGATTTCTGGCTCCATTCATTCATGTTAGTTCCTTGGTTTTCATGACATGTTAACACGGAGGAACAATTTCAAGGTTGTGGAATCTCAATTGCAAAATGTGGCCTTATTAGGAATCTGCCCAGTTCTTCCCTGTTGCCTTATCTCCTGTGGCAGAGACCTCCTGCTCCCACTGTACTTCTGCCTGGAGACTGTTCCCAGAGATTCACTGCTGTCATGGGTGAAGGCTTTTTGCTTATATGTAGGCTGTGCCTTGGAATTATGTGTTGAGAAGGAGACAGTATAGATTAAACACTACTGGATGTAGAAAGCTGAGACAAATCTTTTGCTTGCCCCTTGTTGTCTTTCCCATCTGCGGAGGTTTTGAGCCATATATTGTGGTTTAAGTCTGGGCTAGGACTTTATCCCTCCAGGCTGTACAAGAGTGCAGCCATGGGAGCCACGGCAGGATACAGACCAGAATGGAGGAATGTGAGACCGCATGCAGGAGCAGGAGGAGCTGATGAGTGTTTGGGACCTCTGAGCTTTGCTGTGCCATCTCCGTGGGGGCTGTGGGTCTGAGAGCTGATGAGGGCTGCTGTGGCCAGGTGGCCGTGGGTGGCTTGGCCTTGCTGCTTCTTCCTATTCCTGAAAAGCCCATGTCACCCCAAGCCCCTGCCCAGGACACCATCCTCCTTCACCTTTTCCAGTACATCCACCACTAGCTATGTTGGGATGTATTGAAGGAGGTCACCTTTGTCACAGATGACCAGGAAACCAAGCGAGGAGATGAGCAGAGCCTGCAGCTGCTCAGACTGGAGCCAGGGACAGGACCCTTCACATCTCCAATGCTGTGAGCGGTTTGCCCTAAGTATTTTCTGAATTAGAACACGTTATAATCAGGGGGCTTTGAAGTGACTTTTAAAAAGGGGACTGACTCAGTTTGAATGAGTTTAGAAACTGGGAGTACCTTTCTAGTAGCAGAATTTGGGCTGTGGCTCCCTGAAATTTCCCCTCCTGGTGATGTTGAAAGCTGAAACATTCCTTATTCCAACTTAAAGATGCTGTGAATGTGTTTCCTGCGCAGATACTGTGGGGACAGGAGGGCAGAACCCTGGAAGGGTGTGGTGAGCAGCAGGAATTGAGACAGGGGTTTGGAAGGAAGGTCCATTCTGGTTCTGTGACTACATGTGGTGGAGGATGTCTTGTTTGGTTCAGCAGGGACTGCTGCTACCAAATTCTCTCTAGAAGTACAAAGAGGTTTTGTTTAGGTATGACACGTACCCTGACTGTCTGTAGGGCATTTGGCACAGTTACAAACAGAATTTTACATGTGACCTGTGTAGAGTAAGGCAGGGTAGAGCCTGAATTACACAGAGTAGTTGGGAAATATAATTCATACTTGAAAGGATGCAGTCTAGAGAAGATGTGTTTTACTGATGGCTGGTGTCCCAGTGCCTGGTCAGAGTCAGTGAGGCCAGGAGCGCTTGCTGTTCTGTGCAGGCTGGGGAGCAGTTGAGGCTGTGGAGACCTGCCAGGTGAGTCTGTGGCTCTCATGAGTTCAGGCTGAAGTTCTGCCTTAGACCAGTTTAACAACTGCTAACTTTGTTTTCCCTGCAGCAGATGTTGCAGAGGCTGGACAACACAAGCCTCAGTTAGGGTGAGCTCGTCAAATTCTAAGCCACTATACTGACTGGAAAGTATCCCACCTTTTACCTCATCTGTGCTGTGTCCAAGTAGGATTTAGGTCACAAATAAAATTAGATTATTCCGTTGTCTCTGTGGAAGCTTTACAGAGCTGCTTGTAGCTGGTGGCCTTTGCTGAGAGGAGGTTTAGATCACACATCAGGAGAGTGATGTGGCTGTGGACAGCAGGATGCCTGGCTGGGCTGTGCTGCCCATCACTCTTGAACCAGTTTGTTCAGTTGGCTGTAGATGAGTCTTTTTGGTTTTCTGGAAAGCATTATATTCTTCTGGTGCAGTGATGCCTGGATGTTTACTAAGAGGATTGAGATCCATCTGCTAAGAAATGAGCACACACAGAGAATGTTGTTTGGCATCTGGTTCCCAGCATGTTGCTGATGGAGTGTTCTGTCTGCTGTCTGGGAAGTCTCTTCACTATCAGAGGTGTCACCTCTCGAGCACCTGATCACCAGAGCATTGCAGTCTCACCTGGAATAGTGACAGTGAAATGACCTCTCCTAATGTTCAGATTTGATGCTTGAAGTGTCTGGTGTCCAGTTGCACTCCACAGCCTCCCTATAGCATGTGAGTGTCTTCATGGATTCATTGGGACTTTAACTCCCAGAGGTGCCCTGTGGGGACCTTCTCCTTGTGACACCTGGGAGAGTCACACTCTTTCCAGGGAGCTGCCCCAGGGATGTGTTCAGTGTTTCAGTGAGCCATCAGGGCTGGATTCCTCAAAAGCCAATGGAGGTCTAGTTGCATGTCAGACTCTGCTGATTCCTTCTGTTGTTATTCCTGGAAAGACTTTTTTGCTGCCTGTTCGAAAGCCTCTCTGAGGTATCTACCTCTCTTTTTATCTCTTCTTCTTTTCCATACCCTTCTGGCATGTGGTGTCAGGCTCTGTAGGGGCACAGCCTGCAGTTGGCAGAGTTCTTTAGGAAGTAACCTGAGAGAGTTTCTAGCATTTTTGTTAAAAATTACTAAACTCCAATGTGGAATGTCCTAAATTGGCATGTTCACAATTACTGGTATGAATTCTCTGTCTGTTTACCATTTCTATCACTGTCATTTCACATTTCACTATTACCTTTCTGACGTGTGATGCCTTCCCATGGCAGGGAGTGCTGCCTGGAAGCCTCGGAGACAGGATTCAAGGTCACAAGTACGAAGAATTAGGTTTTTTTCTGTGACTGATGTGTCACATTTCCTGAAAGTTGCAGTCTCTGAATGTAATCACTTGTGTTTTCAAGTCAGCACAAGTAGAATGGAACCTCCAAGGGCTCAACAGAGACCTTTCAGTGTTTGAGGGAGCCTGTGGTAACCAGGCTTTCACTTTTCATACAAACATCACCGTTGGTTCAGTGCTGGAACAATGTTTCTTCTGCAATTTTTTTGGGAGCATTTTTGACAAATTGATGATTTTTTTCCTTGTATTTAACCTTCCTATTTCTTCCAAAAGTTTACAAGTTCTTTTGGACAGTGATCTCTGAGACCTAGAAGACAAAAAGGTGATGTGGCCTGGAAAACACCCAAGTTGAGTATCTCAGGCTTTGAGGAGCTCACCTCTTCAGAAAAGGTGCTGCCTGAGTCAGTGTGAGATTTGGCTAAATATGCTGCGTTAAGGTCTTTTTTTACTTTTTAAGTTTTGGTGTTTCTTAGGTGCAGATCCTCTGCAGAGGAGCTTTTTGCTGTCTGCTGCTTCCAGAATAAATTTCTCTAGCACTTCCACATCCCTTGGAGATTCACTGACTTAGCAGGATTCTTCTTTTTGTGAAGGTTTGATATCCCAGTACTCTGCTTCTGGCTTTAGACTTTCCATGTCTGGAAACAAAATTTGGACCTCATGTATCTCCATTCAGCTAATTCACATGGATTTTTTCAAGAGTGCTGAGCACCTGCCTTCCTGCCACACTGTTGGGACCTGGGCTCCTCAGAACTTCTGGAAACTACTCACGTACCCTTCGGTGTCTAAATCAAATCCAGCCTGATGTTATGTACTGACCTGACTCCCACAGGTTCCAGGTGCTTCCACCGTGCTGAGTGATGCAGCTTTGCAATCCTAAATGGTTGCATAGATCTCTGTGCTCCCCATTCTGTGGCTTGGAAGCTGAGTCATGCTGTCATTTGGAAGAGGGGAAGGTTAGGCCAGCTTCTTGTGACAGGGTAGAGAGTTCAACAGGGATCTCTGATGATCTGTGTTCCCTGTCCCATCGCCAGCATGGGTGGGAGCTGCTGTCCCCGTTGTTGCTGCACACATAGCCACAGTCAGAGCTGCTCATTTGGGAGCAGCATTTGGACCTCTCAGCCTTGACTCTTCTAGTGTGGTGTGTGACGGGACCTCCCTGGGGCTTGAGGGAGGCCTGTCCCCTCCATGGTGGGAAGAGCAACAATGGATGAGAGGATGGTGATGGTGTCAGTCACCTTCCAAAGCACCAAGACCTGTCCAGACAGGGACAGCATCTGGGTGCTGGGAGTGGAGGGGGAGCTGTGGTGGCAGGGGGGGTTTATCCAAGATGGGGGAGCCTGGAGGCTTCTGCACCTTCCCAGAGCCCCCCCTGTCCCTGTGGGCCCACACGGGATTTCAGCCATCCTCGGCCACTGTGAAGAGACAGGGATGCCTGACACACTGAGCTGTGACTGTGCTGCACTCCCCAGTTCAGTGTCCGATGGCTGATGCTCGTGCTGCCTCCTCAGGCTGTGTTCCCTGGCACGTCAGGCAACGGAAGGTGGTATGGGGTAGTGGCAGAGCTGTGTTACCTTTGAAAGTATTTTTAGCAATATTCCCCGCAGTTTTCCAGTTCCAGAGACACTGAGGTTGTATCTGGGGTGGGTCCCTGAGGAGGAGCAGTTTTGAGTTGACAACCAGGTTTTTTCTGCTGAGTGGAATGGTGTGGAGGGAGCGGAAGCATTCTTGGTCAGTGGGAATGGGAAGGATAGAGCAATGAGCTGAAAATGTTCATTTTCAAACTGAACTTCATCCACCATGAAATCTGCATCAGTGTGGGTGCCTGATGGGACACAGAGAGACTGGACAGAAGAGCAAAGCTGAGTATGTCTCCCTTGGATAGAAGTGTCCATAGACTTTCCTCTCATGCCTGGCTTGCTGAGCTGTGTTGCCTCCCCTTTTTGTGGTAACATGGCTCCATGGCAGACCTGTTTTTGGCCAGATCCTTCCCTGAGACACATTAGAGACACCATCCTTGACTTCATCCATGCTCATGGCAAAAGCCTGGTCTCTGCAGCCTGTGCAGGGCCAAGTTTCTGCTTTGGAGGTACCTGTCATGCTCCAGAGCCTGGAGGAGAGCCAGTGGGTGACCCTTTTTTTTGGTTAATCAGCTTGGTTCCAAAAGCCCAGATTTGTAAACCTAAATACAAGGTCAGTGCTTTGATAATATGTTGTGTACTCTGCTGAGAAAGCGGTTTGGAAAGTCTGTCATCCTGACCATGGAGAGTTGTAACTTCCCCCAATGTCCTTTCTGTGTCTGAGGTGGGCGACAGTGCTGCCCTTGTTTGAAAGCAGTTCAGGGTTTTGGGCTACAGAGGGTTTGGTGTGGTTTAAGGGTTTTGGGTTTATGTAATTGTGCTGGCTGTGCCCAATGGTTCCAAGGGAGCTCTGGGTGTGGCAGGAGCAGAGCTGTCCCATCACTGCAGCAGACCCCGGGCACTCCTGAGCTGCAGCCCTCTTCACACACCAGGGCTGGTCCTGGCACAGCTGTGTCACTCACCCCAAGATGTAACTACTGCAGTGCTTGTTTCGGAACAGGGAAGGTAGGTCGAATAGCTTCAGAGGTGCTTTCAACTCTTCCCTTCCCTTCATACTGTTGTATAACAGAGGCAAAATTTTCTCTCTTTCCTTTCCTTTATTTTGAGTTGCTGCATCCTCTGGCAAGGACAGCTGTGTACATGCTCATGTGCAAACTGGTTGTAAGTCTTGGTGTGTGGAGACTTCCAAAGCATTCAGGATACCAAAATACCCCAGGCTTCTCTGGAGTGTTAGTGAGAAAGGGGAGACCACAGCTCCATTTGCATTGGGCTTTTCAGTAACATCTGAATCTGTTGATGTATTTTGAGTATTTTAAGAACCACGTGTCTGTCCTTTAGCATTTTGTCTGTTAAATTCTCTAAGCTGTTCTAAAATTTGTATTTCATACTTAGTAGAGAAAGTGAGATGTGTTGCCATCTCTGAGCCTTCAAATGATCTGATTGTCTACATTCACCAGCAAGTTTTTATGATTAAGAAATATGGGTGAGATCCAGAATTCCATTTGGCAACTAGAAGTTGCCAGAATTTCTCCCTTCCTTCCTCCTGCCATGAGCAGTCTGTGGGACTTGAGGGTTTTGATCAAAATGATCCTGTGGCACCTCTGTGTTTCCTCCTTCATCCCAGGGTGCCCCAGGGATCCTTTGAGCTGAGCCCATCACTCCTGTCCTGCCTAAGAGGGAACACTGAGCATCCCCATGTCTGAGCTCAGCAGTTCATAGGACAGGCTCTGAAAACCCATCAGATGGAACTGATTGCCACTAAAATTTATCCAGGGACTAGAGATGCTGTTGCTTATCTTTATAAACATCTGAGAGCATGAGCTGCCCTCTTGGCTGTTCTGTAGTTTCTTTTCTTTTACCGCATAAATCTGCTTTCAGAGCTGTTTTTTCTATCCAAGATCAGTGGAGCAATAGATGTGCCATGCTCCCCATCCTGTGTGTCTTAGGGACTGGTGTCCTGGGATGTGGATGAAGCCCTGAGGCTGAAGAGAGCCCATATCCCAATGTTCCCTCCTCCTCCTTGAGTTGGAAACTGCTGGCTTCCTATGCAAAACCTGCTGGTGTTGGGAGAAGAAAATGGGATGAAGCAGTTTATTATATTTAACATCCCTGAATATGCATGTATAAATATATTTGTATGCACACAAAGGTTTGGTTTCTATCCATTTTTTGGATAAATGTGTTGTTCAATACTTATTTTCAAGTAGCTAAATAGGATATGGCTTAAGCATTGGGCTGAGCTTGGTGCCTCTGGGTCTGTGCTGTGTTGTACAGATGGTGGAGCTGGGTTCTGACCCTGAGGCGTTGTCACTGTCACTGTTGGACTCCAGTTAATCTGTGAGGGTCAGACAGAGACTTTTTTTTTTTGCTATGTGACATACAGAAATGTCAGAAAGAATTTTATACATGGACCACCACAATTCATATCTGTGATTGGACTCAAACCTTTTGTCTCAAGATGTGAACCTTGCAGACCACATTCCTGCAGGAAACCCCAATAAACAGCTGCCATTGTCAGCTCTGGGAATAAACTCTGCCCTTTGCTACTCTGTGTACTCAGGACCTCACCACATTTCGTCAGAGCAGGAGCACATACTTTATCTCTTCAGACTTTAATCGCCACCTCGTGTAAAATATCTTGCATTATCCCCTGGCTGTGGAGAAGTGAGCTAGCTCTTCTGCTTTGTGGGTTCAAACTGAAGGAAGCAGTCAGGTACTTTTGTCTTCTGTACACAATGAGGAATGGAGAATAGAGGAGAGCCTGCAGACTCAGACACTGCCTTGATCTCAGAGGTCATTGTTGACAACTTCTGTTCTCATCCTTTGCACAAATGAGTGACTTCCAGTGTGTGCTGTGACTTCCATCTGACTGCAGTGGACAGGATGCACCCTGGAAGGTCATCTGCTCTACAAAGTGCTCCTGGAAAGGATTGTTGTAGACTGGGTGGATGTGATGGAGGTGGGGATTGGCCTGCAGGGCTGAATTGTTTCTGTTTTTCTGCTTATTTGAGGAACAGACTTCTGAAAAGGGCTTAGATTATCTGGGTTTGTCGTGTATTCTGTGTATGAAAACTACAGATGTCATCCTGGAGATTCAGGTGGATGTTCTTGTCTCATACCGTGAAGACCTCTCCATTTTGGGAAATCTCAGTAAAGAAAGAGCTGAGAATCATAAAATCACAGAATATCCTGAGTTGAAAGGGACTTGTCAGGATCATTGAGTCCAACCCTCAGCCCTGCACAGGCCCATCCCTAAGAGTCACTCCCTGTGCCCCAGAGCATCATCTAAACACTCCTGGAGCTCTGGCAGCCTTGGGGCTGTGCCCACTGCCCTGGGGAGCCTGGGCAGTGCCTGATCACCATCTGGGGGAGGAACCTTTTCGTGTTACCTAACCTAAATCTAAATGGCCAAGCTAGTCTACAGTGGATTATGGTGATGCTGAGCTTTGTTCTTTGTTGAGCCTGTTTTAATTCCCTCCTTCCTAAGATATGCTTCAAATAAATCCAGAGAAGCAAATGGTCCCTTCATGCTCAGTGTAACTGATGCCTTTACAGAGACAAGTGTGGATCGGTTGGAATTGATTGTTCCTTGTATCTCTTGCTCCAGCAGTGTGAAGGTGGTTGTTCTCTCTGAAGAGCCATGGGGGCTTTGCTCTAATGCAGCTCCAGTTGTTTTCTCTCTGATGTTCTAGGTGGGTAGTTCATACCAGTGAAGGATGGGAAAGGTGGTTCTCTAGGAACATTGGCCTGACTCCTTCCAGCACATTTAGTTTTTTGTAAACATCCTCACAGAGCTTACGGCAAAGCACCTCTTGGCTCTGGAGTGTCTGTGGAGAGCACCATGTGCCAGCCAGCCATCACAGAGGGGAGCAATGTGAAAAATCTCACCAAGCCACAGGACCCTGGGAACCTTCACCAGACAGCTGCTTTCACTGGCCTGCACAAGTCTTATGTCTTAGAGAAGGGACGCTTTAAAAATACAAGTCAAATTTGATCTACTTGGTCTTGTCACGAGCTCTCTTTTGGTCACCACAGTGAAGATGGCTGCATCTCTGAAAAAGCAGACCCTGTCTTGCAGTCAGCTAGTTTCTGTGTCTCCCATCTGTCCTTGTCTGCCACAGAAAGAAATACATGGCCGGGTGCATTCTTGGCTCTGAATTTCAGGTTATTTCAGGCTGTGATGCAGCACAAAGTTTGTGAGATTTTGTTGGACTGTTTTTTTTTTAAATCCCAAGTAGAAAATAAATCCCAAAGAAGATGCTGTATTTTCCCAGACTAGGGTTAGAATTTTATGACCTACAGAAGTTTAAATTAGAAAAATCACTCATTAAGAGAGTTTGAAATAAAATAATTTCTTGTAGTTGAATTAGCAGTGCTGGTTATCTGCCCCTCAGGTGGTTCCCACGAGGAGCTGAGCGGAGCCTCTGGTGTCCTTTGCAGGGACTGCCTGTCCATGGTCATTAGTCATTGACACAAGTGTTCCAGGGCTGGTTCTCCGCACAGGGCTTAGCAGGAACCCATCTTGCCTGAGCTCTTTGAACTGCTTTGAGATAACAGGTCCTTGTGTCAGGAAAGATTTCCAGAGCTTGAAGAGATCCAGAACCCAATTTTTGTTCCTGGAGAAGCCTCCTAGAGAAGAATGGTGATTAACCCTTGTCAGCTGTGGGGCTCTGAAGGGAAGTAAGGATGTAGTTGTTCTAATCCTTCAGACTTATTTGGGAGAGGGGATCTGATGAATGATAAGCCCTCCTGGGCAGTCCTAGGTGGATTCAGGATGGAAGCTCGACTTTTTTTTTTTTTCCTCTTTTTTTTTTTTTTTTTTTGTTTTGTTGTTGTTTTTTGTTGTTTTGTTTTGGTTTGGTTTTGTTTTTAGAATTTTTTTACTGAAAAAAAAAGTGGTAGTAAGTTCTGCTTTAGAGAGCACAAGAAAAGCAGAGCAGGGATGGTCAATGTGCCTTGAGGAAGCAGCATGTCACTGACATACAAGTATTTGGCTAATAAGCTAATGCATGTTTCTAATCATAGTAATAATATAGTTGGAAATAATAATTGTCATTGCTGTAAGAAAACAAATTGCTTATGACTTAATATGTTAAAATGAGTTCAAATCATCAGGTGCTGCTTTGCTCCCAAGGAGGAGAGGTTGGTTAGGTGAAAAATCGGAAGCAAAATGTACAGCTCATTAATTTGTGATGCTGAATGCTTGGTGGGCAGTGACGAGCTGAGTATTTTGTTGTATGTTATTGTGTCATGTGATAACAGCACCATGTTTTCCTGTCATTTCCACAACTTTTCCTGGCTGAAGTGACACACAAGCAACCCTGGGTAATAATCACATTGTCCCGTTCAGTTTCAAAAGGAGAGAAGCGGACTTCATCCAGACACTTTCCAACAGGCTACAGTAAGCTTCCCTGTCTGTTAGCCATTGTCAAATCTCCATCCTGCAAAAATGGCATCTCCTAAAGTCATGGAATTGTCTCAGAAATAGTGTCATTCCATCGGGTGGTTGCTCTGCAATGAATGATTTTGCATCTCAGCATCATTTTCAAACTATTTAGTCTGTGTTCGGGTTCTTTTGTTGATTTTTATGGCTGTGCTCCTGTCTCTGGTGTTCTCTCTTAGGGAGCTGCCCATGGCCCAGGAGAGGGAACGGTTCAGAAAAAGAGTGAGCATTCTCAGAAGTGCTGTTTAAATGAATTAGCTCAGGGTTTTCCATTATTATCCTGAAATTCTTGAATCCAGTGTAAGCTTTGAGCTCCTGGCTGTGAATGTGCTGCCATCTGGCTTGTGGCCAAGTCAGAATGAGTTTGAGATCAATGTGCCCAGTTAAATTCAACACAGGCCTCACTACAATGAGTGGAGAGGTTTCCTCTGTGTCAAGAGCAGGGTTAATCAAAAACCTTTGTAACTCAGTACTTTACTAGGGGAGCTTAATACAAAATGTTGACATTTTAAAAGCCTAAGCCAAGCCCAATTGAAGTCAGGGAGACTTTTTCCAGCCTTGAGCACACACTGGACTCAGACATGAAGACTGTGGAAGGGCTATGCAACTTTCTGCTCTTTGTTATTATGTTTTATTTTAAAATTTTGAAGAAGCATAAAAAGCCAGGGCAGTGCTAGGGAAAATTTCAGCCTCTTGGTCACAAGGAAAGGGAGCAAGTGTGCTTTGCTTTAGTCTGAGTAGGTCATAGGTAGAAAACTATTTCCTTCCTTTGCCACATTTTCTGTATCTCCAGATCTAGGAATCTGCTTTTGAATGTAGTGAAGCCTCAGGACATCTTATGTGGGTCAGTGTAAATTCAAATTGGCTCTGCCCCTCTTGCAGGGATGCTGTTTGCTTATCAGATGTAAAAATTTCTTTTCTTGAGGGTCTGAAAGATTTGTGAGAGCACTGACATTTCCAGCCCTTTAGAGAACAAAATGGAACATTTCTTCTGGAGACTTTCTCCAGTGAAATTTTAACTAGGGTTGATACTGTATTAATAATGGCCTGCAGGGTCTGAAAACTGTTTTACAAGTGACACAGACATTGAGACAGAACCATCACAGCTCTCCAGGACCTTTCCAGGCTTTGGAAAGTCTTGATAGGGACATGTCAGCCCCAGTCCTAAACGGTGTTTGTACTCTGAAGTTACGGACAGTGCACAGTGTCAGTCACACCCTGCAGTCAGTGCACCCCCTGATGGGCCGCAAATTTGGTTTTAAAATGCCATTGTTTTGAGCAGCTTTGTTACCAAACTTGTGGAGAATTAGAATATATTATCATTAGCTGTAGCGTAAATAGGGGCTTTAATGAGAGACTTCTGAGCAGAGTACAGCACCAGGCTGGCTTGGGAAGCATAGCTTGTTCACTTGGATCTTTTTGCCTCTGCAGATTTTGTTCATGTCAGCTGTAACATCAAATATGTCAACTTTTGGGCATCTTTGAGTCCTGCAGAGCTCTCAAAAAAGTGAAGCAAAGAGGATATAAGTGTCTATCTACAGCACCTTTCTGGGCTTGCTTCATGTGTGATAAGTTCCAGTTTTGCTTAAAAAACCCCACCAACTTTCTTCTGCTTCTCCCAATGTGCCTTCCTTCTCATGCTGAGGAAATGCTTGTTTTAAAAAGTTTTGGCCTTCCTGCAGCTGGGTGTTAACAGCATGGCTCAGAGAACTAACAGCCTGTCTGGGAGCTTCCCAAGGTTTCTGTGGGTGTGACCAGGAGGTTTTGGGGGCCTGTAGCCCTGGCAGATCTTCCCGTGCGGGTACAGCTCTCAGTGAGCAGCCTTGTGCCCTGTCCCAGCCTGGCGGCCGTGCCTGGTGCCAGGCTGGGCCCGCAGAGCCAGTTCTGACAAAGGGCGTCTGTTTGAGAGAGTTGTTGTCTTGCTTGGTGCTCCTAATCCCTGGAGTAACTTCTGTGACAAGCACAGTAACCATCCGCAGTGAGACCGACACATTGGTGCCTTTCAAGGGCAGGGAGCACAACCACCTCCTCAGCCCCTGTTTTTCTTCTTGCCTTTTAAAAATTTTCAGAAATAAAATGGAGATTGGAAGCTCAAGTCCTGGAGAGGTAGCATTTTGAAATGCTACTTTTTAACTGTTAGAGTAGTATCTAGCCCACTTTAGCTAATTATATTATTTTTTTTTTTAAATCATATATGAAGCCCCACAAGTTCATCTTATCCTGAGCATTTGAAGAATGTATGTCCAATTTTGCCCAACATTCCCATCCTTAGAGAAGGTTGGATTGCGCAGGTTAAAAATGAAATGGGAAGAGAAGGCACACATCTGCTCACATCTATGCAAACTGATGTGCACTAATCACAGGGACTGGGCACTAATTACTTTCTGCCTTTACTAGACACTGTGTGGTTGCCCTGCTGTTCTCTGAAGCATTCTGCTGTAGTTTCCAGAGCACCAGGATGCAGTGTAGGATTTAGGTAGCTTTTTTGCATTTGGAGGCATACTCACCCTATGGATTTATGTCCTCATCCATCTGCAGCCGTGCAAACCTAGGAATAGATGGCTTGCATTGGTGATATAGTTGTTTTTATTGCCTCAGTCAGATTTACATCAGAAAATTCCCAATTTAGATCAATTCAGAGAGTCTGTGTTCTAGATTTGCATTTTTGAGCTGCTTTCTTGGCATGGAAATCCCTTTGGATTTTGATTTACACTGAAAAATTCCTGATACAAAGTATAGTTTTTTGACATTAAAAGCAATCATTGCATTTCAGTTCCAACTCTTGAGGTGGGCCATGTTTCTTTAGGGAAAACTCCCCTGCTTAAATGTGGCTAATAAGCAAAACCTCTATCCAAGTGTCTGTCACTGTCAAACCTGTCATTTGGTTAATTGACCATTTCCCTGGGTATTTGAGAAAAGCAAAGCAGGAGCTGTGGTTGCAAGACAGTGCAGATGGCATCATAAATACATAATGGAAATGAAGCGAAGCTCCGAGATGGGAGGATTTGGAGGTGGATGGTGATGGTACACCTCGATCCAAACCCCTGGAGAGCTGCAGAGCCCTTGGTGCAGCCCCAGGAAGGTTTTTTCCCAGCTCCCATCATCTTTCTGGCTGCTCAAGCCCCTGTCCTGCAGCTGCTGAACAATGGCACAGATCCGCTTTCACACACAGCTGGGGACACACAGGCTGCTTGTGTGACGGAAATAATGAATGAAAAATTGCTTTCTCTTCTGGTGGAGGGTCAGAAAAGCAGAGTTCCCTGGGCAGAAAAACAGAGGGAAGAGCGGAGAAGGGTTTAATTACTTTATTTGAATAAATTGTGTCGATGTTTAAATTTTTTAACTCCATGAGAACTTGGATATGAAATGTTTTAAAAGAAGAGCTGGAAAAAGGGTTTGTCAAGAAAATCAAAACTCATCATCTCACCCTCTGTTAAATGTCACCTCTCTGCCATTTTTCCTTTGCCTTTGGAAGAGGATCCCTGATGGTGCTGCTCCTTTGTGCCCACCAGCTGGCAGGAGGTGAGGCAGGAAATGCCCCCTTGCTGGCACCCCCTCAGTTCGGTGCTTCTCACCTCCCTTCCTCCCTCAAAACAAGAACTATTTTTATGGCACTGACAAAACAGAGTGGTGGAGCATTTAGACAGTAACTGGTTCGGGAGCTCCCAACAGAAGCTGCCTGTGAAACACCTGGCACATGTGGAGTTCATGTTTCTTTTCTTTTTTTCCTCTGTTCTTTTCTTTTTTTGTCATTTTGCTGCCTTATTTTCATTCCTTGCTTTCTAGTAAGCACATTCCTTGGAGAACCCCACTCAGTGCAGTATTTATTATGCACAGAAGCTCTGAGATAGGTGTGTCCATCTCACTTGCGCTGTCTTGTAGCACTATCATCAGGTTTCCTGGATTATTCCTAAGCACAGTGTAGGGACGTTGTAGGGAGCAGCAGATTGATAATCTCGAGCTGGGCAGGTTAGAGAGCAGGAAGCTCCAGGGCAGACAGAGCCCAGAATTGCGGAGAGGAGCTGCTCCCCAGGGCTTTCATTAAACAGGTCAAGGGTTCAGGACATGCAGCTGCTCCAAACCTGGACAGCACTAACCCAAAGCAGCACAGGAGAGGCTGAAGTGCAGCAGATGAAGCCATTTGAACTGTGTGGCTGCTCCAGTCAATTGGCCTTTTGCCCTCACAAACCCTGGGATCCAAATGAAACCCGGTGGAGGTCCTGGGTGGGTCCCCCGTGGCCCCTGGCAGGGTCATGTTTGCAGCTGCTGATGGCCAGCGTGGGATTTCTCAGCCAGGACTGGTTTATTTCTTGGCTGAGAAACTCGATAAGCTCCATGTGTTTGGTTGGATCTTCCATGTGTGTTCCACTCCTTGGGCTGGACCCAGACAGGCAAGTGGGGGCTTGAACAAAAGCCCAAGAGAAGTGTCCGGAGTCTGAGGGGTGAATTTGACAGAGCTCCCCTGGACATGGGGTGGGCACAAGTACCCACGTGCTTTACAATGCCAGTGAGATTGGTATGGCCTGCAGGGGGAACTGTCTGCAACGCTCTTGATGCATCTTGAAAGTTGGAAACATGGGCTTTTGGCTTACTTTGTGTCCCAAGAAGTGCAATTCAGCTAATTAATTAATGGAAACCTAAAATTTTGCATGGCATTTTAAGATGAAAAGTGTTGCAAATATTTGTGCTTTTTCTACTTAATTCAGTGATAGCATCGATGCATTTGAGTGAGCCTTTAGGGGCACCTTCAAACATTATGGACGTTGATCTTCTCCTTACCTGGGCAAATTCTATTCCGGGGGCTTCAGGAGGAGCAGGGTTTGCCTCAGAAAGTTAATTTAGGTGTTTGGTGAAGACACACATGAACAGGCAGTTTTTGTTTTCATGTCGCAAAGGACTTGTCTTGCTTTTTATGAATTCTTGACTCTTTATTTGGTTTTGAATAAATTAAATGATTACCTAAATGTATTGGGTTTTGGTTTTTTTTGAGTTATTTTCTTTTTTAATTGCCATTTTCCATTAAGAGCAAACTTTTCCTAAAGTCCCCCTGGTTCACCCAGAAGAGCTTTGCCTGTGTTTGGTAGAATCCCAGCTGGAAGGGAGACGGGTGCTGGGATGTGGTGGTAGAGCAGCAGGAGCTTTGGGGAGATGGGGCTGGGAGTGCTCTTCAGGCTCTTGGTGCTGCATGTTCCCAGATCCTGCTCTCAGCCTGATGCATTTTGTGTAAATGAGTGCTTAGAATGACTCTATGAGACACATTGAATTTTATGCCGCAGCTGCAGAAACTTATCCTTAATTGAAGCTGTGAGCAAGTGTATGTCATTTTTGATTTAACATTTCCCCTCACCCCTGTACCCCTTACCCCAACCAAAATCCTTTGTGGAGTCAGATTGTTGCTGTAGCTTTGTGAACCCCTCTCTTCTAATGTTTAATCAAGTGCTGAAAAGAGACATTTACAGACTATTTAAAATGTGGAAAAATTGCTTCCCAATATTTTTGACAGAGAGAGACTGAGAACACACAGCATTGAATCATCAGGAAAATTGAAGATTTCCCCTGAGCAACATTGGGATTTTACAGCAGAGGACTTGAAAGACCTTGGAGAAATTGGACGAGGCGCTTATGGTTCTGTCAACAAAATGGTCCACAAACCAAGTGGGCAAATTATGGCAGTTAAAGTAGGTGATGCCCATCCTTACATTTGTACTTCAGTCTGTTGGGATGCAGTGTGATGGAGAATTAAGGTTCTTCCATCTAGCACCCATCTACTGCTCTGTTCTATTTATTTCTGGTGTAAAGGCTGCTGTTTGCTGAAAATAGTGTATAATGGGCATGTTTTCAAGTGATTTGTGAAGTTCTTATAATTGCTGTGCCCTTTTGAAAATGTCTATCATCAGGAACCTGCTGTTCTGAGGGGATCACACGTCTCTGGAGACTGATGATGGGGCACGGGCCTTTCACCTCTGGGTCACTGGTTCAGGTACAGCCTAGGCTGGTGGTAGGCACAATTTGTCATCTCACAGCTTCTTGGTGTCTTTTGTGAACTAAAGTAGTGACTTATTATTAGCTGTTTCTGTCAGCATATGCCATGGTGTGGCCTCACCAGGAGGAGCTGGAATGCAGTAGATGTGTTCTAGGGAGTGTTGTGCTCTTGCTGATATATGGTGGAGTCTCTGCTTTGTGCTTACCATGTCAGACCTGTTCTGGAGATGGAAAGTGGAGCAGTTTTCTGGACTGTCCATTTTCTATTTTATGCTACTCAAAAACTCACCTTAAAACCAAAATCAATACAGTCTCCTCTCCCAGCTTGGCAATACAGAGTAATCTGTCTTGCCACAGCAGTGCTGCTCACTGGGCATCTTTGAGGAGCTGCTTGTCCATGGAGATAGGCGGCACGGCACCTGTTTTCTCTCTCTTGGGTCCTTTCCTTTGCTCCCTGCAGGTGGGAAATACATTTCTCTTTTAACTCAGATCAAATGTAGGTGCTCTCATGGCTCTCAGGAAAGAGCAGAAGTGAGCTAGGTAGGAGTCCATGTTGCTGTCTTTTTCAACTCTCTCTGTCTTCTTTGGAATATTCCCTGATCCTCACCCCTGCTGCCCTCATGTGCCAGGTAGACATATCTCAGCCCCAGCTCCAGCTGCTGTGAATATAATCTGTATCTGTCTCTAGTTTGTCAGGGTACTGGAGTAACTGCCAGGCTTCGATCCTCTCCAGGCACTACTGACTTCCTCACAGTGGTGGGATCGCTGGTTGGATCTCTAAGTGTTTTGCAGTGCTGTTTCAACCTGGTTTTGAATCCCTAAATGTCTCCAGTGGAACTAGAGGTTGCCTGTAGCCAAAAGCTGCTTTCTTTCAGTTGCCTTTGATAGTACTCATGGATGTAATTTGCAGATGGTGAGTTGAAACCTGTTCGTGTAGTGAAATGATGCCTGGGCACTTCCAGCATCTCAAACCCAGGGGGTGTGACCTGGGTACCAGTAGTTTTGCTCCTCTAACCACAGTAGCCATGGGTATGAGGAAGGCACACACCCCCAGCTCAGTGGCTGCTGTCTGGAGCTCTGCAATGGGTATAGCCGTTCAGAGAAGGGCACTTTGTTGGATTAGCTCATGTCAGGGTGGAGGTGTGTCTGCTGGCACAGAGATTCTCTTGTCCCAGACTATTTGCACAAGGGCTTTTCAGCATAGCAGGTGAATCTTGTCAGTGTTGAGAGCCTGTGGTGAGGTTCAGCTCCCATCTGGGAGGCAGAAGGCACCAGGGCTGTGTCCCTGAAGTACACAAGATGACATGGCACAGCATGTTGAGCTGGCTTTCCTGAGGGAGGAGAGGTGTTCTGAGCCTCTGGGAAGTGCTGGGCTTGGGGGTTCACTTTTCAACAAATACAACCTGGTTGTGACTAAACCTTGAAATGTCCAAGCTGTGGGCTGGGCTGGTGCCAGCTTCTTTTCTCTGACCCAACTTTGGGCATGGCTAGGCCTGCTGGGGAAGGAAGGTTGGAGTATCTGGGCAACAGCATAATTTCTAAAATGGTAGAGGTAAGAAACGGTTCTGTTTGTCCAGTGGGGATAAAACACAAAACTGGGCAAAGGAAGACCTGTGGGTGGAACAGTCAGTGAGGTCTCTAAAGCAGCAGCAGCAATTCCCCAGCTTGGATGGTGCAGTTCTTTGAGATGAGGTTTCAGCAAGGGGCTGAGCTTGGACTAGTGATTGGTTTATCCCAGACTCCTTAGGCTTTTCTTCAGATTGCTGATGCTTTTGGGGCAGCCAAGGCTGTGCAATAATCTCCTTGCTCCTGCTCTGTCTCAGTCTGCCCTATGGGCCATCTGTGTTTGGGGCTGTTCTCCCTTTGCTCTCTCTGCTTCTCTCAAGCCTGTGATCTCTTTATGGCAGAACTGTTGCTGTCAGTCATGTGTTCTCCTTCAGCATAACACTCTTCTGTAAGAGAAAGTTGAGAAGGGGAATGGTGTTTTGTGAAAACATGCCAGTTTAGTGATTTGAGGTCTTGGCTGTGAACTCAGTGCCACCTCCATGGTGTGGCACCGAGCTGGGACAGGCATCAGGAACGCTGCCCTTCACAGCTGGATTCTGAAGCCTATGTCTGGTTATTTGGTTGAGCTGCTGTCCCTCCTGTGTTTCCCCAAGAGTAGCACCAGAGCAGCAGGCCAAGCATCCTTGGAAGGACACTCAGCAGGAGGAAACAGTTCTATGGAGGCCACAAGCCAAAAGTTGGCTGTTCTGTACTGCTAATTAAATGCAGAGAAAATTGGTACAGGGGCCTTTCTCAGCTGCTCCCCCATCCTTCTCTACCACTCCCCAAATTTCCACTACCATTGCTGCAAATTCCCAGCACAGTCAGAAAATTCCTACCCCACTTCTGGAAGGGCCAAGTCCTGTTTGCAGCTACCATGGCCAGGCTCGTCACCCCCTTCTATCCCAGAGAGATTCAAATCCTCTTTGTTCTACAAGTGTGAAACATTCCTTGTTTCCCCATGCTGGAGTATTCCTCTGGCTGGTGCTAGCTCCCGCTGTGCCAGGCCAGCCAGACACCTCTGGGGACTCATCCTGCTCCCCTCAGCCTACACAGGTGTGGCTGCCATTGTGTACTTTCAAAGCCTGTTCCCAGCTCCTTCCTCTGGCTTTTTGTAGCCTGCCATGCCTTTGCACAAGAAACAATTCCCTGAAGCTTTCCCCCTGCTTGGTGTGTGTGGCACCAGTGCTGGGCACGGCAGCTTCTGTGCCCTGAGGCTCCCCCAGCATGGCCTTTTTGCTGCACTTCCTGGCAGTAGTACTTAATCACTGCAGGAAATAATTCCTGAGTGCTGAAATGTCACCAAAATAATTCGAGATCTGCCGACAGACACAGTTTTCTTTCATTTTTCCCTTTTATGCATTTTGGTCTCATCAGCCATGGGTCCTGGCAGATGCAGT
Organism: Margarornis squamiger; assembly: GCA_035222235.1. Lineage (NCBI taxonomy): Eukaryota > Metazoa > Chordata > Aves > Passeriformes > Furnariidae > Margarornis > Margarornis squamiger. The sequence continues at coordinate 9,949,979 of JAWWTY010000038.1, forward strand.
GCTGATACCTTCAATGTGAGTGTCTCACTGCTAGCACAGGCAGGGCTTCCAGGCCCTGGATGAGTCAGAAAGCTTTCATCTGTGCTCCAGAGTCAGTGGCAAAGGAGGAAAATGAGCCTAAAATGAGCCTGGTTGTGTTGCTGACTGAAACCACTGCAGCAAAGCTTCAGCTGGCAGAGTGTGGCTGGGATGATGAGCCCTTTTCCCCAGTCCTGCTCCTTCCTCTCCTTCAGCCTTTGTCGTTCTGTCCCTTCGTGAATACCTATTTTAGTGGCAAAAAGACATTCTGCACCTCTTTGGCAACAGGTTGGAGTGGACTGCAAAAGCAGGGACCTGGTGCTCCTGAGGCTACCACCTGCAATTGCTTGTGCATCTCTTATCCTTTCAGCCATGGAGAGCCTCTTCCTACAGCCATCAAGAAGAGAGGGAGAGGATGAGGAAAGAGGAATCCAGCTCAAGAGGATTTGTGTCCAAACCTTTCTCATTTTTGCCCCTGGAAAATGTTGTATTATGTTTCCCAAATCTTCCAAATTTTTATTTCCAAATAAAAACCAATCCACTCATTCATTAAGTCCCTTTCTCTCAGATCTTCCTGGAGATGCACAGTCCTTCTTTGCTCTGGGTCAGCTGCCATCACAGTCTTCCTCTCCCTGTAAACACTCTTTTCATTTTCTTGAGGATGTATTGTCATATGAGGTCAAGACTTCCAGGTTTGAAAGAGAACAGTCCAGTTTTATCCAGAGCCAGCTCTGGCTATGCAAATTCATAATTGTAAGGTGAGCTTGTCTGCTAAATCCTCAACTCCTTTTCAGATTTCTCTTCCTGGCTCTTCATTTTCCTTGAAGAAGTCTCTTTTCCTGACTGGCATTTGTTTGCCCCACCAGCACCAGCTCTCTGTGATGTGTGGTAACACTCCCAGTTTTACCCAGTAGCCTTTAATTTTGCTTCTGGTTTCTTGTTTTCATGTTAGTCTTTTCATGGGTTTTTTTCCCAGTCTGGTAATTCATCAGTGACTTATCACTGATGTCCTGGGCTTTTCCACTCTGCAGAGAGCCCTGGTCCCTCCTCAGGATCTGCTCCAATGCTACCTCTTCTGGCTTTATCCCAGAAGCTTCACAGTATGAGCAGTTCTCCAGCCCCTTTTGTATTTGCCTTCCAGCATCACCACATGGTGTTGACCCAGCTGCTCCACAGACTGTGCATCTTGTTCCACTAAGGGTACCACAAATCTGAAGCACATTGGAGAAACCATAGAAAAGCCGTATTTTATTTGGGTGAAACAGTTTTGTTGGGAAGCTCATCCAGCTGCTGGGGGCTCTGTTTCTGTCCTGAGGTTTCCTTCCAGCCCTGGTGATAGTTCACACAGAAAAGGTGCTTTAAAAGATCCTCGAAATATGGATATGAAAATACATATATTTTTAAAAAAGACCAAACTGGAATGAAAGCTGAGGAGCATTCTCTCAGCTGGAGCAAGAGGCTGTGCTTTGCACTGAAATACTATGTGCAGTGTGGGTTTTATTAGCCAGGTACTTCTCAAGGCCTCTGGAAGGCAGGGAAAGCTGCTTGTTTGAAGAGTTCATAAAATAAATCAGAAAATATTTAAAATCTTTGATGTGTTGAGTGGCTCCTGTGCAGGTTAGGAGCCTGAGCACAGCAGTGTCTCCTGAGCCTCCATGAGCGTCCTGAGCCTCAGGCTCAGGCAGAAGATCTTTGCCTTCTGCTTCTCCGTCCCCTCACCCCTTTTTGCCCTGCAGCAGGGAATGCCTGGGGTATCTGGGGTTTACTCCCAGCAGCTTCTGCCAGTTTCTGTTCAACCAGTTCAGCTGACTGAAAAGTACATCACCTGGAGACAAGTAGAGTGGTCTCTGCTTTGGTTGACCTTCAAGCTTCTTACCACAACCCCATGGAAACTTCCTGCACCTCTTTTTAATTGAATTATTTTTCTGTCAGAAATGGTTACAGCTGGGAGAGTAACCCAGCTGGGAAGAGGTCATTTTGCCCACAGTCTTCACAGTGTTTTTCCCCACCCCAAAAGAAAGTGATTTTCAGCTCTATGCCAGAATTTTCTTTATCTTCAATTATCTGTTTTATAAACCAGCCCAGCTGATTTAGTCCCACTCTGCAGTTCCAGCCAGTGTCCTCAGCCATTGTTGCTGGTTTTCTGTTTTCTCTTTAGTGTAGCAATACTTCTGATCTGCTCTGCTTCTGCTCTAAACTTGTCCTAAGGAAATCAGAAGCATTTTCAAGATCAGTTGGGTAATCAAAGATGTCAAACCCGTAGGTTGCACATAAAAGATCCCTGTTTATCCTGGAGGAGCCAGTAAGCCATGGAGCCATTTCTTGTTAAGAGAACAATGTCTCTTGTACACTATTTTGCCCTTAGTCAGTGCTTGTTCTCGCATCCACAGCTTTAAACCAGAAGTTCCTGTCTGACTTTCACAGGTTTTCTTTGGTGGCAGTCTCAGAGATGAATGAGGTTGCTAAGCATCAAATATCCCTGAGAGTGGAAATTTAACACTTATTTATACCTCCATGATCCCTCCATCCTTATCTGGATGCCTGATAGCTCATAAAAATCCATCAAAATGACACATTAGCATATTAAGCTCCATCAAGGGGCAAATTTCTCAGTCCTTCTGATGTCCCATACGAATTCTGAGGAGAAGTCTTTGCGCTTTATTGCAAACCAACATTGTCATTCTTTGCACAAGTGGGTGCCCTTTCTTAAATTGACACCTTCAGAATTTTCTGTTTGTCTTCTCTTTTGGTTTGCTGGCTGAGAGTCAGGGAAATCAGTGCTACCAGCCCTGCTGGGCTGAAAGGAAATGATGAGGGAGAGAGAGAGCCTCATCACAGGAGGTGGGAAACTACTTGTGATGTACTTCAGTCAACACTAAATGTGTTTCAGGTGGGTAGAGGGATACTCTCATCCTCAGCAGTAGGTAGACAAATCCCCTTTTTCCTGCTAGTTTGGTGTCCCCAGTCCCTGCCATCCCCTGGGAGCACAGCCAGGCACTTGCTGTGCTGAGCTGTCTGCTGAGGACACAGGTGAGCCTTGTGCTCAGGACAGAGCTGAGCTGTCTCACATCTCAAGGAGTTGGATTTTCGTCTGGTGTTTATAGATTTTTTTTTTCTTTCTTTCTTTTTTTTTTTTTGTTGTTGTTAAACCAGTTGCTTCCTGTTGCACTTGACTCTTTCTTTGTGAGAATTGGGTTGGATGATGTCTCAACTGTTTCGGGTCCAGTTTCTGGGATCTGCCTGGTTTTGGGTTTCAGATTGGCACAATGCACAGCACACATTATCCTGTTGCTGTTGATGCTGCTCAGAGGTCTTGTTCTTGGTGTTGCAAGGCTTTGTCCTAACCTGTGTTTGTATTAAAAGGGCTGGATAATTTTCTCCTGGAGGATTCCATCCAGTTTAAATTTGAGGCCAACAAGGAATTGTTAAAAAAGAGACTTTCCATAAGCCTCTACTACATACCCCACTTTTTCCATCTGTGGCTTATTTGGCTGTGTGGTCACTTGTCAGTGACTTGTCAGTGAGTGCCTGCAGGAGAGTGGCTAGGCTGAGCAGTGCAACGCCTGGGGCGAAGTCAGACCCTGCCCATCCCTGTCTCAAATGCTGCCTTCAAGGAGCTGCCTCATCTCACCTGCCGTGGCCCCTGTTCTCGGTGGAGTGTGTCTGTGGGAGCTGCTGCAGTGCCTTGCACTGGTCCTTGGATTTAGGAAGCATGCTGATCCATGGCTTACGTGCTGTTTGGGTAGTGACTGCTGTTGACTTCACTCACCTTTCGCTGTTCCTTTCCCGTTCCACTGGTGAACGCTGGTTCCTCAGTTGTAGAGCTGGGAGTGCTGGGCTTCAGCAGGCTCTCTGGCACACTCCAGATATAAACAAAGCCATCTTTCCAGCGTGGACTACCCCCAGCTTGGTGCTGTGCTGCTCCTCAGAGTCCTCCCCTTCTCTTGAGTTTGCCAGTATCCAGCACTCTTGTATGACACCTTCCAATCTTGTATCATGTCATTCCCTTCACTCCCTGAAACAATATTTGTTGGAGTGTCCGTCTTGGCTTCTCAAGGTGTCCTTTGGCTCCTTTGTCTGCCTGGACCTCAGACCTACAGCTGACCCACAGTCTGTGTCTGGGTCCTCTGCCTGCCCTTTCTTCTTGGGGAGACTGTGTTTGGGAAGAGGAATGTTTGGGTTCAGTGTTGTTCTGTAGTGCCATTAAAATTGCCTCCACCATTCAGTGGATACTTCACACGCTTTCCAGAGTTGAAGAAGTAACAGTAGAGAAGGAATGTCAGAGGTGGAAGGAGGTGCTTTTGGAGGAAGTTGTGAAGTTTGACGACACTGTGGGGATGGTTGTGACAGGATTGTGCAGGTGCAAGGGGAATGGAGAGTAGGGCTGGGCAGACTCCCAAGTGACCACGAAAGAGGCTTTTTGGAGACAGATATAGAGTGGGTACAGAAAGGGGATAGAGTTATAGTGTGGAGAAAGGGTATTGTTCCTCACCAAAGAGGTGACCTCTGCAGTGTGGGTCACATCTCAGTGAGAGACTGAGCTATTCCTCAGAGGTCTCACCATGGTGCCTTTGGTGTCTATCATTTTCCATGGAGGTCAGAGCAAGGGCATTTTCATTTCACACAGTGCCAATGGTTTGTCACTTGGAGAGAGATGTTCAGTCTGCTCAGCCTTCAGAGTGTGGGGCATCACAGAGCTTTGTGTGACAAGGGCAAGGGAACAGCCAAACTCTGGCTTTCCTCTGTGACGTGTCTGAAGTTGTGTGAAACAGACCTGAACCAGTGACCTAGAGGTGAATTGTTTCAGTTCCATTCCTGGCCTGTTGCTCCTGTCTTCTTGCCCTGTTGGTGGCCACAGGATCCCACCTGCCCATGGCACCACGGGACGCAGATGTGACAGACTGTGTGTGCTGGGCAAGTCTCCTGGCAGTTTCCCTAAGAACTCGAGAATTAATGGAGTGGGAAAAGGGCAATATGAATATAGCGATTACTGGTCTAGGCCAAACTAGAGCTACTAGAATGTTAAGAATGAGTGGTAAAATACCAAAAAATCACAATCCACAAAGGTAAGGAAAACTATAGTTGTTGTCCTCACTTTGTGTGGGTCATCCCAAAATAGTCCTAAAGTACATAATCATGCACTGTTTCACATATGGTTCTATATGAATGGCCAACCTTGAAAGTGCCTTCATACACCTGGGCTTGTGCTGGCTGATGTGTGTGGTCCTGATGCCAGCAGCAGTTGCTCACAGGACCCACAGTATCAGTGAAATGGGCGCTGGTATCTTGCAGACTTTTTCCACAAGCGTGAATAATTTTCTTTCTTGGATAGCCACGTAGTGTTTGTCCTCGAGGAGGGTCCAGGCTACTTCTGTTGCTTTGGACTTCTTGCCAAATATTTTTTTTCTTAATGGTTTTTCAATCGTTTTTAACATGAGTCACAGCTTCAGGATCACGATTTCCTCACCTGTGATTCAGGGAATGTGTTAATTAGAGTAAGCTGTTAAATATATCTGTAAAATCACATGAAAAACTGTGGATGGTCTTCTTCATCCTTCATTTAACCAGCTTCATGTTTGAACATGTAGTTTTCTATTTTCAAACATGTATTGTTCTTTCAAACCCAAATGAGATGTTTTATATATAGTGTATATATAAAGTATAGTGTGTGTATACATATATATATATCATCTATATACACATGCGATATATATATAAAGTATCTTTTATATGCTGTTAATGTTCCTTAGGCCAGTACTGGGTAAAGAATTGTTAGTTTGATGAGAAGAGCTCCCAGGACTGCTGTCCACCATTAGCATTACCAGAGCAATGTGTTCCCTGGGTATGTGACAGTCCCTTCTCCCCATGCCAGCCGTGGTGAAGGCTGTGGAGGGAGCCTTTTTGGCTTCTGTGTTTAGAAATTTTAAACATAATATTCCTTGGTTAAATTTCAAACCAGCCTTCAAGCCCCATTCAATGTGGCTAAGAACTGTGTGGGAATTTGTTTTGAAATGAAAGCCTGGCTGTGGTATTTTGCTGTAGTTTTCAGTGAAATCTCAGGTCTTTAATTTTCTGCTGACATCTCATCTGAAAATGTTGATGCTCATGCGAGAACTGACGGTTTTATAGTCTGATTAAACAGCTTTAGGAGTATTCAGTTATATTTCTTATTTGAGAACATAGCTTAATTCTCTGGAGTTTGTTTGAACATGCTGGGGGATTGCCTGCTCTGCTTGGGTCCGGGGTCCCTGGCTCGTGTCTCCATCAGCAGGGCTGAGGACACACAAATGGCATGTAAGTGATAAAGTCTCTGCCATTCTTCCTCTTTCAGAGAATTCGGTCGACAGTGGATGAAAAAGAACAGAAGCAGCTTCTGATGGACCTTGATGTCGTGATGCGAAGCAGTGACTGCCCGTATATTGTTCAGTTTTATGGTGCGCTCTTCAGAGAGGTGGGCACCCCAAACTTGCTTCATTTGTAGCACAGTTTGGGTTTAACTTATATTTTTCCTTTGCAGTTTACAGCTTGTGCTAAGGAGAAAGTTGATTTATGTTAGGTTTCCTGGCTCTCCACTTTTACTCAAGGGTATTTAACCAGGAGACCCAGATGTCTGGGTGCTGCAGAGCACACACATGCTGTTCCCATGTGCTGACATGTGTTTCTATGTATTCCAGTCTTTCCTTTCCTGCTTTTCTTCTCTCCTGATGAGCTCCAGGTCTGTGGCTCCCTCACACAGTGTGTGCTTCTGCACTGGGCTCTGTGGCACAGCACTTGGACACGGCTGTGATTTGTGTTGGTGGCTGTAAGATGTGACCATGGGGAGGCCCTGCACACCTATAAGAAGGTGGTTGCTGTGATGGTACTCCCAGCCCTCATTCCTCGTGGATGTTTGTATGTGTCCAGGCTGTGTCAGACACTCCCAGTGGACACAGAGCTGCCTTGAAGCTGTTTGTACCAACAGACATATAGGAAAACAGGGGCGGGTGTGCTGGGTCAGACCAAACTCCTGTCTGGGTGTTCTGTCCCTGGCAGTGGCCCACAGGATTTGCTTGTAGAAGCTTGTATGATACTACACCTCAGCCTCATATGCAGCTGAGTGTCTTCTGATCAACATGTGCCATTTGGTGATTTTTTTTTTTTTCTTGGTACTCCTACTGGATTTCTTTTCTATTAAAGCATTCAGTTTTCCCTTAAATACATATACAGTTTGCATCCATGGTTCTCCCTGAAAGGCACTTCCCTTGTTTATCCACCACTTGTTTGAATGTCCATGACATCAGTCAGAATTGGGGAATTTTTAGATTGGGGAAAAAAAACCCTCTAAGATCACTGAGTCCAGCTGTAAACCTAACACTGCCATGTCCTCAAGTGTTACATCTACATACCTTTAAATGCCTCCAGGAGTGGTGACTGCACCATTGCCCTGGGCAGCCCATTCCAATGCTTGGTAACCATTTTGGTGAAGAAATTTTCCCTAATATCCAACCTGCCCCTGCCCTGGCCCAGCCTGAGGCCGTTCCCTCTGCTCCTGTCCCTGTTCCCTGGGAGCAGAGCCTGACCCCCTCAAGCTCCCCCTCCTGTCAGGGAGTTGCAGAGCCAGAAGGTCCCCCCTGAGCCTCCCTTTCTCCAGGCTGAGCTTCCCCAGCTCCCTCAGCTGCTCCTGCTGCTCCAGCCCCTTCCCCACCTCCATACCCTTCTCCGCACACACTCCAGCCTCTCAGTGTCTTTCACAAAGCTGTTCACAAACAGCAGGTCCAATGGGGCTCCTCCACCACCTGTGTCAGGAAGTTCTCTGCCACACACTGCAGGAGCTTCCTGGACTGTTTTCTCTCTGCTGTGTTGTATCAGCAGACATCTGGTAAGTTGAAGTCCTCCAATGAGAACAAGGGCCAGTGATTGCAAGACTTCCCCCACCACATTACCAGGTATAGCAGCCTGTGCAGTCTTGTGGGGCTTTAACAGGGAACTGTTAGAGAAGGTCAGTGTTATAGTTAAAGCCCAAAACGGGCTGAATATTCAATTTCTGCTTCTAAAGATTCTGCCTCTGTAGTTTTGCCAGGTCACTCCTCTGGCTTTAAATCTCAGTCTCTAAAATAAGGATAATAATTCTTCCTTTCCCTATGCTTTGCTTTTTCTGGTCTATTTGAACTTGGAGCAATTTGGGGCCAGTGTGCATTGTCCATGTTCACACAGTATAAGCTCCTATCAAGTGTGGAGCCTAAGCTTGGCTGGAAATTTCCATCTTTCCTGAGATACCAATGACAAGGCTGTCAGGTGCTGTGGGGAAAGGTCTGCAGGCAAGACAGTATCTTGCCAGGTGCTGATGAGCAGCATGTTCAGAGCTGTGTAAGCCTGTCACCTCCCTGCAGCTCTGCGCACATCCCAGGATGTAAATGTAAATACATAAATAATACAAAAAATGTGCCTCAATCAGCACCCAGATATCAACCTGGCTGCACTCTTGTCCAAAAATCCTGTCCTCCTGCAGCCAGGCAGGGCTCCTTGCGTGCTCTGTCTGGAGAGGTTCATTGAGGTCGCTCTTGCTGGAGTGGAATCCCCCTTTCTCCCCTTCAGCATAAGAGGTGTTTGCTTTGGAGGTGAGAGCAGCCTTCCCCTCTCTTTGGTCCCTTACTGCCAACATGATGTTCCAAGTTGTGTACCTGAGTGTTACACAGGTGAGCTGGTAGGCTTGGATAAGATTTTCTGTCTTGTCATGTTAATTACATATTCCAATATTAATTAAAATATTAATCTTTTAAAGATAGGAAAGTAGGACAGCACAGAAGGGAAAAAAAAAGAATTTCACCAGGATGTTTGGATCTCTCTCACCCCCCGCCCCCAATCTGCTTATCAGATCTGTTCCCAAATAACTGAATGATCCAGGTCACTGCTGCACCATCCCCTGGTGTGTAAGAGCTTATGGGACATTGCTAAAGACTGAAATTCTCTCAGTAAGTCCTCAGCAAACCATGTAAAACAAAGCTCTTTGTTCCGGAATTTCAAAGTGAAAAGTAAGGAAATAAGTTTCAAAAAGCAAATCCTTTTAGGATTACCAGGATGCAGATTCTCTGGATATGGATGGAGCTACAGATGACAGATCTTTTGCCTGCTCCTAAAAGATAAAGAACCTCCATTTGAGCCTCTTTGGAGGACCTCACATGCTGAGCAGGGAGCTCATGCAGTCACATGGTTGGCAGAATTTGAGCAGCTCTAGAAGCACCTGGGATGGAGCCTTCCACAGTGAGCAGTTGATGTGGAGAGGCAGAGGTAAGCTCTTGGATCATGGCAGTTTGGGAATACTAAACCAAATTGGGTAAAACTGTGCAAGGTCTTGCTTTGTAGCCTGACAAGTATCCCAGCCTGCAGTCTCTGAATCACAGAACATGCCAAATTCGAAGGGACTCAACAAGGATCATCTAGTCCAACTCCTGGCCTTCCACAGGCCCATCCCCAAGAGTCACCCCCTGTGCCCCAGAGCATCATCCAAACCCTCCTGCAGCTCTGGCAGCCTTGG
>JAWWTY010000038.1:9959610-9979568 GCA_035222235.1 Margarornis squamiger
TTGTGTCCCCCCAACCTGCCCCACCATTGCAGGGGAGGCCGCCCCAGTGCAGAGCAGAGCGGGACAATCCCCTCCCTCGCCTGGCCGGCCGTGCTGGGCCTGATGCCCCCCCGGAACAGGGATGTCCCTCCTGGCTCCAGGGCACTGCTGGCTCATTCATTTTCCCAAGGTCAGAAAAATAACTGTGAATATGTGTTCCTGTGGCAGCCTCTGTGAGTACCAGAAGTTTGATTTGGAAAGGCAGAAAATATTTCTCCCTACAATTTTTTTTGTCTTGCTTGTTCTGCAGTTTGTGATAGGAAGAGTCTTCTTTGGGTCTTGCTTGTCCCTCAGCAGGCAGCACCTGAACTCTTATCATTTGTTGCTTGCTCTCCAAAGAGAAGGGACATTTCTGTTATTCTGTGTCTGTGCATGTGATGTAACATGAAAAGTGCAAAAATGACAAGTCGATCGCTGGGTATGGGATTTTGATTGAGTTCACTGGCACCCACTAGATGAGATTAAATTGCCTTTTTAATCAAACAGGAACAAAGCTGAAAAAGTAGAAGACACTGTTTCAGCCTTTGCATGGAGTCAGGGGCTTCAGTGCACTGTGCCCAGGACACCATTGGCTTTTTGGGCTGCAAACACATTACCAGCTCATGTCCAATTTTGCATCCACCAGCATCTTCCAGCCCGTCTCCTCAGGGCTGCTCTCATTTCATCATCATTTATAGTGCTGAGTGCCCTGACCCATGTGCAGGATCTTGCACTTGGCCTTGTTGAACTTTGTGAGGTCCACACTCACCCCATGAGGCTTTTCCATCCTGCACCCATGAGAGCCCAAACTCCTGGCAGTGCACACAGAGTTGTCCCCACCAGCCAGCAGAAATGCTCATTGAAGAGGCTCTGGCTGCTTGTGTCTGTGTGTTTCCTCTCAAAGCTGTACTTGCTTGGTTGAAAAAGGTGATTGCTGGGCTTTCTGCAGTCATTTCACTTGAGTCTCTTCTAGTGAGCAGAGAGGAGCTTTGGGCTGAGCCTGTAGGGCTGTGCGGGGAACCCTGAGACTTTGGCCCTGAGTGTTGCTGTTTAGAGGGTTTTTAGGTCTGAGAAAAGTCTTTTCTTCTTGGCATGTCTGCCAAAAGCTTTACAGCTACTCTGGTTTGAGACAGTACCTGTAAGGCTGGGAGTGTTTGAGTAGTTATCATGACCACACTAGTGGCTCTTCAAAGTACCTGTTCCTGTTGCTTTTCTTCTCAAGAGTGGAAGAGGAAAAAAACCTTGTCTGACTTGGGATCTCAGGAGTGACTCCTATACAGTGTGAATCTAGCTGAGCCAAGTTTAAACCAACAAATTCAATACTTGATAAAATTATTCAATAAAAAATTAGTTGCAAGTTGCAGAAGTGCCGGGAAAGCCATAAATCAGCCCATGGGGAACTTCTGCTGCCAGAAGAGAAGAGCTGGGACGGATGTGTTGGTAGCACAGCACTGGTGCTGGTGTGAATTGTGGACATAGCCTTGCTCAGTTGTTTGATCTCTTTGCTGTTGATGCACAACATTCTGTTTCTATGGAAATCCTTGGCTGCGTTGCCGTTACTCAATGTATCTGTCCCTGTGGTCAGTCCCTGGCCCATAGGAAAAATGTCCTGTGTGACCACCACATAAGGATATGTGGTGGTGGTGACATTCTTTGGTCTCTCTCACTCATGCAGGTAGAACTTGCATAGATTTGGCTGCTCCCTGCAGTGTGTGGATGTGATACACCTTTAGCATATGTATCACAGAGTGGTGAATGTTGAAAGGAACCTCTGAGGTCACCTTGTCCAAGCCCCATGATCAAGCAGGGCCACCAAGGGCCACTTGACCAGGGCTGTGTCCACATAGCTTTTGAATATCTCCAGGGATGGAGACTCCGCAGTCTCCTGGGGCAACCTGTGCCAGTAATCAATCACCCTCACAAAAATTGTTTCCTCATGTTCAGAGGGAGCCTCCTGTGTGTCAAGTTGTGCCCTGGTCATATCTCTGGGCACCACTGAGAAGAGCCTGGCTCCATCCTCTGTGACTTTCCCTCAGGTCCTATAAGGACCTGAGACATGGATGAGATTCCCCTAAACCTTCTCCAGGCTGAACAGTGTCTCAGCCTTTCCTCATGGGAGAAATGCTCCTGTTTCTGTCATCTTAATGGCCTTTTGTTGGAGGCTCTCTTTGCTGGGGAACCCAGCACTGGTCACAACGCTCCAGGTATGGCCTCACCAGTGTTGGATCAAGGGAAAAGGTTATCCCGCTCAACCTGCTGGGGATTTTGCCTGATGCAACTCAGGGTGCTGTGATTCTTCTGCACAGCAAGAACACATTGTTGGTTCATGTTCAACTCAGTGTCCACCTGGACTCCCAGATCCTTTTCTAGCCAGCTGTACTCCAGTGACATCTCTGTGACAGCTGCTCAGGAGTTGATTGGAAACTTGGGGCTCTGCACTGAGAAGCTGAAGCATCCCTAGTGCTGGTGAAGCAGGTTTTTTATCTATCCTGGGCAAGGATATTTTGAATTAAACGCACAGGGTGTTCCCGGACACTTTCTGGAATGTTTACAAGTTGTGCATTAGCATCTGGTGACTTAATAAGGGCTAAAATACATTCTTTGAAAGAATAGCTCTAGTAGGAAGAGAAAATTAAAATACTTCTTTTGTCGTTTTATAATTGGAAATCACCCTGACCTAAGAGCAAAAATTAAAGAGAAGCTTTGACTAGCATGGTTTTGTCCTCACAGTTCACAGCGGAGCAGGACTTGCCCATGCACATCAGCACTTCTTGGTATTTGGGCAGGAAGGGGGCTGGGTGCCCAGTGCCCAGCCATCCCTGCCAGTCTTCCTTTTTCTTCCCAGTAAAATTCACCAGTTTACCAGCAGGTAAGGCTTTCCAGGTCCCAGGAAGAGTTAATTTATAGAGTTCTGAATTTTGCCACCAGCCTTAATGAAGCTACATAAAGGAAAAAGTCTGTTGTCTTTTTCCATTGATCATGCTGACATGAGTTCATGTTGGTCAGGTAGGTTCCTATATTACCAGATGACTAAATGCCCACATCCAGGATTTCTGTATGGCACATATCTCATGAGACAAGTAAACCAGATCTTTCCTCTGGTGCTTTTGATCATATACAGAGGGGTTTTATGCTTAGAAATCAGCACTGGATAGCAATTTATTGTACTTTGTGGAGGTTTGGGTTGGCTCCCTGCCAAACCCAGCTGTTGGCCACACTCCCTCCTGAGAGAGAGAGAGAGAGAGAGGGAAAAAAAGTACCAAAAGAAAATTGTAGTAAAAATATATATATATCCACATATATTACTGTTATATACAATTAAACACTATGAATATACAGAACAAGAATCCCAAACAACCCCCAAGGGGGAAAAGGAGAAGGCAAAAAGGGACAAAAATGGGTAAAACCAAAACATAACAGATACACACACTTGAAAACTCAGGGAAATAGCTCAATAAAGTAACTAACAAATTCTCACCAAACTTCCCTCAAGAGAAGTAGTTCCTCCACCTCTGTGCAGCTGGAACAACAGTTTCTCAGATAGGCCTCAGCTCACACAGATAAGAGCAAAGGCAACACACTGAGACCTGCTGTCCTCCAAGCACAGGAAAGGAAGAGAGAGAGGAAGCTCCCCCTTGTCTTTATATACACCTGATCACATAAAGGAGTGGTGTGGCATACTTCCTTAGTTACCACCCTGTTACCAGGGAAGGCCTAGACCAAAAGAAAACTAACCCACCACATACTTATTTGAGGTTCCAGTACAACACCCATCCCAACCCCATGGATGCACAGAGTACACGTGGAGTTTTTGTTACAATGATGGCTCTGCTCAGACTGCTTGTCAGTCCACCTTGTTTTGCTGTCCAAACACCAGCTGTTGTAACTGAACCCACTCACAATATCGGTGCAGTTGGACATAAATGCGAGGCTGCAGGTGGTCAGTAATATTCTGCCACTCCAGAACCAGTCCAGTCCCCACAGTCTCCATACAATAACCCAGGAATACTGCCCTGTCCCAATTTTTTATATAATGGTGGTCAAAGCAGAAACAGTGTTTGAAAGATTCTGTGGCCCTCACTACAGAGGGTTTGTAAGGCTCTGCTGGAGTTTCAGTCTCACTTGATTTGTGGCCATCACTAGCACTGGAGTTGCTTGCTCTGAGCCATTCTCCATCATATGGAAGTGCCTCAACTGCATTTTGCCTTTGTTGCTAGTGCTGAAAAGAAGAATTTTCTACATGTGTTGCCCAATTTCACTTCTGCAGTTTAAATCTGAATGATTCCTTAGCCAGATTCATCCATAGCAAATCATTTGGTCTCTAGCAGTCCAAGTTCACCTTTCTCCAGGTGTTCTGAAGTACTGGTCATCCTTTTTCCCACTATGCTGTTCTTGCCTCTTTCACTTTGATGTCTCTGCTTCCATGTGTGGCACACCACCTATTCCATCCATCCCTCTGCTTTATTTTGGGTGAAATGAGTGTTTTCTGGGCTCAGGCTTGTAGCAGCCATTTCCATTGGGTGGGTGATTCCAGCTCCTGCTCTACCTCGTGCTGATATGAAAAACCTGGTGCCCAAAGAGCTGTGTAAAATGGAGCTGCCCATGGCTCTGAACCCACAGTCTTCCCCAGCCAGCCCACCAGTGGCTCAGCACTTCCTAGGGAAGCAGATGCCCTCTTCTCAGAAGGGAGAGGCTGTCCTTTGAGGTCAGCCTTGGCAGGAGGGGTGGGGGATTTGCTGTCACTGGAGCAGCAGCACCTGTAATGCTGGTGGCACATGGACCCTTCTGGGCAATTTGCTGTTTGTCTGGCTGAAAAGAGCCTTGCATGTGCGTGAGCAGCCCAGGGCCAAGCTGGGAGGCACCGCTGCCTATGCCCATACCTGCATGTGGTGTTTGGAAACACCTTTGCTGGGCTCTTCTGTTCCTGCTGACCCAAACCTTTGGGCTGGAGGCAACTTGCTGGGTGCAGTTCCTTGGCTTGTGTTTCACAGAAGGTCATTCTGAGTGGCAGAAAAGCCCTTTTTGGCCTTAAAAACTGCAACTCTGTAATAGTTTTCCCACCAGATAAGTTTAATTGGAGAATTGCTTCTGTCTCTTCTGAGACTGAGAGACTGAGAAGTGGTTTGAGTGTGCAGGATGGAGCAGGGGCCTTTGCCTCTTCTCCAGCATGCCCATACCCTAGGGTTTTTTCCTAATTTTATTTCCATATATTGACATAGAGTTGAGTTGGTTTGTGTTTTCTTTGGTCAGGAAAATCTGTCTTCTGCAGGATAATAACTTGGGGAATTTCTCCTCTTGCTTCTTGTACCACAGGAGTGTGCAGCTTGTCCTACCCAGAGCATTATCCCATGCCCTGAGCTGCTCCTCAGCCCTGGGAAGCACTGCCTGCACAAGCTGCTGCTCCTCACAGGGATTTTGTGGGTGCTGTTTAGCCAGCACGAGACACGCAGCGTGTTCTGCAGGTAGCTTTTGACAGCTGATGCAGTTTGGACATTCATTGTGGTACAGTCTATAGGAGATGGGTGTGAGGATGTCATTTCTGATGATGACAGGTCTAGGTCTAGTGGTTTGGTATTTCTGCAGTGAAGAGTTGCCTCAAGTGCATGAGAATTTACAAAAACAGCTCCTGGAAAGCCTCCTGTCCTCCTCAATGGGGCTAAAATGTTCCAAAAAATGGAAATAGATCAGTGCGTGGGTAAGCACTCTTATCACCATTGGGCGGATATGTACTGAGGCAAAAGGTGCAGTCCTATGGCTTGGGGATCCATTTGCTCCCCCCAGCAAATCCATTGTGAGCAGCTCAGTTTACAGATTCCACGAGAGCTTGGTGAAAAAACATACTATGGCAGTTCAGCTTGGTTTGGTTTAACACATTCTGGTATGTTTTACAATTTTCTGCACTTGAATTGTTTAGCTGTAAAATGTAAATCAACACCCAACCCCATACCTAGGTTTACTTTAATTTTCTCTTGCTTAGATGGTACCTCTGAATGTTGTGTGAAATGTCTTTCATTGCTAAAATTAATCAACCTCAATTCCATCCTTCCTGTTAAATGCACATTGCTGTTAATTACCATTTGGCTTTAAGGGATCTCTGTAGCTCTCTGGCTTCTCCATGGACACCCCCTTGTTGCGGGGGAGAAGCTTGCATGCCTTGATGAGGTTGCGAGCTGTGCTGGCGGTGGTGCATGCCTCCGGTAGGGTCTCCCATGCTAGTCAGGTCTCACCTGAAGGGTCAGACAAAGTGTGTCCACGGGCAGGATGGGCTCGCTTGCTCCCCAGCAACCATCCTAGGAGAAGGACAACTCTTAACTCCAAACCCGGGCAGATGGAGCTCGCTTAGCCCTGTAAGGCCATCCATCTAAGAGAAGGATGCTCTAACCAAACCTACGTCCTGAGGACTTCGCTGCCACCGTCCAAGCTCGCTTGGCCCTGGCAGATGAACCTTAGGAGTAAAGGGTGGGGCCAGTTCTGCGCAAGCTGCGCCTCACCTAAAAAATCCATTGCGCCGGCTCTCCACCAGCGTGCTTGTAGCAAGTGTGGGTAGAGCCCTTGTAAATCTTCGTTCGCGAAGCCTAGCCATGATGATAGCTCTCTGGATTTGTATTTCTTGTTTTGATCTTGACAGTAACACAGATTATTTTCTCTTTCCAGGGTGACTGTTGGATCTGTATGGAGCTCATGTCTACCTCGTTTGATAAGTTTTACAAATATGTATATAGTGTATTAGATGATGTTATTCCAGAAGAAATCCTAGGCAAAATCACTTTAGCTGTGAGTATTTTGTTAAACCTTTTTGTTGATGTTAATATGTGAATAGTTCAGATCTGTCACTCCAAGTGAAAAGCTGGTTGGTCTGTGCAGCAGAACTGCAGCTGCCATTGGCATCACACCGTGAATGGTCTTTGAGGGTACTTGTGACTTTTCCACAGTATATTGTATGGTGGAGAAGCAAGTCCCGGGGTCAGTAATCAGTTCATAGAGAGACCCTGGCCAAGACCAGCTTCCTATTCTGTCTGCTTGAATGTTGGCACCAGCAGCACAGGCAGCAGCCCTCTCCACAGGGATTACTTCATGTGCACAGGAAGAGGCATCGCTGTCTCATCCCAAGGAAGGTGCCTAAAATAGATGAGCTGTCTCCCCTTCCCTTTTCTGTAAAGGGAACAAGGAATTGGACATTTCTACCCAAGACAGGTGAACCCCACCAGGCTCTGGTCTTAGTGAGTTGCCCACCCTCACACTTGAGGCACTGGGGACAGGTTGGCATCTCTGTGTATGAGCTGAGGACCCGTCTCATTGTGCCTGAGGTGATGAAGGGAGAGGAATCCCACCCAGGGTATCCGGGTGCAGCCCTCCTACACAGAGCCCCCTTCCTTCCTAGAAGAATCCATGTAAAATTCCTCTTGACTGTGCCAAAGTGAACCCTTGATTGGCTGAACACAAGGGCAAGGTCTGGCGCTGCAAAATAAATGTGTAGTTTGGGTCTGTGTTGAAAGGTATCCTGAAATCTCTGTCTTGCTGCTGCCTTTAAAAATCTGTCAGATCCACTGGATTTCTGCAGGGAATGCTGAGCCTCTCCAGTCCAGGGAAGCCTCTGGCAGCCTCGTGCAAAGTCTCCCAAAAGCACAGGAGAGTCTTCAGCAGGTGAAGAACCTGGCTGATGTTTTCAAGCCCTGGCCCAATAAAAAGTCAAGGAATGGGAACATTTATGACCTACTGAAAAAAATACAGCATAGGGCTTGAAATAAGTTATTGCTCAGAATAATTAATATCAGAAATTGTTTTGACTTCACCCTTTGCTCCCCTCTCCCAGAGTGGGATCTTTCCAGATCACAGGGTGTGTGTCTTCACTTAAGCACATCTCCTCCCTTATATCACCTCCTGTTTGCAGGAGAGGTTCAGAGAAAAATGCTTTTATTACGTGGCATAGTACAGCATTGATATCTCAACATATTAAATGTTTTTCCCCCTATTCTTAGAGCTTCGAAAATTTAATAATCCCAGGATTCTTAGAGCGTCTGCTTATTTTTCATCTGTTTTTCTTTCCTAGACTGTGAAAGCACTAAACCACTTAAAAGAAAACTTGAAAATCATTCACAGAGGTGAGTTCTTGTCTTTTCTTCTTGTCTGTGAAAATAGTGGCAAGAATTGTAAGCAGCCTTTGCTTCAGTCAGAGTGTAAATAAATGGCACATGTACTGCTGTGAGTCTGAGTGCAGCTTTTGCACAGGTGTCTCCAGTGTCTGTTCTGTTGCCCCTTCAACCTGTGCTTTTTCCATGTAAGTGTGATTTCACGATAGCTGGGCATCTGCCTCTGCCCCTGGGCATGAGGCATCTCTGGGGCTGACTCCCATCTCCTCGGGCTCCATCTCCTCATGTTCAGGATCCCCAGTGAGCACAAGGGGTGTCGGCCTGGACCCTCTGCAGCTGCTGTGCCTGAAATCAAAACCTCCAGCCATGACTTACTGCTTTAAATTTCTCTCCCCTGCAGACATCAAACCTTCCAATATTCTTCTGGACAGAAATGGGAATATTAAACTCTGTGACTTTGGCATTAGCGGACAGCTCGTGGACTCCATTGCCAAAACGCGGGATGCGGGGTGCCGGCCGTACATGGCGGTGAGTGGGATGAGCTGCTGCGTGTGGCATCTGCAGGATCTTACCCCCATCCTGAGGCCTGGCCCAGCATGGCCCTGCCTGTCCATCAGCCTGTTTCCCATGGGACAAGCATCCCCTTCCCAAGCTCTGGATCGAGTGCTGCTGCTGGCAGTGTCAGCAGAGGCATCCAGGCTGGGGCAAAGTGACCACATTCCCATTTTTTAGCTGGATTCCTCTGCTGCTGCCAGGGCTGTGGTGTTGGAGAGGAGAGGAGAGGAGCTCTGTGCCTTACAACAGCTCCAAAAAACAGCACTTGGGAGGAGCAGTTGCAGTGCAGGTTTGCCTTGGTCTGCAAGAAATCCATTTGCTCTGGGAAGGTTATGTCACAGGAGTTACTGCAGAGCAGAATTATAGTGATTTTTGCAAGCCACTTTAATTCCAAAGTGTGCCAGAACTTAATTCCAGGGGAATGTGATTCTGAAGAGCAGGAGGAGCAGAGCAGCTGTGTGGAAATTGCTGGGGCTGAGTCGTGGCTCCTGGGAGTCTGTCCTGCTTGTTTGCTGCCCTCCCCCTTCCAGGGAGAAAAGCTGTAGTAGTGAATTTGGAAGCTGTCTGCGGGTTTTAAACACTTCTTCTGTTCTTCAGGCTGATTTGAAAATGCATCTCTGCTCTCACATGAGCCAGGGGTACCTTATCCAGGGAGCTGTGTGCCTGCTGCTCAACGTGTAGCGTTAATTTCAGTGCCTGTATTTAATTTTTGTTTCTGATTTATGGCTCTGTATGCTGAAAAATGCTGTTTTCTGAACGCTTTATCTACCACCAAGGAGAAAAAAGGAAAATGTCTTTTAAGGTACAGTGCCCATTTGGCCTAGGTCACAGCTCTCAGATGGCTTTTATCTGACTGTGGTGTCCAAGGCAAAACCTGTCTGCCCCGACTCTGATCTGTGCAAGCACAGAGTCTGAATTTTGGAGTATTTGACCTTTTCCTCTCACTGTCCTCCTAGCAGAGGTAGTTACTCATTGAGCTGAACGGGATAGTACAGATGAGATCTGTTCTTGGGGACCAGTGCTGTGGTACAGTAAAGTCTGTGCAAGCATCAGACCCACGAAATGTGGTGAAACAGGGCAGTTTGTTAAATAAAGACCTTGTGAGGCTGGAGAGAGGCCAGAGCCATGTCTGCTCTCAACATTCTTGGCAATTGTGTGGAGCTCCCTGCAGGGAAGAGGCTGGGTCAGAGCTGTCCAGTTTGGGGTGTTGGTGGGATGTGGGATGCTGAGGGCAGCAGCAAGAGGGGTGCCCAGGAGGCGTGGGAGCCAGAGCAGTGTGAGCTGGTCTGGTCGAAGCCTGCTCTTGCATCCCAGACTGCAGATACTTGGATAGCATCACTCCGTGGAGTTCGGGCTGTTACTGCCTTTTCCCTGCACTCTGGAGCATGTGTTGTGTCTGTAAATAGAGCTCTTGAAAAATTGCTGTCACCTTTTCCCCTCCCAAGTTCAGAGGGCGGTAATTACAGGAATTAATGATCCCCCCTTTTCTTAGAGCCATGGGCAGGTGGTTGGCTATGTTCAGGCTGTTGGTGCAGTCACACCATGACAGTTCCTGGCATGTCTGTAAATGGCTGCACTGCTTCCTTTCCCCTGGGTTGGGTGGTGAGTGCTTCCATAGCCCCTTGGTTTTCCTTTCTCCTGTCTGTGTGTCCATATGCACTCTGCTCTTTGTGCAGCTTCATCACCAGATCCACACTTGGATGGACTGCTAAATGAGCAGAAGTGTTCCAGTTCAGTTTGTGTTTTTCAGACCTTGGCATGGCACGGGGTTTGTGGGACAGCCAGCAGCTGGCAAGCGGTGTGGGAGATGACTGGCCTCTTCCCTGCTGCTCTCCAGCCTCAGTGACTCCTTTCCAAGTGCATGAGCATTTCCACGTACTGGGAAGCCTGGGAAATGGGGAGACGTCCCCAGCATGCAGGCACATCTGCCAGCTCTTTCTCCCAGCCAGCAGAGGCTCATGTCTGCAGGGATTCTGTGATTAAAGCTGGATACACCTGGGAAGAAGTCAGGCCACCACGCTCCTCTCAAAAGCAAAATAGTAATTTTTTAGTGTAAAATAGGCCAAGAGCAGTAGCTGTGTTCAGCCAGGGAGGCTCTGCTAAGGGCTGCTGGTTGCTTCTTCCTTATGAGAGCGTCTTGTTTTGCAAGGCCCACAAACCCCATGGCAGTTGCAGGAATTCCTGCAGCACGAACACTTGCCCCCTGAAGGAATCTGTGACACCCTGTTCACTGGGGCTGGTCTCCAAAGAGTGTTGGTAACAATAACACTGGATTTTGACCAGTCTGGAGCAGCCTGAGGAGGCAGCAGGAGCCATGTCCAGCTGCCAAGCAGGTGCTGTGAGGTTCAACCAAAATTGCTGGAGCTGTCACAGTGAGCAGCACCTCAGCCTTGGAGCTGCAGTGCTGGGGAGGTTGTTTTGCACTTGGCTTTCAGTTCCCCTGTGATTGTTACAGTGAGCAAAGGCCTGTTGGTACCTCATGTTCTCTAAAAGAAAGAAAGGCACCATTGAGTCCCCAGGCAGCTGCTGGCCCTCGGAGCAGCCCCTGGGCCATTCTGAGCCCTCCTCACCCAAATTTGTCCCATGCTGGTGCCAGGTGAGGTTGGGGTGAGGTTGTTCCTGGGCAGTCCCCGGTCCTCCCCATGTGCTTCTCCCTGTGATCCCTGCCTTGCCTCTGGCTCTGTGGGTGCTGCTGATGAGAGTGGGCTCCTTGTGTCACGCTGAAGTTGGTGGCCTTTGTAACATTACTGCTTTTTGCCTTCTGAGCACTCCAGTGAACCTGATGTCTGTGTCACAGAGAAGGGGTGAGACTGGAAGGGCTTGGTTTGGGTAGGGGTGGGCCCATCCAGCATGAGGACGGATGTTCTGCCCTGCCCTGCTGCTTTGGGACCTTCAGGGTCAGAGTTTCATGGTGTCACCAGTGTCCTTGATCACTCAGGTCCTTTTCCCAGGTCACCTGGGAGCTGCTGGCTGTGCCCAGGTGCCAGTGTCTTGTGTCTTCCCCCCCTCCCTGGGGCTGCCAGCTGTGTTCTCCCTGAGGGGTTGGGCAAGGGGATGTGCAGTACTGGGGTAAACAGCAGCCTTCTTGGTGTCAGTGCATTACCTGTGGCCCAGTGAACAGTCTGTGTGTCTCTGCCTGTGCAGGAGCAGAGGGCAGTGCACAGCCCTGACTGTGCACAGGATGTTTTCCCACTCCTAACTCCTTCCTGCAGAAGGTGGACAGTCGCTGCTGGCATAGGTGTCAGGATGGACTGGAGGCCATGTCCCAGCATTGGGATGGCTTGGACAGAGATCAGGCTGTGCAAGAAGGGAAATTACCCAAGGCAGTTGACAGTGACAGCTCTGTCCCCTCTCTCCCTGTCCTTGTGAAGGGGAAGGCTGTAGGGATGCAGGAGTTCTCTGGATCCTTTTCCCAAGTGGAGTCGCAGCAAGAGGCTGTTTCAGCTTTGCATTCCTGACCCTATGCCCAGGTTTTCATCAGGCTCAGTCAGTCATTTATCTGCACAGATAAATTGCTGCGGGTTTGAATTCATGCAACTAAAATCCTCTTGGATGCTCCTAATTATCACAGTGTGTTGGACTTTTTTTTCCCTCTCCCCTCTGAAACTTGGCACCTAGCCATAATTTTTTATGACTGAAAAAATTAAATTTGGAAGGAGACTGGGAGACATGTGGCTCTGTCCCTCTGTGAACAGGGTGAACCGGATCCAGGCTTTGCTGCCTGTGGTGTAATGAATGCTGGGGAGATGCTGGAGCTGTGAGTGCAGCTGTCCCTGCTCATGTGCTGCTGCTGCCCCCAGTGTGCTGCTGGTGCTGCCCCTTGTGTGCTGCTGTCCCCTGTGTGCCTTCGGCTCCGAATATGACCTCTGTTTACTCATCCACTGGCAAAAATCGCCCCTGAGGTTTGCCCTGTGGGACTTCTTTTGTCCATACTTGGCCCCTGACATCATGCAGGGCAAGCCCGTTCTGAGCAGCCCTGCTGCAGTGCTGAGCCTGGGTCTGTGCCTCAGCATTTCCATGCTCGTCCAGCGGGGGGCATGATAGGATGGGATTTTCCTCCTTGCCTGTCCAGATGCTCAGCTGCACAGGCAGTTTGTATTGACCTGGGAAAGTGTGGCAGTAGCCACCTGTGTAAGCTGACTGCTTGCTCAGCATTATTGTGAGCAAATGCGACGTTTGTGGAAGAGAGTGCTAAAAGTGGGGGGAAAAGAAAGTCATTTTGGCACTACGATTTAAGTGGGAAGTGCCTAAAAGTCAGGTCTGGAAGAGTGTTGTCCTCAGGGGGCATTGCTTGTTCAGCTGCAAGCAGCTTCTGGCTGCCATAGGTTTGCTCTGCCTGGCTGGCCATGTAGGGGTGGCCTAGGGTGGCCCAGGGTGTCCCCTGCTACCCTGATGAGCTTCCAGGAGGCCAGTGGGGGATCACAGGAAGCAGAATGGGACCACTGGGCCAGCAAAGATGCCGAGAGGGCTGGGCAGAGCACCTTAGGGCAGGGTCAGGTCTGGGGAGAGTGCGTGAAGGGTTGTGCAGGTCCTCCCAAGCTCCCAGAGCCTGTTTGGCCCTCAGCAGTGGAGCAGGTAGGGCACAAGGGCCATGGCAGGAGCAGGGCACAGCACCTGCTTTGGGACCAGGGACTTGAGCGTTCGTGGAGTGCAAAAGCTCCTGTTTCCCATAATATGGGAAAGATTGGAGTCAGGACTGGATCTGGGGGTGAGGGCTGAGCTTTTCAGGTGCAGCTTTTCACAGGTGATGAGACCAGAAGAAGAGGCAGTGGAACACAGCAGGGGAAGCCTCTTGGTCATGCGCCCAGAGCAACAGCTTTTGGTTGAACAGAAGAGATCTTTGAGAAAAGAAACCAGATTTTAGAGCTCACACTGCTGGTGACTGCAGCCTGCCCTTGCCTGAGCTGCCACACCTTTGCTGATGGCCATCTGCATGTTATGTTTGATTTCTGATTAGGATGTGTATGACTTCATCTGTAGACACCTCTTTGGTTTCCTTTCTCTGCTGCATCACAGAGTCCTCTAGGATGAGAAGTGGTTCCCTTGCTCTGCTTCTCTCTGGACTCCTTTCAGTGTGTGCTTGGAAGCTGGCCTGTTGGTTAGGATTTATGGCTGTGGAAGTGTTTGATTCAGTAACAACTTCAAAGACTTGCAGAGCATCCCCACCAAAACTCTAGGCCTTCCGTGAGGTTCTGTGAGAAAGTTCCTTGGCAAGGCTAAAGTACCTGACAGCCCTCCAGAACTGTTGCCTTGCCAGAACTTGGCTGTTCATGTAACAGCTCTTGGAAGCAGAGGTGGGGAGTTGGTGTGTCAAGCTCTGTGGTACCGGCCTTCCAAAATGAGGCCAGACAGGGAAGATCTCCAAAGTCCTGCATTGAAGATGCCTCTTCAGATGCTGGAGAATCTGCCACATTGGCCATGGAGTTGTCCTGGTCGTTAATTGTGTTCCTAATACTATTTAATACGAACAAGTCCTGTATTAATGGCTGGCTGTGGGCTCTGTTTTCTCCTCTGTTTGCAGAGTTAAGGAGCCCTGTCCTTGCCACAGCCCCTTGCCCCAGAATGTACTTTCTGACTCTGATGTAGTCACCTCTTGAGCTTTTCTTTGAGAAGATTAGGGACTGAGCAGCTTATTCCCTTAAGGCAGATTGGCTTGTGTTTTATGGCTGGACTGATTTTTTCAACATCCTTTTACAAATGTAGACCCTGAGACTGTGCAAACTCCACGTGTTTGTCCCACCTGTTATTGTCAGTAACAAGAGCAGCAGTTCCAGAGTATTGCCCCAGCCACACACCTGGTGCTCCTCCAGGATTTCTTGCTCTCCTGTTCTGTCCTAGGGGCCTCTGTCACCCCAGAGTGCTGCCTTTTCTGTGTCTGCTCCAGTGAGTCAGCAGCCAGCCAGAGCCCATCTTGCCAAACACTCCACTCACACTGCTTCTCCAGGAGCCCTTATGTACCACATCAACAATAGTTTTTGTAATAGAGTTTAGTAACACCAATTTTATATTTTTGTGGGTGCTGTAGGCAGTAGGCTAAAGAAGGCCACCTTTGAGGTCCCACTGTAAATCTTTCTCACTCAACACACAACAGTTAAACTCTGAATTCTGTTGGTGAAGCATTCACTGATGCAAATTATTGATGCTTGAGTTAGTGGAGGTCCAGACCATACCCTGTACTAGTCCAGCTCTATTACAGCCACATTTACCTTTTCTAACAAGACAAATAAGGTCATTGAGAATATGCTTTGCCAACCCCAACAGGGCCTGGTTGCCTTCAGTAATGTTTCTGTCAATCTTCCTGTGTCTACTGGCCCCTGTCCACCAGTCCATCACTTTCCTGCTGTTGAGTTTGAGGAATTCAGGCGTGGCCAGGAAAGCCAGCTGGGAAGGGATGGTGATCTCTTGTGAACAGAAACCAATGTCTCCACTTGGAAAATGCTCCTGGAGAAGCTTTTAAATGAAACATTATCTCACAGTAAATATGTTAAGGAAATAGAAGGGGAGGAAAGGCCATTCTCTAGAAATACGATCTCTGCTGATAATCTCTGGGCAGCCATGGGCTTCGTGGCTGGCCAGGGTGAGGGGGAGGGACAGGAAATCAAAGAACAGAGGGGATTTTGGAAGGAACACCTGAATTCAGCATCCAAGCAGGCATGAATGTTTTGGCTGAAGTATTTTTTGACAATACTACTCTGCTGTCCCATAGGTGAAGAAAGTGGTGCACACAGAGCTGGTGTCATTGCTGCTGTCCTGGCAGTGCAGGGGGACTGAGGACCTGGGGACAGTGGGAGGTCCAGCCAGTAGAGGCAGAAGAACTTGTGTGCTCCATTGCCCTGTCAGATCTTTTCTTATCACACCTTGTGTCCTTTGCTCTGCTGTGCCACTCCCTGGATGAGGGGCCGGGTCTTCTCCTCTGACCAGGGCAGGCTGTGGCATAGGATCCTGCGTGACCCCTGGAGCGACTGACACTGCCATACAGACCCAGAGGGAACACAGGGTTCAGAGCTTTGTCCTTGGTCACCTGGTACTGGAGGGGAGGATATGACCTTAGAAAAGATTTTGCCCAGCACAGTGTGAGTGTGATGCCTCAATTGTTCGTGTGAATGACTCGCATCTGTACTCTTCTGTGAGGTCCTACGTGCCCAGGAAGGGCTCCAAAGCTTATTAGGCTTCACTGCACATAAAAATTGAGATCCACATGAAATTATCTCACCTCTATCAGCCAGCAGAAGAATTTGGTGTCACCAAAAAGAGATTGCTGTCTAAGGGAGATCAGTGTCAACTGTAGGAGAGCTTCAAGAGTGTCCTGTAGAGCAGAGCAGTAACACTGGTCAGAAGGATGGATGGATATTCATGTTTGTTTGAACTCCAGCACCTACTGCAGAGCTGTGTCTTGCAAATGGAGTTCTGATCAAGAATCAGCACAGCGAGTCCCCCTGAGGGCAGTCCCCTCACAGTGCAGGACTGTCTCTTTATGAATACTGGAATACTGTGTATGATTGTTTTGGAACTCTTGGAGCAAGTTCAGAGGAGGCCACAAAGAGGATAAGAGGACTGGAGCACCTCCCCCATGGAGACAGACAGAAAGTTGGGGCTGTTCAGCCTGGAGAAGAGAAGGTTGTGTGGAGGCTTCAGAGCACCTTCCAGGATTGAAGGGGCCTACAAGGAGGCTGGACAGGGACTGTTCACTGGAGTGACAGACCAAGAGGGAATGGCTTCAAACTGACAGAGAGTAGGTTTAGATTAGATATTAGGAAGAAATTCTTCCCTGTGAGGGTGGGCAGGCCCTGGCACAGGTCGCCCAGAGAAGCTGTGGCTGCCCCATCCCTGGAAGTGTCCAAGGCCAGGTTGGATGGGGTGTGGAGCAGCCTGGGCTAGTGGAAGGTGTCCCTGCCCATGGCAAAGGTTTAGAACAAGATGATCTTTAAGGTCCCTTTTAACCCAAACCATTCTGCGATTTTCTGGGAGAGGGTGGTCATGTCCACAGGGCTGGTGTGAGCATCTCCTGACCAGGTGAGTGCTCAGGCTCCTACTCAGCCTTACAGGGTCTGAACTGCCAGCCCAGCCCAGCAGGGCAGTCAGGGAAGGGGCTCACAGGAGTAAAACATTTGGAGGTCTCAGCAGATATGGGGAGATGCAGGGGACAGCCCTGAAGGAAGAACAACTTGCTTTTCGCTGTAGGAATATCCTCAAGAAATACAGCAATGTGAAAGTAAGTGACAGTGTTTTCCTTACTGAACAACAGAACTTCCCGAACTAGTTATTGATGGTCCAAAGGATGGTCCATTGCTGCTGCAGCACCCTGGACTTTATTTCACACATTTTGGTGCTTGTGCAAAAGGAAAAAAAAAAAAATGCAAAGAATTAGACTCTGATAAATGGCCATTTCCCATCACCTTTTCCATTATAACTCCACAAAATCAGTATTTTAAGCGATTCCTGAAGATGTTTATCTGCTGGGGTTGGAGATCTGCCCTGGCCAAAGTTTGCCTCTGGATCTGTGCCAGGCTCTGCCTTGGTGGGACAGACTCAGATTTTTTTCTAAGTTTGCAGATGCTTTTCATTGCTTCCTGCATGGCACAGTGCTTGACTGGTCCTTCTTCCTGTTTCAGCCAGAAAGGATAGATCCCAGCGCATCCAGGCAAGGCTATGACGTCCGCTCCGATGTCTGGAGCTTGGGGATTACATTGGTAAGTGAGGGGGTTTGACCCCTACCTGGATGGGGAGCCTTGGTGCCTTTGCAGTGTGATGGGCTCACACAGGGGAAGCCAAGCCCAGCCCAGCTCCCAGCCCAGCCCAGCACTCTTGCATGTTGTGATTGAAATGGGCACTTCCTGGTTTAGGAACAATCTAAATTTTTTCCAGGCAGATGGTTCTCTGAAACCCCTGTGGATATGTTTGGCTGCAGCTGTGTTTTGCAGAGAACAAGAAGTGAGCAGGGAAGAGGTGATGGATTGTAAATGAGTTTCGTGTTCCAAATCTGAGCTGAGGGGGGATGGTGAGTGTGGTGGTGCAGAGCAGAGCACTCAGCCTGGGTGAACAGGCCTCTGACAGCCCTGGCAGCTGTTGCGCTTCGGCTGCACTGAGCCTTCAGTTAATCCTGGATCCTGGGATTCTCATTCCTTGGTGGCTTAACCACAGCACTGCAAGCTGCACACACTGATACAGTGAGAAGCTTTTACCTTCTCCAGGTGGTGAAGCAGAAGAGAAAGCAGAAGCAATAAGTATGAACTAGTAGCTTTTGTCTTCCCCACTGATGTTTTAAAATGTTCATGTCCATTGTCCTGTGAGGAGCAGAGTTGGTCTTGGTGATTCTTGTGGATCCTCTCCAACTTGAGATATCCTATGATTGTGTAATTCTCATTATCCATTTTATCTAGTGGTTGTTAAGATGCTTGGGAAGGGACTGGACGATTTTACTCTCCTACACTGGTTTGTTGTGTAGTCAGCTGAGGAGCAGACGTGGCCAGCATGAAAGCACATCCTGGCCAGGGTAAATGTGGCTGTGCTCCTCAAGCAGACGGCACTTACTGCTGGGTAAAACCTTCCCTCCTCTTAGAACCATACATAGGGAATAGGATGAAGAATTTCATCTTGGTCTTCCTTTTGGGAGGTTCAGGGTCCTTGCAGACATTTTCTTGTCCTGACTGAACTTACCCCGTGTAAACCTGCCTGGTGCTGTTGCTGTCTCCCTGCAGTACGAGCTGGCCACGGGGCGATTCCCTTACCCCAAGTGGAACAGTGTGTTTGACCAGTTGACACAAGTAGTGAAAGGAGACCCGCCACAGCTGAGCAACTCAGAGGAAAGGGAGTTCTCCCCCAGTTTCATCAACTTCGTCAACTTGTGGTAAGTGTGTCCTACTGAAAGCACTTGAGTTGGCTTGTTTTGTCATTGCTGGGTATTTGACAAGGGTCCTGTGCCCAGCACTTCCTGGCTTGTTTTCACATTCCTGCACCAGCAGGAGGAGGAGGACCTCTCACATTTCAGTGGTTTAGATACAAGTGGGGTACTTGTCCAGGTGGCATCTGAGGGGCACACCTTGGAAACTGCTCTTTGGGGAAGAGATGAGGAGAAAACCTCTGAGAGGCTGTGCTAGGGAGAGGCATGGTAAGACCCATGGCAGGAGGTTTGTGTGACCAGGTAAGGGCCTGGCCTGTGCATCCTGTTCCTTATTGCCACACAGCCTTGGGACAGACCTGCTGTTTGTCCTTTCTTCTGCAGTTTGAAGCCAGAGATACCTGGCAGCATTGTGCTGTGGTTGGGCAGAGGGGATCAATACTATCCTGCCTTTTGCCTGGCGAGGCTCGGAGCCTTCCTGTCCTGTTCTTGGGCTGGGCTCAGCACAGTGACTGCCAGTACCTGTGGCTTGCTGGATTAATGTCTTGTGTTAATTGTATGTCAAGATCAAGACTGGAGATGGTTTTCTCTAGGCAGGGCCTCTGCAGCCCCAGGTGGAGGGTCTGCAGTGCTGCTCAGAGCAGCTCAGGGAGTCCCCTCACCTGCCACAGGTGTGGGGTCCTGTTTAGGGTAAGGGCTGATTTGGAATGTTCTGGTAAAGCATTTTTCTATCAAAATGTGAAAGGTGGTCAATATAATTTTCCTAACCTAATACCAAAGCACAGATGAGATCCGTCAGTGTGACCTGCATTTGTCTTGTGGGACCTTCTGCCCTGGGCATCTCCAGCACAGGGGTGGCCACCTCAAAGCTCTGTGACACGGGAGGGCTCAGCGCCAGCCAGTTACAACTTTCAAGAGGTTTTGTTTCAGAGTTTTTCATCCTCTGGAAATGATTTTTGGGTTTGGATTGTACTCTCTTTCAGAATTACAAATTTTTAAGGAGACGAGGTTCCACTTCTTAGCTACCTGTAAGAAAGGTCTGGTTATTGTCTTGGGGCTGCAGAAAATCAAGAATCAAAAGGGTTTGCTGGTCATAAGAAGTTTCCTTTTTTCAGTCAAAACTAGTGTAGTAGTTGCTTAGATCAGAATTGCTTTCCCCATCTACAGAATAAGCACTAGTTTGTTTCCACATAGTTCTCCATGGAGATCCCATAACATCAGAGTTTGCAAAACCAGGATCTTCCTGTCCTGCCCTGTGAGTTTGGCTCCCGATCATCCAGCACAGGAGACTGTGCAGCATCTCCCTTAAACAGCCACATCTTTGGCCCACAGAACCACGGAATGGTTTGGGTTGGAAGGGGCCTTAAAGCCCATCCAGTGCCACCCCTGCCATGGGCAGGGACACCTTCCACTAGCCCAGGTTGCTCCAAGCCCTGTCCAACCTGGCCTTGGACACT
>JAWWTY010000038.1:9987851-10003867 GCA_035222235.1 Margarornis squamiger
GCTCTGGGCTGGGGGACAAGGTGGGCATCGGGCACAGGGTGGGCTCCGTGGGCTGGGAGGGCTTTTCCAGCCTCAGGAATTCTGGGATTCTGTTAATAATGTAGGTGCTCCTTTTAACACAACTCCATTTCCCCTTTGATTCCTAATACAAATCACATACGTGGCCATTGCTTTGAGCCTGGTAAGGCCTCGGGGAAAGGAGTGGCTGCCCTGAGGAATAAGAAAACAGCTGTTGAATTCTTTATGTTTAAACCTGTGCAAGTGCTTGGAGAAGAGGATGAAACACAAACTCCCTCTCCTGGACATACAGAGCACTGTTGTACTGGAAATAGAACAGCAGGGCTGCTGTGTGGGGCATCTGCCAGACAGCCTGTGTCTTTGCATAAATCCCAGATTAAAAGGCTGGACAAGCCCCACCATCAGGAGAACATGGCATGTCCAAACAGCAAATCCCTGCTCAGCTGCAGCAGAAGAGATGGGTGCAGGAGTGTCACTTTGAGGTGTAGCTGTGCCAACAGTCCCAAAAGCACAGGCAGACTCGGGAGGGCTTGGTGTGTGCAGGGAGGAGATGCTCACACTGAGGAGAGGCACTGGCCTGCAAGGCTATGTGTAGTAAAGTCTGTGGTACCTGGGGGGGGTCTCTGGCATGTGCAGGTGTGGGTGCAGACACCAGAGCTACACTGAAAACCATTGGGGAAGGTGCTTTGTGTGAGCCCAGCACCTTGTTAGACACCACACACCTGCTCTGGCTCCCTGGAAGTTGTGTCTTGTTGTCCTGGCCAAAACACTTCTTCTCTGTCCCTTCTTTTCTTAAATTTGGCCTATACTCAACATAAGTTAGTTCCCTCAGATAGAAAGTCAAGAAGAAAATGAGGGCCAGCAAAACTTCTCAGATGCCTCAATTCCCTCTGTGCCTCTGGGAGAAACGTTTGCTTTGCTGTCTAACCACGGAGGCTGTTCTGTGCCTTGGCCAGACAGGAGAGAGCAGCTGTTGGATGGAGGTGGAGGAAGCCAGTGCGGCAATGCAGGTTATGTTCAGATTATTTGAGAAGAGGGGGAGATCCTGCCCAAGCTTTCAAGCAAAACAGGTTTCCACCAGGTTCAGAATGCACTGAGACCCCATGTGCTGCAGCACCCTGACAGCTCTGTGATGGGCTCATTGCAGGTGATTAGTCTTGAGAGGCCATTGCAGGTTTATGAGAAGACCCTCCAGACATTTTCAGAACTGTTTCATGAGCCATCCAGTTTGTGAGTATCCCCTCTGGAGGAGCTGCAGACCTCAGTGAGGTCTCCCCTCAGTCTCTTGTCCAGGCTGAACAACCCCAGCTCCCTCAGCCACTCCTTGTGTGGCTTCCCCTTCATGCTGCTGAAGGGTGGGACATTGTAGCTCAACCCTCTGCACAGTGCAGCCCACAACTGATCTCCTGGTTCCCTGCACCAGCACCCTGTGTTTCTTTCTTTTTCCCTCTGCACCTGGGCTTGAGCTGGAAAAGCAGGAGGGAACTAAATAAGAAAGGAGAACAGAAGGATTAAGATCCTGGGACTGCACATCACAGTGATTTCCTGAAGACATTTGAACCTAATCCCTATTACAAAAGGTTGGTGGAAACCCCCTTGAAATCCAGCCAATTCCTGGCTTCCTGAAGAAACACCAGTGCAGCTGAAGCCACCTTTTTGATGGGATCACAGTCACCAATGTGTGACCCCAGTGAGGGGGCCAGGGCCACCTGGCAGGTGCTGACTGAGGGTGGCACCAGGGAGGGGTTACCTGGGTGGGAGAGGTTTGTGTGTCCCTGGAGAACATGTGTTCTTATCACCAGGTGAGCAGGGCAGGAGATGCTCCTTGGCCTCCTCTGGGGTCCTGTGCTGCTGCAGCTTTGGAGCTCAGTAAAAGCATTGCTGCTGCTGCTGCTTTGGTATAAATTTTGCAACTAATAACCAGTAATACCGAGTGGTTCTGCTGTGTGTAAATTATGCTGCTGGAGTGAAATGGGCTGTAGGGGACAGGGCATGACAGCAGGGGCTGCAGGAACAGGCACAGGGTGATGCCAGAGCCTCGGGGCTACAAACACCTCAGCAGTGGCAGTCAGTGGCCATCAAAAGGATGGGATTTGTGGGTAGGGTAAAGCCAGTCTTAAACAAAGACAATAAAAAAAGCTTCTGGCAGATGTAAGTCACCGATACAGCAATTCAGGTGTCATGTGGGGTTACAAACCAAGGAAGGATGAGTGTGTCAGCAAAAGTATAAAAACCACCCTGGTTTCCTCAGCCACTGCAGAGTGAGGAGGAAAAACCCATCCACATGGACATCTTTGCTTCTTCTGGCAAAGGCTGAGGCTGCTGCCATGTGCCATGGCACCCCACACCCTTCTCCAGCCTGTTAGCCCCAGAGAAGGAGTAAAAGGTGAGCAGAGCCCCCAGAAAAAAGGGAGCACAAATACGTCTGTGAGCATTGATTTTAATTGTATGTAGAACTTCTAGTGTATGTTAACTTCTAGTGGTCATTTGAACTAAGTAAAACTCAGTTTTTAGTTCAGAACTTAAAATATTAATGAAATTACCAATTAATTAATGGATTTGTAGAAAAACGTCTTTCCTTTTGCATGCAAGAAAATGTTGAGTGTAAGGAATTGGTGGGAATATCTAGGAAGATGTACCAGGCCTGGGAACCTTTTAATAGAGTAGAAAGAATTGACCTTGGTTTCAGGCTGCTGCGGAGCTGTGAAGATAAACAATCTGCAGCTTCTGAGAGAGCTCAGGAGCAGAAGATAAGACACCTGTTCGAGCCTTCACAGAGACTGGAGTCAGAAGACTGTAACTGTGGCCAGTAGATAATTGTTTATGTATAATCACCACCAATTAGGTTAATGCACGTACTCTTGGAAAGAGTATAATTGTGTGGGTGCTGTGGAATAAAGTGAGCTTTGCTGTTAACTCATTTTGAGTCATCTGCACTGCCGCAGAGCCTGCCTCCGCGTCACAGGAATACAAGGAACTTAGTTCCTAACTTGCATGGATTGAGTTGGTAGAAATTTGGGGGTGGGAGTGCTGTGAGATAAAAACCCCAGAACTCTGTGAGGGTCACCCCATCCTCCTGTATGTGAGCCAAGATGTGCAGGTAGCTCTGAGGATCTCAAAACCCCTGGCCATACAGCTGGATCCTTGCTAGTGCTCCAGAGTGAATGAGTGTCTGGGCTTTAAAACCAGAACTTGCCTTTGCTGAAGCCCCCCAAGACCTTCTTCTGGATGTCCTGCACAGCCACAGCTCCTGTTTCTTTGTTGGCCTCAGGTGCTGCAGATATGGGGGGACACCAGGTCGGAGGTGCAGAGGTCTATGCATGGGTGAGGAGTGATGCTGGTGTGTCCCCAGTTCTTCTCCCCAGTGAGTTTGGGGTGGTAGAGACTCTGGGGGAGCTGGCCAGGGATGAGCAGAGGGACCTGGATGGGTGTAGGGAGGTAGTGTGCTCAGGGAGAGTGGCGCTGAGCAGGGGACTGCACCCACTGGCAGTGGTGGCTCTGAGAGTGGGATGAGGTGCCAGAGGTGCCTGTGCACAGGAGGAGCCCGAGGGGCCCCTGGGGATTGAGCTGGGGGTGCTGGGGGTGTGGAGGATGCAGTGAGGGGTTCTGGGGGTGCTGATGTGGGTGTCACAGGGTGACAGGGTGCTGGAAGGCACTGGCAGCTGTAGCATTGGGCTCTGGGGCCTTCGGTCCCCTCCATGCGCAGGGTTCTGTGATGGGCACATGTAAGTTCCTACTTATGCTGCCTCTTCATCCCATCCCACCAGGGCAGAAGGCCTGAGAAACAAGTGTTTCTCCAAGTCAGTAGGGAGGGAAACTGCCTTAAACCATGGTCTATCTTGACCTGGAAGCTGGTGGAGTGTTGCTGTGAATGTGTCAGTTTGTGTTGTGGATGAAACACTGAATGGAAACACTGAGCCAGGCAGCTCACATTACAAAAACTTGCTACAGACATGAAAAATGTTAATTTGACTCTTGGAACACTTTTTTTTCTTTGTATTTCTTCTATTTTTCAGGAAGGAAGGCTCACGGAGAGTGGGACATCACGGGGATCCTTCAGCTTGGTGTTGAGAGGAAGGAAAACCCCAGAATCTTAAATTCCTTGGGACAGCCTGTGTGGGGAAATCACCTGCACATGGAAGGCTGAGTGTGGACTGATGAGGGGAGAGCTTGTCCCAGCCTACTGGGAAAGCCTGTGCTTTCCCAGCCTGCTCTGGTGGGACTGGAGGGCCACTGGCTGGGGCAGGCTGGGCTGAGCTCTTCTCCATGCAGGATCTGCTGCTGGTGTTCTTCAGGGCCTGGAAGGAGACCTCAGGAGACCCTCTGATCCTTTGCCCACAGCAGGACCCCGGTCTGGACTCAGCCTCCCCATGTGCTCTGCTCCAAAGCCTGGCACCTGACAGGCATCTTTCTGCACTTCAGAAAAGATGCACTCCCTGGACCAGTAACTCTGCTCTTTGCCTTTTACAAGGACCACCGGCAGCATGGGCTCCCAGCTGCTCTGCTGCAGGTGGAGCAGCACAGGCAGGCTCTCCTCAGGGGGCAGGGGAGTGCTCCAGCTCAGCAGTATTCCTGAAACAATCCTACGCTTAGCCTTGTCTCCTCATTGAGTAACCATGACCTGGCTCAGCCCAGGCAGGGTGTGGGTTAGAGGTTAAAAGATCTTCATAGGAACTGGTTGTTTGTTCATATTTTCATATTCACTTCAGCAGTGTCTCAGGACCATTTCACAGGTGGGCAAATACGTGGGGAGCCTTTTCTAGTCAAAGGAAAGATGCAGTGGATCTGGAAACAGACACTGAAGGGGAGCGGGGGGAAGGAGCCAAGGTCCCCCAAGGAGAGGTCTCAGCCTGCTCTGCCTGAGGGCAGTGGGAAGTTCAGCTGCAGGGAGAGCTCTGCCCATGCCCCTATGTGCCCTGTGGCCACCACTCCAGAGCTGGCAGAAAGGCCAAGGGTCTTGGACAGGGTGTGAGCCACTGCCTTTGTAGGGGAACCAAGGTCTGAAGAAGAACAAAGCCAACAGAAGAAAAAGATGGCAGAGACAGGTGTGTTCAGGAATCCTCCAGGAAAAACTGCAGCCATGAAAGAAATACTTCTGCCCTTGAAGGGCTGTAGCTGTTCCACGGCATGGAGCTGGCACCAGGTAGTGCCAGCTGGGATGGCTGTGGCTGTCCCAGTGGTGAGATCAAAGAGCAAACCATGAGCAGAGAGAGTGGCAAGACAAGGGTTTTAATAATGAAGGTGTTGCTGGTAACATAGGTAAGGAAATGTGCTTGCTTACAGGTTTGAAGCTGACAGGATCCCTTTAAATAAGGAAATACATTTGCTGAGAGCAGAAAGTTACCTGGAAAGCCCTGTACATGGCTGCAGTGGAGCAGCTAAGACTACTCTGGGTCAAGTGCTCTGAATATTCTCCACAGACTGGCTTCAAAAAATCTCTCACTTAGAAAAAGAAATTCTTTTAAAAAAAGGCAACCTGTGATTGTCTATCCTAGCAGTGCCCTGTGACATTTGTACAATAGAAAAATGGTGCTTTAAATAGTGATTTGAAAGCTACTGCCATGTGCTTTATACAGCATGCAACAACACCATGGACTGGGGATCCCACTGGGGCTGCAGAGCCACCTCCGACAGCTCCAGCATCCCTGGGGAAGTGCCACGGGAGCCATGGCCAGGCTGGGCCTCCTCCCAGTGGCTGCGTCCCCGTGTGCTGTCCTTCCAGTAACAAATATTAAATACGCTCAGTCTGTAAATAGTTTAACAATCTTTGTCAGCAACAATATTTACTTTGGCGAAACCAGAATTGCAAAGAACAAGACATGTCCATCACACAGTCTGCAGCAAGTTCTTTGGTGGAAGCCAAGAAGTGAAGCAAAGGCTCCTTCTTGCTAGAGCCTGAAGAAGAATATTGCACAGAGACTCACAGGAGAAATGCTGGTGATTCCAAACGGGAGCATCACTGCGGAAGAGCTTCCTTCTCTGCTGGCTTTGGGAGAACGGGCTCCTCCAGGCTCGGTGATTCACAGCTGTTCTCCGGTAGCCTTGCTCTGGGCTGAGGGAGCAGTGATGTTGGAGTAAACTCGGGAGGAAGCGGAAGACTGCTGGGGATTGAGGAGGAATGGGCAGAAGGGTCAAGGGGTGGATGGCAGAGGAGTGGAGGCTCACACAAACCCACAGCCACGCAAGGGCCTGCTCAGCCCTGCCCCATGTGCCAGTCACTGAGTGTCCCTGCCTGGTTCCCCCTGCTCCCAGATCATGCAGGGGGGTGGAGAGATCATGCTGACCTGGCTGTTCAGAGAATAGCCCCTCCCTCCAAAACTCAGCTAGTTCTTTTGTATGATTTGCCCCGACCTTGGACCAAAATACATCACACATCTCTGTGTCCCATGGATGTGGGACACAGCCACTCCACAGGGATGGCACATCCCTGTGACACCTGCACCTGCATCCTGAACATCTGTCTCCAACGTCCACGGCTCTCTGCTCCAAGGTCACAGGCTGCAGCCTGATTCAGTTCAGACTGCAGCCAGGACAGCTCCTGGGCTTTCAGCCCCTCAGGACATGCCAAGGTGCCACCATGAACACGGTCATCTCCATCTCTCACACACCTGGAGCAGAGCTGTGGAGGGAGTGGGCAATGCAGCTTTGAGGCAGGAGAAGGGAAGCTAAAGCCTGGCTGTCTGGAGAAGTGGGCTTGTCACCTGACTGGGCAGAGCTCCTGCTCCACACCCACAGCCTGGGCATGGCCAAGATGAGGTCAGCAGGGTTGTCTGAAGGCTTTGGAGAGGGGAGGGGAGGAGAGGGCAACTTGGGGCTCTCTGCTCTGTAATTTCCTGTTGCCACCCAGGTGAGGTCATCTCACCACACAGTCTTGTCATGAACTGCTCCAGTTCTCATGAGAGTGACTGCTGAAACTGGGGTGGGGGGAAAGATTAAAGAAAGAAAACTGAAGTTCTTGTTAATCAAAGGAAATGTTGTTTCAGGCACTGATGTCCTCTGCTGGGGACATGTCAATGGAGGAAAACCAAAGTACCAGAGTTGTTGTGCTGTCAATTTGCAGTGACTGGAAATTCAAACAAGTTTATATGCTGGGAAAATGACTCCAGTTTCCCCTGGATAAGGCACATTAGCCCTGCACGTTCTCCGGCACGACAGAAACACTGCTGCCTGCTGCAGGCTCAGAGCACCTCCCTTCACCACTGCTGCAGGTGCAGGTCCATGCTGGTGTTTAGGCTGAGGTCAGTAACATCCAGAAAATCGATGTTGAAGATGCTGGGACCCGCGGGGGTGAGTGAGCCGAAGCCGGTGGCAGAGCTGGGGGGGGTGAGGTCCAGCCACTCCATTGTTTCCCATGGAGACTCAGTGAAACTCATTTGTAAACCAGAGCCTTCGGCAGGGGAAGGGGAGAGCTGGGTCTCCATGGGCGAGAGGGGAGTCTGTAAAATCTCCTGGGAGTTGAGCAGTTCATCCGTGGCTTTGCCAGAGAACCCCTCCATCATCCCTTCGAAGTGGGGCTCCTCTGCCCCGATCTTCAGCAGGGCCATTTCGCTGACCCTGCCCAGGGGGCTGTGAGCGTTCAGCAGCACCTCGAGGTGGGCGTCGCTGCTGCCCGGGCAGTGCTCGAAGGGCAGTGTTGTGGGGGGGACCTGCTCGAACGGGGGCTTGGAGAGAGAGGCACCGGAGTTGCCTGGAGACACTGTTATCTGAGGTACTTTCTGGAGGCAAGACCGATCTTCCTTGGCATTGGCTGGCATTTCTGTCAACAAACAAGAGGGATTTGAGGTGCTCTAGCAGTGCCCACCGCTGCTGGTCACAGGGGCACCACCACAGCCCTCCAGCTGGACTCTCAGGCATCCCTATGGAGACCTGCTCCCCACCCAATCCCCTTGCTCACCCACCCTCCTGCAGGAAGCCTCACACATTCCTGCTTTCTGACCTTGATCTCCTGGGTTTGGACAGTCCCTAGGGCACTGACAGCTGTCCCCAAGGGGCTGGGAAAGGGCACAGGCAGCACTTTGCACAGGGGAGGGCACTAGCTCTGCATGGGAGGTGGCACTGGCAGCACTGGGAATGGTGGGGGACACTGGGGGCTCTGCACAGGGAGGCAGCTGGCAGTGCTGAGCACAGGCTGCTGCCCTGCTGCCCCTGCACAGGTGACAGCCAAGTCCAGACCAACCCACTGGGACAGCACACACAGGAACAGGCTCCGGGAGAGCCAATATGCTTTTGGATTCAATGTCAGTGGCTGCTGGCATGGGGAGGGCTGATAAAAGCTGTATTCAACTGAGGCACCTCTGCTGGGGTACACAGAATGCAGCGAGCCTCATGGACCAACGCTGGCTTCGAGGAAAGCCCTGAAGGAGAACAGGGAAGCAGTGCATACCTCCACTCTCAATCAGCACATCCAGGAGCTCGTCCATCTGCTGACTTCGTGTCATCTGCTGCAGCAAACGACAAAGAGGAGAGTAGAGGGGATTAGGAGGAGAGTCCCTCCAGCCACAAGCCAGGTTGATGGCTCTAGACCCCACAAATGGCTTCCTCCCATGCAGGAGAGAGGCCATACCAACACAGGGCTGGCAGCAGTGTTCTGGTGGGCACTGGAGGGACCTGGGACAATCACAGTGGATCTGGGGACCAAGATGCCCTGCCACTGACCTTCTGTTCAGTGGCCATCACAGCCTGCCTTGTCCCACAGCCATCAGGACACACCATCATTTTGGTCCCAGCACCTCGCACTGGCATGTGCCTGCCTGCACTCCCTGCACTGCCCAGGCATCCTTCTCTCCCTGGCTGGAAACTGGCACGACTGCTTGCACTCCAGCATGAGCCTATTTTCATCACTGTGAACAGCATAACTACTTTCCTGAAGGCACTGTCATTTCTGGTACTGCCAGACTCTCATGGAAGGGGTTCATGGAAGATGGATAGTCCTCCTGTGGGAACAGGGCTCCAGAGTAAGGCTCAGGGGGCAGATGGCACAGAGCAGGACACGTTGTTAATGGGCTAAAGACTGAAGGTGAATTTCCTGGTGACTTGGGAATGCTCAAGAATCTATTCCTCACACAGTACCGAGCATCCCAAAGAAGAGTACACTGGCACTCTGGGGTGTTTGGGGGGTGTCAGGACCCCTGGATGCACAGCAGACACTGGCCCACCCAACATGGTCTCTGACTGCTTCATGGCCACCAGTCAGCAACTAACCTTCAAAAAGCCCATTCCTCTGGCAACAGGCCTGTCCTACCCAGAGACCCCAGAACAGGCTGGAACTCCTGAAGCTGAGTCCCACTATCCATAAAAGGATACCCTGGGCAGTCCTAGCCCTGTAGAAAACAAAAAACATGCAGTTACCTGCTTCACTGCATCCTCATAAGGTGGAGGCTGCTTTATCTCTGACAGGGCTGGGCTTGACTTACAAAAACTTGGGGATGGAATAGAAAACTTTTGACCTGCCTGCACAGCCATCTGCATGGGGAAATACAGTGAAAGGGAGTCAATGCATGGGCAGGCACAGCTCTCATTCCTGCTGAGGTTGGTGTGGTGCCAGGGAAAATAACTTGTGGGTCAAAAAACTCAGACAAAATGCCTGGCCTTGGAGCAGGGTAGAGGCAGATAAAACAGCTCCCTCAGCCTCTGAGCTCCTCTGAGCCCCAGGGCCAGGCTGGCCTCAGTCACAGCCGGGGCACGGGAATGGTGTCACAGAGCATCCTGGTGCTCAGCCCAGCCAGGGATGTGCAGGGCAAGGGGAAGACAAAGATGGGCTGTTGGTGATTTGCTGCACTTGGCCAGTGATGTGGCATCTCTCCAGCTGCCTCCCAGCCCCTCTCTATCATTGCCTGTCCAGGGGCACTCACGGGGCCTGGGCCAGGGAAGACCACTCAAAAGAGGGAAACCTCTGCCTGTGCCAAACACCTGCATATGATTGCCAGGTTTTTGCCAGGCTCCCTTTCCAGGAGGGACATAATCTGAAGGTCCTGTGCCTGCCAGCTGCTGTCCCCATCACCTCCAAGCCTTTGTGTGTCCTTCCCCACTACCTGGCCCTGGCCTTGTCCCATGAGAGTCAGCACCAGGGGAAGCAGCATCACCCCTGCAGGTGGGTTGGATTCAGAGGTGTATCCAGGGCAGCAGTGAGGTCACTGGGCCTGGCCATACACATCCTGGCCACCGTTCTGTGGAGGGCAGCTGGAAGGAACACCATCCCTGGCTCGTGGGGAACAGCACTCCACTGCTGGGCACAGAGAAGTAGTTCTTGCTGAAGAAGGGCCCTTGCCCCTGGGAGTCCCTTGCATGCAGCAGAGAGTGGTGTCACAGCTGGGATGAGCTGCAGGACACCATGGACCATCCCCACTGTAAGCCCCTTGCTCTCAGGCTGGGAGGGGGAAGCTGGAGATGCTCCCGTGGTGTCACTGTTCCCTCCTGATGCTCACTGACCACTGCCCAGCTGTCCAGAGCAGCCCCACTGCCTCTCTTGGATATAACTTCACAGCACTGTGTCTCACTGCCTCTGCCCCCACAGCTCTACCCCAGTGCCCAGTTCACCTCTACAGCCCCACTGTTGGGGTCACCCCCTGCATTCTGCCCCCTGCCCAGCTCATGCCCAGCATGGCTTGCCATAGCCCAGCTCATCCAAACCAGTGGTCACATCACCCTCTCCACCTCTGCAGCAGCCCCACTGCCTGCCTTACCCCAACCCCACTGGCAGCCCTCCATGCCCATCCCACTTGCAGCTCTGTTTCTGCCCCTCCTTGCCCTAAACTGCTGCCCATTCCCACCTCACTTGCTGTGCTGGTGCCACCTGCCCATGGCACTACCTCACCATCTTCTGGAGGTGCTGAACACAGCACTGTGCCCACTTTGTGCCACCGTGGCACACAGCTGGGATTGGCCCTGCTCTGGTGTGGGCTGTTCCTCAGCCCCTGTCCTGTGCCCAGCCTGCCCCTGCCGTGCCCCTCCCTGAGCCCTGTGGGCAGACCAGGTGGTGCTGCTCCCTGGGGAGCCCTGGGAGGACACTGAGATGAACTGGGGCTGCAATGAGCAGAACTTCATGGTGCTTTCTCTGTTGGCAGCATGTGCCTCTCCCCAAGCATTCATACCCATCTGGAGGGATGAGAGAGGAGTTGTGGCTGCTGAACACAACTTTCTGCTGGGCTGGTGGCTTGGTGGGGACCCACAAACTCTATCTGACTGCAGACCCCAGTTGTAAGCCTTGCTTTAACTTTCTGACAAAAGGCTTCCCAGGGTAACTGCTCTCCTCCGACCCAGTGGTGAAAATCCTTCACACTGCCACAATGGCTTGGCAAGATGCTGGAAAGCCCTGCAGCTCTGCAGTGGGGTCTCCCAGGGGTGTAGGAACTGTGCCAGGGCTCTCCCAGGAGCTGAGGGATCCATACTGGTGCTTCCCTGCTGTGTACAGAGCTGTGCCAGGGCTCCATGGGGCATGGGCAGCTGTGCCAGGACTCCCCCTGAGGGGAGAGGCAGCTGTGCTTGGGCTCTTTTAGGGCAGAAGCAGCTGTGCCAATGCTCCCCCAGAGAAGAAGAAGCTTTGCCAGGACCCCTCCAGGGGCAGAGAGAGCTTTGCCAGGGCTCCACGGAGCATGGGAGCTGTGCTGTGGCCTCCCGAGGGTAACAGGGTGCAGAGGCAGGGCTCCCCAAGAGATACCCTGCAAATGACCCTGCAATGCCATCAGCTTCCAACCTGCTGTCCATCTGGGATACTCTCTGCCTTTCCAGGCAGCACAATGGAGTGCCACAACCCCTGGGTGCCCACCCTGGGTTCCAACAGTCCCAGGCCAACAGTGGACTGTGTGTGCCTGAGGAGCGCTGGGCTCACACTCACCGGAGCCGTGCGGAGGCAGGTGCTGCCCGTCGGGGACCCACTGCGCCCGTCCGCCGGCACGGGGGACACTGGGAGCAGGTAGTGGCTGTTGGGGGATGGCGGGAGGCTGATGTGCTGGGGGCTCTTGGCAGCCCCGAGGGGAGAGTGCTGGGGGGAGCACTGTGGGCTCAGGAATGTCGAGGAGGTGATGGTGCTTTGCCCTGCAGGCTCCAAGCAGTGGCTATTTACAATGTGGGGCATCTGTGGCACCCCACAGTTAATGAGCTTATCTGAGCTGCTGGCCTGGCCTTTCAAGGCTGTTTGTTTGGATGCAAATGGACAGCTGGACACGGTGTTTTCTTGCTTGATGGGGACACCAAAGAAATGCTGAGTAGGCTGCTGCTTCTCCTCAAGGCCATTGCTTCTCTTTCGCTTCTGGAGCTGCATACGGAGCTCTTCCACCTGCCTCTGCTCTTGCTGCAGCTTCCACGTCAGTTCGTTGATGACCTTCTGCTTCTCCACCAGCATCTTGTCTTTCTCTGTGTCAATTCCTTCCAGTTCCAGCTGGATGCTCCCTCCATTCATGCTGCTCATGAGGCTTTCCTCAGCACTGCCATGAACTGGAGATGGCTGGAGACCAAACTGTGGGGAAGACATGGGCCCATCGTTGAAAGTGTCTGGCAAAGAGCCACTCACGGACAGGTCGGAGGAGGCGGGCGAGATGGGTGGGGTGGAGCTGGTGCTGCCAAAGTGGTAGAAGCCATTCGATAACATGCTGGTGGAAGACTGTGACTGGTAACTCGACAGGGTGCTTGTTGGAGTGACTGGGAAGGTGACGGTGGTGATCTCACTGAAATTTGACACCGCGTTGCTGCTGCACTCCTGGAAGGGCCGCAGCCGCTCCATCAGCGCCGTCTTGGTGCCCGAAACAGGCAGGCCTCGTATTCGGAGCTGCTGCCTCAGCTCTGACACCTAGAAGGGAAGTCACTCCTCATCAGTCTCAATGGCAGATGAGCCCTGTAGAAACCCAACATTTCTAACAAGCAGTCTCAGGTCACATGCTCCCAGATTCCAGCTTTAAAGCTCTGCCCTCTCAGGTGCTCCCTATTTCACCAGAGGCACCCTCCGCAGGCCTGACCACTGCACATCCTGCAGAATCTAAACCTTTCCTGGCAGGAAAACCTTCCTTCTTCCTCCAGGAACTGTGACTACTCTCCATGAACCAGCAGTTGCCCTTGGGCCGTGGAGGCCACTCAAGATTCCCTTCCTAACAGGAGGTTTCTCCATAAGCAGAGGGCTTTCACACAGACCAGAAGCCAGCTGATGGCTCAGAGAATGTGACCACATACCTTGGAACCACATACTCCATGTTCAGGCATCTCCACAGGATAC
Organism: Margarornis squamiger; assembly: GCA_035222235.1. Lineage (NCBI taxonomy): Eukaryota > Metazoa > Chordata > Aves > Passeriformes > Furnariidae > Margarornis > Margarornis squamiger. The sequence continues at coordinate 10,001,074 of JAWWTY010000038.1, forward strand.
AGTCACCTGAGCTGGAGCATAGCTATGGCCAAACTCATGTTATTTCTAACTCTGACAATGAATGTTGCCCCCAGGTCTCTGCTCCTAGAAGGATCTGTCCTTTTGCACGGCTGAGGGCTCCATTAGTAAAGTATAAAAGAAGTGCTGATGTGAGCGATTCTCCCTTATGCCCTGTCTTCTCCACATGAGAGATGTTCAGGGCAGTGCATGTAGCAGCAGATACCTGCTTGTTTAGAGGTGAGCTGGCCTGGCTGAAATGATCACTGAATCACTAAGGGCAGGCCATGCTGACCTTCCAGCTGATCTGTTAGAGTATCCTGATGTCCACCATAAAACCACAGAAGGGATGGAGACAGGAGCTGCAGGAGCAGCAGCACAGATCATCCTGTAGTCCTTGTCCTTGGCCTGGCCTGCAGCCTCCCCAAGCTAGACCTAAGGTTTGCTGATACACACACTGGAACAATGGACCCCCTCACCCTTGCAGAGCAGAAAGCCCTCGTGTTCAAGGTGACCAAGCCCTGTCCCAGTGTGGTGTGCTGTTCTCCCAGGCTGCTCAGAGCATGGTGGGCGCTGATCTGTGACTCGCTCACTCCCAGCCTGTGGCACTCCGCCGCACAGCTCAGGCTGTGAGATTCTGCTCCTACTGTGACAAAGTTTGCACTCACTTTGAGATCATCCAAGTTGGATGGTAGAGGGCCTGGCTTGATAGATGAGACACAAGTCTGGCCTGAAAAGGTGGTTTTCACTGGAGAAAGAGGGGTGTTGTTGATAGAAGATGATGAAGAATTTGAACTTTTGACCATTTGCTCATTTGATTGCCTGAAATAACAAAGGAGATTTGGGGTAACTTGTTTGCACCCCCAGGGTCTCTGTGCCCAGCATCCCATCCCTCTGGGCCCTTGACAGTTCTCTCCTCTAGGAGGCCTATGGATGACCAACCCCAAGGAAAAGGAGGCTGGGCTGTAGGAGATTGCTGGTCCCCCGTCAGAAGGTTGCAGATGCCTCGGCCAGTGCACAAGGCCAGAATTGCTTGGAAGGAGTCTATGCGTCCCAAGCTTTTATGGGTCACTGGCATGCTTCTCTCCCTTTGCACTGGTACAAATGCATACAGCAGGGTAAAGTCTGGAGAGAGACAGGACTAAACCCTGCTGCTGGCATAGTGCCACTCACTTTAGCTGTCCTTGGTGCATCCCGGGGTAGCTGAAGTGCTGCTGCTGCTGCTGCTGCTGCTGGCTGAGGATCTGAAGCTGCAGGAAGAGCTGCTGCTGCTGGAGCAGTCTGGCATATGCAGAATCCATGGGTGGAGGGGACTTCTCTGCCTTCTGATCTGGAGGGATGTACTGATGGTACTTGAGCTTCTTCACTTTGGGTTTGGTGTCCTTGGGCTTTTTGTGACGGTTCTTGCTATCAGTGGATGATTTGGACTGTTGGTCCAAAAAGGAAAGGAATTAGCTGTAGGAAGAGCTCCTGCGACCCCCGTGGGACCTCAGAGGTCTCGGGCTGAACAAAGACAGCTCCTGCTGGAACCTTGACACTCTAGCTCCAAGAGCTGCTGAGCCTGGATGTAGGGGACTTCCCTGGGACTTCATCCCATCTCAGTTGTGCTGGAAGGCACACGAGAAGGAGAATGACCCTCACTGCCTGAAAGGAATTCTAGCATTGCCTCATGTTTCCTCCTGCTTCCAGCCCCAGGGGATATTTCCAGTGCAGGACTCGAGGAATCGCCTCCAGCAAAAGGTGTACTGCTGTACCTTTCACCATTACACAATGAAGCAAATTACAGGTTTTGACATAAGGTTTGTCTGCCTGCATTATTCAAAGCCTTTAAGGCCAGACCCCCAGACCTCCCACACAGGTGGGGTGCAGCACGGGGACCCTTCAGGCTGGGATGCAGCCAGGTGCCTTGGGCTGGTTCCTGCCGTGGGCAGCGCCGGGGCACAGGCACTGGTTACCTTCACTGCGGAGGGCACGGGCAGCGTGGGGCTCTCCTGGCCCGCTGTGTGCCTGGGGCTGTCACGCTGGCTGCCCTGCCCCGGGGCCGTGTCCGCAGCGTGGCCATCGCCACTGGGGGGCCGGTCCTGCAAGGCAGAGGTGAGAGGGGCTCTGGGGCCGGGGCCGGGGGCTGCCCAGCCTGGACAGGGGCACCTCGGACCCCGTTTCTTCACCCCATGTTGTTCCAGGTCCCCGCAGATGCCTCATGCCATCCCAGGCCCCTCTTGTCTATGCCAGCAACTACCCCCACACCCCCAGGCTGTCGCAGTCCTTTCCCAGTCCGCTGTCTCCCCAGTCCTCCTTGCTTTCCAAGCCCTCTCCGTTTCACCTGAGCCCCGTATCCCTGCTCTCTGCCCTGCTAACTGCTGACCCCGCAGTGTCTCCCAGACTAGCCCAGTCCTACCAGCTGATCTGGGGATGGCCACAGTCCTTCTGGCCCTCCCCTACTCCAGCCTGCCCCAGTTCTTCCCCTACTCCAGCCTGCCCCAGTTCTTCCCCTACTCCAGCCTACCCCAGTTCTTCCCAGCGCCACAGTGCGACCCAGCCCCTCCAGTCTGCCCCAGTCCCCCCAGTCCTCCCCGTTCCTCCCGGCCCTCCCAGTCCCCCCAGTCCCCGCTCCATCTCGGCCCCGGTGTCTGCAGTGCCCGCGCCGGCCGGGGGGGGGCGCGCCGGCCCCGCGCAGCGCCAGTGTCCGCGGGCGGGGGGACCGCTGTGCGCCCCTGTCCCCCCGTGTCCTCCCCCTGTCCCCCCGTGTTCTCCCCCTGCCCCCCCGTGTCCTCCCCATGTCCCCAAGTGTCCTCCC